>QJSC01020945.1:0-11885 GCA_003697955.1 Calidris pygmaea | reverse complement strand
AAATTGAACATCAATAAAATATATCCTCTAAAACCAAGAAGCCATTTCCCTTACATGCACTTTGAAATCTTCCTCCTTAACTACACTAAAAAAAAAATTTTTAATTAGCTGTACAAGGCTTGAAGGAAATGACAAAGAGATAAATTCTTTGTGAAGGCTTTCTGTCTTTTAACAAGCCCCATGGGGTATTTGCTGCTGAGTCCATGAGCCTCAGATACTGAGAGAAGATTGAATAAAGTGCTCAAGAAATCAGAAGCAAAATCCAAACTTCCTGGAAGCGTTAACGAGCCCCACTGAGGGCACTTACTGACAAAGCCTCCCCAGGGTCTCGTTAGGGCAGATAATTGGAGGCTGTGATTGCAGTAGGCAAAGGCAGAGGGCAGGTGGCTGTAATGCTGAGGAACCCCTGCCTTTGTTTGAGGAAGCAGAAAGGCCAAGGCCTCACCCCCAGGCCCTGCCAAGGCAGATCCTGCTCCTCCCTTGTGGCTCAGGGCTCTTCCTGGGGGCAGTGGGATGTGAGGGGGAGCAGTGCCCAGGGCAGGACAATTCTGTGACACCTCCTGGCCTCCCAAAGAAGGGGCGAGGATGAAACAAAGTTCTGGGATTCAAAGGAATCATAGACTCATAGAATCTTTTAGTTTGGGAGGACCTTTATGCTCATTGAGTCCAACTGNTGATGGTGACAGCCACTTCCCTGGGCAGCTTGTTTCAGTGCTTGACAAACTTTTAGGTGAAAATTGTTTTCCTAATATCCAATCTACATCTCCCCTGGAGAAACTTACAGCCATTTCTTTTCATTTTATGAACTCATTACTTTGGAGAAGAGACACCCACCTTGCTTTAACCTCCTTCAGAACGAGCGAGAAGGTCTCCCCTCATCCTCCTTTTCTCCAGGCTGAACAACCCCAGTTCCCTCAGCTGCTCCTCATGACACTTGTGCTCTAGACCCCTCAACAGCTTCATTGCCCTTCTCTGGAGAGGCTCCAGCTCCTCAATGTCTTTGTTACAGTGAGGAGTCAAAACCTGAACACAGTGCTCAAGGTGCAACCTCAGTGGTGTCAAGCACAGGAGAGACAATCACTTCCCTGCTCCTGCTGGCCACACTGTTCCTGATACAGGCCAGGATGCTGTTGGCCTTCGTGGTCAGCTGGACACTCAGCTGGCTCATATTCAGCCACTGTCGACTGACGCCTCAGGTCCTTTTTTGCCAGGAAGCTCAAGCTGCTCCTCTCCCAGCCTGTAGCGCTGCAGGGGGTTGTTGTGACCCAAGGGCAGGACCCGGCATTTGGCCTTGCTGAACCTGATCCCATTGGCCTCAGCTCTTCCATCCAGCCTGTCCACATTCCTCTGTAGAGCCAGCCTAACCTCAAGCAGGTTAAAACTTCACCCAACTTGGTGTCGTCTGCTAACTTACTGAGGGTGCACTCAATCCTCTCATCCAGGTCATTGATAAAGATATTAAAAGGAACCGGCCCCAATATCTTGAGTCCTCAGGGACACCACTCATGCTCAGCCATCAACTGGATTGAAATCCATTCACCATCACTCTCTGGGCCCAGCCCTCCAGCTAGTATTTTACCCAGGGAAGAGCACTCCTGCTCAAACCATGAGCATTCAGTATGTCCAGGAGAACTCTGTGGGAAACAGTGTCAAAGGCTTTACTAAAGTCCATGGAAACAACCTCCACAGCCGTTCCCTTGTCCACCAAGCGGGTCATATTATCATAGAAGGAGATCAGGTTTGCCAAGCAGGACCGGCCTTTCATACACCCATGCTGGATTGTCCTCATCTCCTGGTTGTCTGGTATGTGTCACGTGATGCCCCACTCAGGATGATCTGTTCCATAAACTTCCCCAGCACCAATGTCAGACTGACACACCTGTAGTTCCCTGGACCCTCATTCTGGCCCTTCCTGTAAATGGGTGTCACATTTGCTAACCTGCAGTTAACTGGGACCTCCCGGGATGGAGGGAGGGGCCCAGAAAGTGATGCTGAATGGAGTTAAATCCAGCTCATGGCCAGTCAGGAGTGGTGTCCCCCCAGGGCTCGGTATTGGGGTTGGTTCTCTTATACAGTTTTATCAATGATCTAGATGATGGCATTGAGTGCACCCTCAGTAAGTTCACAGACGACACCAAGCTGGGTGGCAGTGTTCATCTGCCGGAGGGTGGACAGGCTGGATGAATGGGCCAAGGCCAATGGGATGAGGTTCAACAAGGCCAGGTGCTGGGTCCTGCACTTGGGTCACACCAATCCCATGCAGTGCTCCAGACTGCGGGAAGAATGGCTGAAGAGCTGCCTGGTGGAAAAGGACCTGGGGGTCGACTGTCGGCTGAACATGAGCCAGCAGTGTGCCCAGGTGGCCAGGGAGGTCAACAGCATCCTGGCCTGTATCAGGAACAGCGTGGTGAGTAGGACCTGAGAGGTGATCGTCCCCCTGTACTCGGCACTGGTGAGGCCCCACCTCAAGGGCTGTGTCCAGTTTTGGGCCCCTTCCCACAAAAAAGACATTGAGGTGCTGGAGCGGGTCCAGAGAAGGGCAACGGAGCTGGTGAGGGGTCTGGAGCAGAAGTCTTGTGAGGAGAGGCTGAGGGAGCTGGGGGTGTTCAGCCTGGAGAAAAGGAGGCTGAGGGGAGACCTTCTCACCCTCTACAACTCCCTGAAAAGAGGGTGTAGCCGGGGGGGGGCGGTCTCTTCTCCCAAGGAACAGGTGATAGGAGAGAGGAAATGGCCTCAAGTTGTGCCAGGGGAGGTTCAGATTGGAGATTAGGAAAAAAATTTTACACAGAAAGGGTTCTTAAGCCTTGGAATGGGCTGCCCAGGGAAGTGGTTGAGGCACCATCCCTGAAGGTATTTAAAAGACGGGTTGACATAGTGATTAGTGACATGGTTTAGTGATGGTTTTTATCAGAGTTAGGTTGATGGTTGGACTAGATGATCTTAAAGGTCCCTTCCAACCTGGACAATTCTATGATTCTGTGATTCTATAATTCTATGACCAGCTGCAGTTTGGAAGGGGTTGCTCAGTGCTGTTCTGTCCAAAACCTGTGCCTGATCCCCATGGTGTGTCCTGCCTTCTTATTAAACTCTGCTTCTGGTGATTTGCTCTCACACGAGCTCCTCACTAGTGTGGGTCTGTGTATGTGTGAATGTACCTACATGCTTTGCTGGCCAACGCCAAGTGGGGCTGGCTGGAAGAGGAAACCAGGATGTGGAGAGACTCAAGGCTGAAGTTGCCAAGTGGGTAACAGCTCCGAGACCAGGTAGGACACCTGGGCAGACCCAAAACTCAGGCCCACACTGGAGGGACCGCAGGGGTGTGTGCCCGTGGGTAAGTGCTGCAGAGATGAACACACCAGTCATAACATGATGTCCTGGTTTGAGGTGAAACAGAACTAATTTTCTGTTCAGTAATTTTACTTTTTGAGCTGGGCCTCTTCTGACTAACTAAACTCTGAAATGAACAGCATATTGTTCAGAAACTGTTCACTCTCACAGTGATAAGACCTGATTATACCAAGGAACGGTGTGCAGAGAGGGCCCTGCTTACACTTATTGCTATAACAATCAAGGTCAGGCAAATTTGTTATTTGCCCCGTTGGAGGGTCGGAAGCAGAAAAGCGTAGAGGGATCCCACCTGTAGGGAGGAATGGACAGGACAGGTGACCCCAAACTGACCAACAGGGTATTCCATCCCATCCGCATCATGCTCAGTATAAAAGCTGAGGGATCAAAGGGTCAAGCCTCTTCCTTCAATGGCCGACGTCCAAGGAGGACCCTGTCTGTTTGTCTGCCTTTGATCCCGATCCGAGCATTCCTCACTCCAGATCCGGAATCTGGCTCCTGTCCATCACCGAGTCCAGCCTGGGACTTTCCCCTGTGCCTGCTGGTGCCATCATCGTCATCCTGGGAGCTTGAGACGGTTTTGTATATACTGTATACATATTTTTTTTCCCTTTTCTTCTTCTTCTTATTTCATTATTTAATTTTCATTAAAGTAGTTTAGTTTTTTTCTAAACTCATAATTTTTTTTCCCCCTCTTCCTCTCCTCTCTTTCCCTTAGGGGGGGAGGGAGGGGCCATCTGTCGTTCTGGTTGGTCAATTCAGTCAAAACCACGACACATGAGCTTTGGAAGAAGAGCCCAAACATCAATCAGTGCACTGGGATGATTCCATATCTTTTCAGAGAAACTATGAGAGTGTCAGCTCTGTGCCAGTGAAAGACACACTTTTGTATGAGATTCAGGTTAGACAGAGCAGGTTCGTTCCTCCAGAGAACTAAGAAGGGTTCAGACATTCATGTAGGAAATAACAACAGAGATAACGATAACAAAAATCACAAGATAGCAAACAAAGGACAGTACTGCAACAGGGCACCATGAGAGTCATCTCTGAAGAGTGATGGGAAATTTCTCACTATCAAGAACCATCCCTGAAATAAATTTCATGAGGGACTCCTTGAGCTCCTGGTTCCTCATGCTGTAGATGAGGGGGTTCAGTACTGGAGGAACCACTGAGTAATGAAATGACACCAACAGGTTCAGGGATGGTGAGGAGATGGAGGGGGGCTTTAAATAGGCAAACATGCCAGTAGTGATAAAAAGGGAGACCACGGCCAGGTGAGGGAGGCACGTGGAAAAGGCTTTGTGCCGTCCCTGCTCAGAGGGGATCCTCAGCACGGCCCTGAAGATCTGCACATAGGAGAACACAATGAACACAAAGCACAACCAAAATACAAAAGCACTAAACATAACAAGCCCAACTCCCCTGAGGTAGGATTCTGAGCAGGAGAGCTTGAGGATGTGGGGGATTTCACAGAAGAACTGGTCCAGGACATTGCCCTGGCAGAGGGGCAGGGAAAATGTATTGACCGTGTGCAGGAGAGCAGTGAGAAACCCACCGCCCCAGGCAGCTGCTGCCATGTGGACACAAGCTCTGCTGCCCAGGAGGGTCCCATAGTGCAAGGGTTTGCAGATGGCAACGTAGCGGTCATAGGCCATGATGGTGAGAATAAAATATTCTGATGACATCAAAAAGAGAAAAAGAAAGATCTGGGCAGCGCACCCTGGGTAGGAGATGGCCCTGGTGTTCCAGAGGGAATTGGCCATGGATTTGGGGACAGTAGTGGAGAGGAAGCCCAGGTCAAGAACAGAGAGGTTGAGGAGGAAGAAGTACATGGGGGTGTGGAGGCGGTGGTCACAGGCGATGGTGGTGATGATGAGTCCATTTCCCAGGAGGGCAGCCAGGTAGATGCTCAGGAAGAGCCAGAAGTGCAAGAGCTGCAGCTCCCGTGTGTCTGCGAATGCCAGGAGGAGGAACTGGGTGGTGGAGCTGCTGTTGGGCATTTGCTTCTTCTGGGCATGGGGACCTGTTAGAGGATGAAAATACAGTAAATTACCGAAGAATTCACTAAGCAAATTCAAATCCTTTTCCCATGGATTCTGCCACTGCTGCACACACCCCCTTTTCTTTTCCTAAGAGACCTTCCTCATCTCCATTCCACGAGCTCGGGTTGGCTCCGGCTGAGTTGTCACAAGGAACAGGGTCTCTGCCCACTGGCTGCCGAGGAGACAGCGCTGCTCTGCAGCAGTGGGTTAATGGTAACAGTGAAGGGCAGGGGCCAGTCCTGGTGCTTGACTTCATTGGATGAAGTTGCTACTGGGGCTTGTCAGCATCTGCACTCACAGTGCAAAGGAACTGAGACAACAGAAGGCAGTTTCAGAGGTCTGGGCTTGTTCACAGCTCCCCCTGTCTCACCTGGGGAGTGTTCCTGGATGTCAGAAACTCTCAGCATTTCTGCTGCACTCAGAGAGAACAGAGCGAGTCCTGCAAGGCAAGAGCATTGCCTGTGGCTCGGTGCAGAGTAAGGGGAGCTGGGTTTTCTCTCCGGCTCGTTCTCAGATGGTTTGGGCTTCCACCTTTCTGAGGTGGAGGGTGATCACACTCCCGTGTTATCCTGAAAAGGCACCAGAGAGTACTGGGAGCAGAGGGGTCCATTGCAGACCTCTAAATATCTCACCCTTTCCCAAGGTCTCAGCACCCCACTTCTAGCCAAGGACACACAGGGCTCATTTCACCAACCCAACAGCATCTCCTCCATCAGGAGTCTCTGTGTTTCTCCGTGGGGATTTCAGGTAACACAGTGCTGCTGTGGGACAGNCTACTGGGGCTTGTCAGCATCTGCACTCACAGTGCAAAGGAACTGAGACAACAGAAGGCAGTTTCAGAGGTCTGGGCTTGTTCACAGCTCCCCCTGTCTCACCTGGGGAGTGTTCCTGGATGTCAGAAACTCTCAGCATTTCTGCTGCACTCAGAGAGAACAGAGCGAGTCCTGCAAGGCAAGAGCATTGCCTGTGGCTTGGTGCAGAGTAAGGGGAGCTGGGTTTTCTCTCCGGCTCGTTCTCAGATGGTTTGGGCTTCCACCTTTCTGAGGTGGAGGGTGATCACACTCCCGTGTTATCCTGAAAAGGCACCAGAGAGTACTGGGAGCAGAGGGGTCTATTGCAGACCTCTAAATATCTCACCCTTTCCCAAGGTCTCAGCACCCCACTTCTAGCCAAGGACACACAGGGCTCATTTCACCAACCCAACAGCATCTCCTCCATCAGGAGTCTCTGTGTTTCTCCGTGGGGATTTCAGGTAACACAGTGCTGCTGTGGGACAGGTTTGCATCGTGGAGGAGAGCTCACAGCTTGGATGNCAGCCCCACAGCTTAGAGGAAAGCTGGGACCCTTGTTCCCATGGACACACTGCAGGGATGGATGAACAGGATCAGTGTGTGACTTTGAGTCCCCTTCTTTGGAGATTTTCAAGACCCACCTGGATGCCGTCCTGAGTAACATGCTCTGACAAGCTCTAGGCACTCCTGCTTCAGCAGGGCAGTTGGACTAGATGATCTCTATGGTCCCTTCCAACTCTAAAAATTCAGTGAAATTCAGTGAAATTCCCATTCCCAGGGAGTCTGACGGCAATAAAAAGACAACTTTAACACATTCCAGTAGAGAAAATATTAAAAAATACTGCGAGGTTCTGTCTAACAAAGGGAAGGGAAGAAGCAGCCGGACAGTCGGGACAGTGTTACCCTTCCCCAGCTGTGCCTGTCACCTACCAGACAGTGATAATGCAGGACAGTTGCCCTAGCGCTGATTTCTGGTCACCAGAAATGGGCACATTGCAGAAGGGATGCCCTTTGCCTCTTCTGCTGCTCTGCTGGACACAGAGCTAACTCCCACCTGAGACCCCATGGCCATGAGGGCCAAAGTCTCTTCTGGGTTTCTCAGGGAAGGCATCTGCACTGCAGGGGTTGCTGGCAGGTGCCCGTATCTCCCCTGCAACAGGATTTCCAATAGCAGTTCCCTCCTTTCCTGCCCATTTCTGCTGCCTGGAGATCTCCCTGCCAGGAGCTGTTTCTCTGGCCCCACGTCTCTTCCCTGCCAGGGCTCACAGACCCCAGCCCAGCCCCTCTATGCCCAGCTCTGCCCTGCAGCCTCTCCATGTGTACAGGGGATAAAGAGCCGGTCCCTCAAAGCCTGATGAGATGGGAAAGGGGATGCTGGGACTGTCTGTAGCTCCCAGAAAAAAAAGAAATTCTGGAAACTACAAACACAGACTCAGGAAAGCACCTAATCTGTAGAGTAATCCCACCTTTGAAATTTCAATTCTAAAGTCCCTCCAAAAAATGTGTACTGCCCACGCGGCCAACCAAGAAGAGAGATCTCAAAAAACAGATGCTTCCTTTTCAGGGAACTCTGTCTTGAAAAGTTCCCTCAGGAATGTCCAGAGGTGATCTTGAGCTGTGACCAGCCGTGTCCCATCAACAAACTCTCAACAGCAGGAACCTGTCCTACTGGGGGTTGCTCTGTCCACCCACAGCTTCTCCCCACAGCTTCACGGGGAGCTCCCCGGGCAGGCTGAGAGCTGACCCTGGCAGGCAGCAGAGTCCCTGGCCCAGCACACAGAGCCCTGGGGTGCAAGGACCCTGCTCTGCAGGACAGCCCTGGGCACTCCTGGATGCACTCCCAGCTTAACACCCCTACAGCCATCCCTGGGAGAAGCAGCAGGGAAGCCCTGCTCTGGAGCACATCCTCCTCCTTTCCTGCAGTAGAAAAACTAGGGGAGTCCTTCAGAAAGATTCCATAGGCTGTGGGTTATTCCAGCTTCTGGAGATTCTTCCACCAGCTCAAGCTACATTGCCCTCTACCCAGACACTTACCATGTGGATGGCTGTGAAGATCTCTCCCCCAGTGAGGGCTCAGATCAAAGTCTTCCTCTAACCGACTGCCTTTAACCTGCCTCTGCCTCACTCCTCTCCCCGCGGTGCCTGCCTGCAGTGCCCCCAGCCCTGCTGTGCTTGGCAGAGGAGCTGCTCCTGGGCAGAGCTGTCTCTCTGCAGCGCTGCCCCGTGGCCAGGAGCTCCCTCCATCCCAGGAGCCCGGCCCAGCTCAGCAGCAGAGGAACAGACCAAGGCAGCACCTTTTCTGTCCCCTCTGGAATTCCTTGAATTGTCCCTGGAGCTCCAGGGAACCTGCTGTGAAACGGGCTGATGCAATCCCTTGGTTTCTCTCTTTCAGCCGGGGACAGACACTTCTTTCCTGCACTGTCATTTCTCCCCTTACAAAAAGAGGGAGGCCCATGAGTCCCCTTGTCATTGTCCCATCTTCAGAGAGGACACCCAGACAGGGACAGGGAATGATCTCCTCTGCCATTGCTGAGGGAAGGGATGGATTGAGGGTGGGGCATTCTTTTGCCAAACTTCAATGACACGAGGTGCCCACGTGTAGGAGAAGTGACCCTGTAACTGTCCTGCTGTCCAGGGCAGCCCAGAGAGGGATCCAGCTGACCTCATGGAGTTGTGTGGCCAGTGACTGAATCCCACCATACAGTGACACAAGCTTTGTCCCTTCTCTATCCAGCAGATGCTGGGCAGGGCATGAACACCAAGGGCATCACACCAGGGTCTCCACTCGTGTTCCTTTACCCTCAAACTTCTGGTTCTTCTCTTCTACAGTTTTCAAGCATTCCTTTGATGATACAACCATGGATCAGGCCAATGATTTCTACAGTGGGCCTGAATCAGAGGGTGTCCACACCAAGGACATTTTCAACATCATTTCTTCCTGCCTGAGATCAGGTTCACCTCCCCCATAGGCCCTCAGGGCTGCAGAGACACAACAGAGAGCAAACCCCTCTCCTGACTTGGTCTTGTTGGACCTCATACCACTGGCCTCAGCCCCTTGATCCAGCCTGTCCAGATCCTTCTGTAGAGCCAGCCTAACCTCCAGCAGATCAACACCCCCACCCAACGTGGTGTCATCTGCAAACTCCCTGAGGGTGCGATTGATCCCCTCACCCAGGTCCATGATAAGGATATTAAAGTGAACTGGCCCCAATACCAAGCCCTGGGGGACACCGCTTGTGACTGGCCACCAACTGCATTTCACTCCATTCACCACCACTCTCTGGGCCACACCCTCCAGCCAGGTTTTTCCCCAGCAAAGAATAGACCCATTCAAGCCATAAGCACCAGTTCCTTCAGGAGAATGCTGTGGGAAATAGTGTCAAAGGCCTTACTAAAGTCGAGGTAGACAACATCCACAGCCTTTCTCTCATCCACCAAGCGGGTTTCCTTGTCANGTCCATGATAAGGATATTAAAGTGAACTGGCCCCAATACCAAGCCCTGGGGGACACCACTTGTGACTGGCCACCAACTGGATTTCACTCCATTCACCACCACTCTCTGGGCCACACCCTGCAGACAGTCTTTAACCCTGCAAAGAATACACCCATGCAAGCCATAAGCACCAGTTCCTTCAGGAGAATGCTGTGGGAAATAGTGTCAAAGGCCTTACTAAAGTCGAGGTAGACAACATCCACAGCCTTTCCCTCATCCACCGGGTGGGTTTCCTTGTCATAGAAGGAGATTAGGTTTGTCAAGCAGGACCTACCTTTCACAA
This sequence comes from Calidris pygmaea, assembly GCA_003697955.1. Lineage (NCBI taxonomy): Eukaryota > Metazoa > Chordata > Aves > Charadriiformes > Scolopacidae > Calidris > Calidris pygmaea. The sequence goes on along the minus strand of QJSC01020945.1, from coordinate 1,930 downwards.
ACCCCTGCTGACTGGGCCTGGTTGTCCTTTCCATGCAGTCTGATGGCACTCCGGATGATCTGCTCCATAATGTTCCCAGGCACTGAGGTCAGACTGATGGGCCTGCAGTTCCCCACATCTTCCTTATTGCTCTTCCTGTAGATGCACCCCACATTTGCTTACCTCCGGTCAACTGACACCTCCCCGGTTAGCCAGGACTGCTGGTACATGATGGACAGTGATTTGGTGAGCACATCCATCAGCTCCCACACTACCCTTGGGTGGATCCCATCCAGAGCCATACACTCCTGTGTCTCTAAGGGCTGTAGCTGGTCACTAACTCTTTCCCCTTGGATTATGGGGGCTTCATTCTGCTCCCCTTCCCTGCCTTCCAGCCCAGCAGTCTGGGTGCTGGAGAAAAACTGGTCTTACTGAGGCCTAGAAGACATTCAGTACCTCAGCCTTTTCTCATGCTTGGTCACTGTGTTTCCCTCAAGGCATCCAATAAANCAAGCCATAAGCACCAGTTCCTTCAGGAGAATGCTGTGGGAAATAGTGTCAAAGGCCTTACTAAAGTCGAGGTAGACAACATCCACAGCCTTTCTCTCATCCACCAAGCGGGTTTCCTTGTCAGAGAAGGAGATTAAGTTTGTCAAGCAGGACCTGCCTTTCACAAACCCATGCTGACTGGGCCTGGTTGTCCTTTCCATGCAGCTTGATGGCACTCCGGATGATCTGTTTCATAACATTCCCAGGCACTGAGGTCAGACTGATGGGCCTGCAGTTCCCCACATCTTCCTTATTGCTCTTCCTGTAGATGCACCCCACATTTGCTTACCTCCGGTCAACTGACACCTCCCCGGTTAGCCAGGACTGCTGGTACATGATGGACACTGATTCGGTGAGCACTTCCACCAGCTCCCACACTACCCTTGGGTGGATCCCATCCAGAGCCATACGCTCGCGTGTCTCTAAGGGCTGTAGCTGGTCACTAACTATTTCCCCTTGGATTATGGGGGCTTCATTCTGCTCCTCTTCCCTGCCTTGCAGCCCAGGGGTCTGGGTACCTGGAGAACAACTGGTCTTACTGAGGCCAGAAGACATTCTGTACTTCAGCCTTTTCTCATCATTGGTCGCCATGTTTCCCCCTGCATCCAATAAAGGATGGAGATTGTTCCTAGCCTGCCTTTAGTTCCTAACGTAACGAAACTTTTAAATTGTCTTTTAAGGCAGTATCCAAGTTAAGTATCCAAGTTCTAGTTGGGCTTTGGCCATTCTACTTTTCTCGCTGCATAAACTTACGACATCCTTGTAGCCCCCTGGAGTTGCTTGCCCCCTCTTCCAAAGTTCCTAAACTCTGCTTTTTTTACTGAGTTCCAGACAAAGCTCTCTGTTTGGCCAGGCCAGTCTTCTTCCNTCCAGGTTTTTAAACCAAATACCAAATCTGCCCTCCAGAAGTCAAAGGGAGCAGTTCTTCTAACCCCCCTCCTGATTTCTCCCAGAAAGAAAAACTATCATTTCATGATCTCTGTGTCCAAGATGGCCGCCAATCACCCACAAGTCCTTCTCTCCTGGAAAACAACAGGTCCAGCAGGGCACCTTTCCTATCTAGTTGGCTCACTCATCAAGTGTGTCAGGAAGGTCTCTTCCACACACTCCAGGAGCCTCCAAGACTCTTTTCTCTTCGCTCTATCCTATTTCCAGCAGACATTTGGCACGTTGAAGTCACCCATGAGAACAAGGGCCAGCGATTGTGAGACTTCTCCCAGCTGCTGACAGACTATTTTGTCTGCCTCTCGATCTTGGTTGGGTGGTCTGTAACAGACTCCCACCGTGATTCCTGCCTTGTTGGCCTGTCGTCTCATTCTTACCCATAAACACTCAACTTTTTCACCACCATCATCAAGCTCCAGACAGTCAAAACACTCCCTAACATACAGGGAACCCCACC
>QJSC01020944.1:52286-71917 GCA_003697955.1 Calidris pygmaea | reverse complement strand
CTGGAACAACAGAGACCCTGGGGAGACCCTACAATAACACAGCCCCCCCTCCCCAAGCAGTGGCAGCCGGGATGCCCGGGTCCCTTTGAGGGGGGGGACAGGCAGGGTGGGGGCTCCAGGATGCCCGAGTCCTTTAGAGGGGGGGGACATGGATGGGGTGGGGACTCCTGGGTGCCTGGGACTCTTTGCAGGGGGGGGGACAGATGGGGTGGGGGCTCCCGGGTCCCTTTGTTGGGGGGGGGGGACAGGGATGGGGCGGGGGGTCCCCTCACCTGCTGCGGGTCCGTCCCTGCGATGCCGAGCCCGTGGGACCCAGGCGTCCGGGCACCTCCTCCCCCCACCCCCCCTCCCCCCCCCAGGGCTCTACCCACCGGGCCCAGGGCCCGCCCACCCCCCAGGGCACCCAGATGTCCGGGGACATCAGTTCAGCCCCACCGGCTCCAAGACTTGGGTGCCACCACCCGACCCAACTCTTGGGTGCCACCACCCGCCCTCGCCCCAGGGACCCAGGAATCTGGGGCACCTCCCTGAGGGACCCAGGTGTTCATGTCACCTCACAGAGGGACCCAGGCATCTGGGGAACCTCCCTGAGGGACCCGGGGTCTCTGTCACCTTCCTGAGGGACCCAGGTGTCCATGGCACCTCCCCAGGGCACCCAAGCATTCGGGCACCCCCCAAGGGCCGTAGGCGTTGGGATAATTCCCTGGATGGTGGGAACCACCGTGATGTCATAGCATCATCTGTGATGTCATGCCGTCACCTGTGATGTCACGGTGCCACCTGAGATGTCACATTGCCACCTGGGGTGCCATAGAGGGAAAGCCCAGGTAGGGAGGGGCTGGGGGGAGGGTGTGGGAGCAGCTGTGATGTCATGGGGGTGACATCACAGGGAGTGGGAGGGCACAGTGATGATGTCACTCACTGACCAACACCCCTGGGGGGGTGGAGGGGGCAGGAGGGGCAAAGGGACCTTCGTGGTGGCCCCACAGCTGCACCAGGGGGTCATCGGGTCATACAAGTGGCTGTCCCTGAGGTCATCTGTGCAGAGTGACATCATCATGGGTCAAAATGGAGAAACATGGAGTGACACGGGGCAACACGGGTCAACATGGGGCAACACAGGTCAACATGGTTCAACAGGAGTCAACACGGGTCAACACAGGTTAGTGCAAATCAACATGGGTCAACACATGGGTCAAAATGGAGAAACACAGAATGACACGGGTCAACATGGGTCAACACGGGTTATTGCAAATCAACATGGGTCAACACAGATGGACACGGGTCAACACATGGGTCAAAACGGGGCACCAGAGTGACACGGGTCAACATGGACCAACGTGGATCGACACGGGTCGGCAACGCAGGCCAGGAGAGATCAGCACGTGTCAACATGGGTCCATGCAGAGTGACGTGGGTCAAGTCAGCAGCAACACGGATCGGCACAGGTCAACATGGGTCAACATGGATCAACTTGGGTCAACACGGGTCAAGAAACATGGGTGAACATGGGTGATTACAGACTGATGTGGGTCAAGATGGACTGACATGGGCCAACACAGGTCAAAAAATGGGTCACCACAGATCAACAGGGATCAACATGGGTCAACGCAGATTGACATGGGTCAACATGGAGCAACACAGGTCTACATGGGTCAAAATGGAGCACTGCAATGTGACATGGGTCAACACGGGTCAACGTGGGCCAACACAGGTTGACATGAGGCAACGTGGGTCAACTCAGACTGACGTGGGCCAACATGGGCCAACACAGATCGACATGGGTCAACCAACACGGGTCAACTCAGACTGATATGGGCCAACATGGGCCAAAACGGGCGAACATGGGGGCAACGTGGGTCAACCAACATGCATCAACACAGACTGACATGGGCCAACACAGGGCAACATGGGGGCAACATGGGTCAACATGGGTCAACCAACATGGGTCAATATGGGCCAACGCAGGTTGACATGGGCCAACATGGGTCACCATCAGTCAACATTACCCCATCACAGGGGACCACCACAGATACTGGCCACACTGGGATCCCTGGGGGTGGTCTGTAGGGGTCCCCCTATAGAGCCCATAGGGCCAGTTTGGACATACAGGGTCTGTAGGGGATCCCATAGCCCACAGAGATCCCTATGGGGTCTATAGAGGATGTGGGCCCTATAGGGAGAAAGTCTATAGGGCAGGAAGGCCCCCATGGAGGCCTACAGGAGGACTAGGCTCTACAGGAATCCCTATGGGTCTCCATAGGGAATGTTAGACCTATGGGGAACCAGGAGTCTATAGGGGATCCCAGCCCCTATGGGGATCCCTCTGGTGGTCTATAGAGGATCGTGGCCCTATGGGAGTCCCTATCGGAGTCTATAGGGCACTGCAGCCTTACAGGGGACCTATGGGGCTCTATAAGGGATCTGAGCCCTATGGGGGACTCTATGGAGGTCCACTCGGGGTCTATAGGGGTATGTGGCCATATAGGGGTCCCAGTGGGGGTTCTATAGGGGATCCTGGCCCTATGTGGATCCCTATGGGGTCTATAGGGGACTGCAGTCCAGCGGGGTTGCTGATGGACGTCTATAGGGACCCCATACCTCTGGAGGTCCCTATGGGTACAGGGTATTGTTGCACTATGGGGGTCCCTATGGGGATCTATGGGGGAATCTGGTCCCAGAGCGTTCCCTATGGGGTCTATAGGGTATCATGGCACTATGGGGTTCCCTATGGGGGTCTGTAGGGGTTCCCTATGGGGTCTATAGAGCATTGTAACTCTGGGGGGGCCTATAGGGGCTCCCTATAGGATCTATGGGTCACTATAGGGATGTGGAGGTCTATAGGGGCACCCTATGGGGTCTATAGGGTATCCCGGCAGAATTGGGGTCCCTGTAGGGGTCCTATGGGGGTCTTATAGGGGTCTATAGGGGTTCCCTATGGGGTCTATAGGGCATCATGGCACTAAGGGGGTCCCTATGGGGGTTCTATAGGGGTTTCCTATGGGGGCCTATAGGGACTCCCTATGGGGTCTATAGAGCATTACAACACTATGGGGGTCCTTTTGGGTTCCTATAGGGGTCTATAGGGGCTCCCTATGGAGTCTGTGGGACATCATAGCATTGTGGAGGGTCTATGGGGTCTATAGGGTATCATAGCACTATGGGGCTCCCTATGGGGTCTATAGGGTATCATAGCACTATGGGGTTCCCTATGGAGGCCTATAGCGACTCCCTATGGGGCACTGTAGCGCTGTGTGGGTCTATAGGGGCTCCCTATGGGGTCTATAGGGCACCGTAGCGCTGTGGAGGGTCTAGAGGGGCCTATAGTGTCCCCCGGTCCTCCGGGGGGGGGGGGAGTCCGCTCCCTCCCCGTCTCTATGGTTCGGAGGGGGCTGAAGGAGAGCGCGCCGCCGCCTCCTCCCTCTCTATGGTCCGTCCCGCCACTTCCGGTCAGTCCCCGGAAGTGACGTCATTGCCGGAAGTGGCGGCGGCGCTTCCAGGTGTTGGCGGGGCCGGCGGCGGTTCCGGGTGCTGGAGGTGAGTGAGGCCCCGCCCCCCGCCCCTCCCCCCCCCCGGTGCACGCGGGGGGGTCCTTTATAGGGGGGGGGGAGGGGCGGGAGGGGGCAGGGGCAGGTCGCCTGTGTCCCCCGGGGGAGGTGTGTGCGGGGGTGTGTCCCCCGGGTGGCGCCGGGCCCCCCAATGACGTCATCGGCGCTGCCCCCCGCCACCCACTGACGTCACACGAGGTGTCCCCAACCCCTGGTGGCTTCTCCGCCCCACCTGCATGTCCCCAACCCCGCGGTGACGTCACAAAGGGTGTCCCTAAACCCTGGTGACATCCCATATGGTGTCCCCAACTGCTCGTGATGTCACCTGAGGTGTCCCCAGCCCTTGGTGACGTCACACAGGGTGTCCCCAACCCCTGGTGACATCCCATATGGTGTCCCCAGCCCCTGGTGACATCACATTGGGTGTGCCCAGCCCGTGGTGACATCCCATAAGGTGTCCCCAGCCCGTGGTGACGTCACACAGGGTGTCCCCAACCCCTGGTGACATCACACAGGGTGTCCCCAGCCCATGGTGACATGACAGTGAGTGTCCCCAACCCGTGGTGACATCACACAGGGTTTCCCCAGCCCATGGTGACACCCCATAAGGTGTTTCCAACCCCTGGTGACACCCTGCTGGCATCTCCAGACCATGCTGATGTCCCCAGCTGTGTCCTTAACTCCCCCTCTTGATGTCCTCCCTGGATGTCCTGGTGACACCCTGGTGGCTTCTCCTGCCTGTCCCTGTCCTTAACCCCCTGGAGATGTCCTCCCTGGTGTCCCTGGTGATGCCCTGGTGGCATCTCCGTACCCCCTTGATGTCCCCAATCCCTGGTGACACCCCATATGACGTCCCCGAACTCTCTTGCTCCTCCCTCAGGTGTCCCCAGACCTTGCGGTGGCCCCGCGGTGGCCCCCAGCATGGCGGAGGCCGTCCACTACATCCATCTCCAGAACTTCAGCCGCTCCCTCTTGGAGACCCTCAACGGGCAACGTTTGGGCGGCCACTTCTGCGACGTCACCGTCCGTATCCGCGAGGCCACCCTTCGCGCCCACCGCTGCGTCCTGGCCGCCGGCAGCCCCTTCTTCCACGACAAGCTCCTTTTGGGTCACTCGGCCATCGAGGTGCCCCCGGTTGTCCCCAGCGGGGCCGTGCGCCAGCTGGTGGAGTTCATGTACAGCGGGTGCCTGGTGGTGGCCCAGTCGGAAGCTCTCCAGATCCTCACCGCCGCCTCCATCCTCCAGATCAAAACCGTCATCGACGAGTGCACCCAGATCATCTCCCAGAGCCGGGGACCCAAGGTCCTGCCCCCGGCCCCGCCCCGGCCCCGCCCAGACCACGTCCCGGCCCCACCCTGGCCACGCCCGGACCCCGCCCCGGCCGACGCCCGGCCCAAGCCACCGCCGGAGCCCGACCTCCGCTTGGGCCAACTGGACCCGGCGCCCACTTGCCACAGCCGGAAACAACGGCAACCGCTGCGGCTCCAGCTGCCGGTGAAGGAGGAAGAAGAGGAGGAGGAGGAGGAAGAGGAGGAGGAGGGGACGGCCACCGCGGCCGCCGGGGACGAAGGCTTCGCCGCCCCCTCCTTCGTCACCGAGGAGCCACCCTTTTTCGGGGACGTCTTCGCCGACACCTTCCTGCCCCCCTGGCCCGGGGAGGACGCGGGCGGTTTGGAGACACCGGGGCGGGTGGCGGCGTTCGGGGCCAAGGTGACACCGGGTGGCTTCGTGCCACCCCCACCGCTCTACGAGGGGGGCGCGGAAGGCGGCGTCCCCTCCGTCCCCGAGGTGGCCCAGGCCGGTCCCTCGCGGTGTCCCGAGCCCTCCTACCAGTGCGGGCACTGCCAGAAGACCTTCAGCTCCCGCAAGAACTACACCAAACACATGTTCATCCACTCCGGTGAGGGGACACGGAGGGGACACGCGTGACGGGGCTCACGTGGGTCCCTTGAGGGGACGGGAAGATGTTGGGGGACGTGGGAGTGGGGACACGTGGGGATGGGAATGGTGACGGTGACGTGGGGAGGGACAGGGAGCCATGTCAGTCCGTGTTGACACATGTTCCTCTGTGTCGGTCCATGACATGACTCCCTGTGATCAGGGTTGACCTGTGTCACTCTGTGTTGACCCGTGTCCGTCACGTGTCCGTGACCCGTGTCACTCCATGTCAATCCATGTTGACACATGTTCCTCTGTGTCGGTCCGTGTTGACACACATTGCTCCATGTGATCAGGCTTGACCCACGTCAGTCTGTTGACCTGTGTCACTCCATGTCAATCCATGTTGACACGTGTTCCTCTGTGTTGGTCCGTGTGTTGGTCCGTGACATGACTCCATGTGATCAGGGATGACCCATGTCACTCTGTGTTGACCTGTGTCCATCAAGTGTTGACCTGGGGTGACCCGTGTCACTCCATGCCAGTCCATGTTGACACACGTTCCTCTGTGTTGCTCCATGGTGACACACGTTGCTCCATGGTGATCATCACTCCATGTTGACTCATGTTGACCTGTGTCACTATGTGGTGACACACGTCAGTCTGTGTTGACCCATGCTGACCTAGTGCTGATCCATGTTGGTTGCCACATGTTCACCTGTGTTGATCCACGTTGACCTGTGTTGACCCATGCTGACCTAGTGCTGATCCATGTTGGTTGCCACATGTTCACCTGTGTTGATCCACATTGACCTGTGTTGACCCATGTAGACCTGTGCTGACCCATGTCAAGCTATGTTGCTCCATGTTGACCCATGTCACTCCAATTTGACCCATGGAGACCTGTGTTGACCTGTGTTGTCCCATATCACTCTGAGGTGACCCATGTTGAGCTGTTCTTGACCTGTGTTGCTCCATGTTGCTTTGTTACTCCATTGACCCATGTTGGTCTGTGTTGCTCCATGTTGACCCGTGTTGATCTACTGTGACCAATGTTGACACATGTTCACCTGTGGAACCATGTTGACCCGTGATGCTCTGTGTTACACCGTGTTGCTCCATGTTGACCCACACTGGTCCACTTTGACCTTTATTGGTCCATGTTGACCCATATCAACCTGTGCTGCTCCATGTTGACCCACATTGGTCCGTGTTGACCTGTACTGATCTGTGTTGACTCATGTCAACCTGCGTTGCTCCATGTTGACCTGTACCGATCCATGTTGACTTGTACTGATCCATGTTGACCTATGTCAAGCTATGTGGCTCCATGTTGACCTGTACTGATCCATGCTGACCCATGTCAACCTGTGTTGCTCCCTGTTGCTCCGTGTTGACCTGTATTGCTCCATGTTGACCCATGTTGACCTGTACTGATCCATGTTGAGCCATGTCAAACTATGTTGCTCCATGTTGACCCACGTTGCTCCACGTTGACCCATGTTGACCTGTACTGATCCATGTTGACCCATGTTGGTCTATGTTGACCTGTACTGATCGATGTTGACCTATGTCAAGCTATGTTGCTCCATGTTGATCCACATTGCTCCATATTGATCCACGTTGGTCTGTGTTGACCTTTATTGATCCATGTTGACCCATGTCAAGCTATGTTGCTCCATGTGGCTCCATGTTGACCCACATTGCTCCATGTTGACCTGTACTGATCCATGTTGACCCATGTCAACCTGTGTTGCTCCACGTTGATCCACGTTGACCCATGTCAACCTGTGATGCTCCCTGTTCATCTGTGTTGATCCATGTTGACCTGTGTTGATCCGTGTTGACCCACGGCTGTCTCTCTGCAGGTGAGAAGCCCCACCAGTGCTCCATCTGCTGGCGTTCCTTCTCCCTCCGGGACTACCTGCTGAAGCACATGGTGACCCACACGGGCGTCCGTGCCTTCCAGTGTGGCGTCTGCTGCAAACGCTTCACCCAGAAGAGCTCCCTCAACGTCCACATGCGCACGCACCGACCCGAGCGCTTCCAGTGCCGCCTCTGCACCAAGGGCTTTTCCCACCGCACCCTCCTCGAGCGTCACGCCGCTGCCACCCACCCCGGGCCACCGCCAGGGCCACCGCCTGGGCCACCGCCGCCACCACCGCCGCCGCCGCCACCACCGCCTGAAGCCGGGCTGGCAACGTGGCCAGGAACCGAGGGTGCGGGTGCCGGGGCTGCGGGTGCTGGCCCCACTCACACGGTGTGAGGATGTCCCCGGGTGGGGGTCCCTGTCACCCCCAAACTGCCCCCAGGGGTGGGTTTTGGGGCTTCCCCCGTGTCCCTGGGGCTGTTTGAGCACCCCAGGGGAGTCCCTGTCACCCCCAGACTGCCCCGGGGGTGGGTTTTGGGGCTCCCTCGTGGCCAGGGATGAGCCCCCAGGGCTGTTTGAGCACCCCCAGGAGGAACCTGGAAGACTTTGACCCCACCCCAGCCATGGATCGATGCCCTGGATGGACAGACAGGGGGACACGGGGTCCGTCCGGCTTGTCCCCTCCTGGTGACATGGTTCCCATCCCCCCCAGAGCGTGGAGGGGGGACGGTGAACGGACTCAGTGGCACCAGCAGGTGGTGGAAATCAACACGTGGGTTTTAAGGACATTTTTTGTGCCGTTACTGCGATTTTTCTCCCTAAAAATTCCACACACCCCCCCACTTCCTCACCGCTTGCCCATGTGGCATCGCACTGACTGAATGGTGGGTGCCAACCGTGGGCATGTGGCCACCACCGAAGGGCCTCGGTAGCCGTTGGCCACACCCTGGGACCTCTCTAAATCTTTGTGATACAATGGGACCAAACTATGTCCCCCGTGGCCACCATTAAAGGGCTGTGGTAGCCACTGGCCACTTCATGGGATCTCCTCAGGTCTTTGTGTTGACAGTGGACACCAGCAGGGCCAACCCACATCTCTGTGGCCACCACAGAAGGACTGTAGTAGCCATTGGCCAAGCCATGGACCCTTCCCAAGTCTTTGATGGGCACCAAAAAGGCCAAACCATATCCCCATGGCCACCACAGAAGGGCTGTGGTAGCCCTTGGCCACATCATGAGTCCTCCCCAAGTCTTTGTGTCCATGTTTGTCCCCAGACCCGTGGCCTTGCCTCCACGGGTTCCCCACAAGCCAACAATGGGCATCAGTGGAACCAAACTGTGTCCCCAGGGCCACCACAGGAGGATCATGGAGTCACTGGCCACATCATGGGTTGCCCCAAGTCATTTACATCGAGGATGAGTGGCAGTGGGCCAAGCCACGTCCCCGTGGCCACCACAGAAGGGCTGTAGAAGCCACTGGCCATGTTATGTGTCCTCCATGACTGTTGATGATGGCCACCAGCAGGGCAAACCAGATCCCTGTGACCACCATGGAAGGGCTATAGAAGCCACTGGCCATATCATGTGTCCTCCATGACTCTTTCTGTTGATGGTGGCCACCAGCAGGGCAAACCATGTCCCCAGGGCCACCACAGAAGGGCTGTAGAAGCCACTGGCCATGTTATGCGTCCTCCATGAATCTTTCCGTTGACGATGGCCACCAGCAGGGCAAACCACGTCCCCAGGGCCACCACGGAGACGCCACCATCTGCTCTGCCACCTCCTTCCCTCTTCACGGGGAGCCCCTCAGAGCCCCCGCTGCACCGCCAGGGCCGGCCGGGGTCCTCGCTCAGCCACGTGGATGCGCCGGTGACGAGTGAGGTGGGAGCCGCGGCTGAAGGTCTTGGAGCAGTGGGGACAGCAGTAGGGCTTCTCGCCGGCGTGGGTGCCTTGGTGCTCCAGGAGATGGGCGCTCTCGCCAAAGCGTTTGCCGCACTGGAAGGGCTTCTGGCCGCCGTGGAGCTGGCAATGGTGGTTGAGGTTGGAGCTCCAGCCGAAACGTTTGCCACAGGCACCGCACTGGTAGGGTTTCTCGCCCGTGTGGGTGCGCTGGTGCTGCAGGAGGTTGGAGTTTTGGGTGAAGCTCTTGGTGCAGGCCCCACACTTGTAGGGCTTCTCGCCCGTGTGGGTGCCCAAGTGTTGCATTAGGTGCGAGCTCTGCCCAAAGGCCTTGCCGCACTCGGTGCACTTGTAGGGTTTCTGGGTACCCGATGGGGACGTGGGGGGCAGGCCCCAAGGCCAGCCCAGCCTGGGGGACGGGGACAGCGGTGGTGACGTCACTGGGCTCTCAGGGGTGTCCAACTCCGGGGACTTCACGGTGCCTGTGGGGACACGGAGATGGGCGTCACCCCGGAGACCTCCAGTTGCCCTCCCTGAGTTTCGTAATTGTCCCCAACATCCCAAACTGGTCCCTGGAATTCCCAAGTCACCTCCTCACTGCCCCCTAATTGCTTCCCAAGCTTCCTGGTGCCCTTGCAGCCCCAAATCCCATGACGCTTTGCGGTGTGCCCCCACCCCACACCCAGCTGGGCTCACCTCCGTGGGCTCCCCCCGTCACCAGGCGGCTCCTCCATGGCCTGTGGGGAGACACCGCGGGGGTCAAAAAACATGGGGTGCAAGGGGTCAGCGCCCCCCTGCCCTCTCAAAAGGTGGGGCACCCTCTGCCAGGGCTGGAGAGATCAGGGGGGGCACCCAGGAGGGGTCCTGGGGGAGGGTGGTCAAAGATGGAGGTGGGACAAGGTGGGGAGGGGGACACTATGGGGGGCATCAAGGGTGGGGGATCCCTGGAGCAGGAGGGGGGAGACCCCAAAAGGGGTCAGCGTGGAGGAGAGGGGGACCAGGTGGCATCAGGGGGTTCTCTGAGGGGAGGGAGGGGTGTCCCAGCACCCAGAAAGGGGAAGGGCACCAGGGACGGGGGGGAGCACTGGGACTTGGAGGGAGGGGACAACAGTGGGGGGGGAGGGGGCTTCGGGGTGTGTCCCCCCCCTCAGGCCTCACTCCTTTGTCCCCCTGCCAAGGGCTGAGGAGGGGCAGGGTGAAGGGGACAGAGACAGGGGGGCTCTAGGTCCCAGAGGCTGCAAGGGGGGGTGTCCAGAGGACAATTTGGGGACACAGACAAGGCGGGGGGCGTTCCTGGTGATGGATTCGGTGAAACCCGGTGTGCGAAGTTCTTACCGCAGCGGTGGCACTCCGGTGACACCAGGCTGGTGGCAGGTGGCATCATGGGGACAGGGCGGTGGTGGCACCAGAGGTGGTCGTGGGGGGTTGGGGGCTGTGGAGAGAGGGGCGAGTGAGGGGGGGCGGGGTGTGGGGACACGCAGAGGGACATGATGTGTGACGTGGGACACATGGAGGGACATGGGGGACACGCGGAGGGACACGGGGGATACGTGGAGGGACACATGGAGGGCCCTGAGGACATTGTGGGGACACGCAGAGGGACATGAGGACATGGGGGACACACATGGTGTGATGTAGGGGACATGATGGGACAAGGGGGACATACGGACACAGGAAGATTCAAAGTGACACAGGGACACATGTGGAGTGAGGTGGGGATGTGGGGGGACACGTCGAGGGCCATGGGGACATGTGGAGGGACACTGTGGGGACACCAGGGGATGTGCAGGGACACAGGAGACACGGGAGGACAGAGGGGGACATGGGGGGGACACGAGGTGACATGGGTGCTCACCAGGGGGGATGTGGGGAGGACACTGTCCCTGGGCCACCCGCACCCAGTGTCCTCGGCCAGGAACATGGTGCCTGCGGGGACACCACCATCAGCTAGTGCTTCCAGTAGCTCCCAGTGCCCTCCCAGTAACGCTCCCAGTAACACCCAGTGCTCTCCCAGGACCTCCCCCCGCCCAGGTGCTTCCAGTAACATCCCAGTGCTCCTGGTTTCCCCCAGCCGACCTTCCCAGTGCTCCCAGTAACTCTGCCCCAGGGCTCCCAGTGCTCCCAGTAACCCCCCTGCAGCATTCCCAGTAACACCCAGCAAGCCCAATAACCTTCCCAGCACTCCCAGTACACTCCTAGCACCCCGCTGTGTCCACTCTCCCAGCCATCCCAGTCCTCCCAGTTCCCCTTTAGTGCTCCCAATAACCTGCCAGTGCCCCTGTATGTTCACCCTCCCAGCCTCCTCAGCACTCCCAGTCCCTCCCCAGTGCTCCCAGTCCCTATCTAGCACTCCCAGTTCTGCTCCCCGGACTCCCAGTACCCCTCTGGTGCCCCTCTGTGTCCACCCCAGGCCCCCCGCCCTCAGTCACCCCAGGAGTTGGGGACACATGGGGAGTCCCACTGGGCCCTTATGGCAGGGAGACACCCCCCCCAACCATGGACTGGAAATGGGGGTTGAGCAGGGAGACCCCAAACTGGGAAAGAGGCTCCCAAACTGGGAACAAGGGATGGGGGTGTGACATGTGAGCAAGGACCACCCCCCTGCCTCAAACTGGGAGTGGGGGAGGGGAGACCCCCCTCAAACTGGGAATGAGGGAGGGGATGTGTGGGCATCCCCCCCCAAACTGGAATTAGGGGAGGGAGATAAACCTGCAAACTGGGAATGGTAGAATGCGAATCCCCCCTCCAAACTGGGAATAGGTGAAAGGATTAAACCACTCTAACTGGGAATGGAGAATTGCCCCCAAACTGGGAATGGAGGTAGGGAGAAGCACACTAACTGGTGTTAAGGTGCAACACCCCTTTGGTTTTTGGGGTTCCCCCACAATCCTACCAGTGGGTCATTAAAGAGGCCAAAATTTTTGGGGGGAGTGGGAGACATTTAGCCCATGGGTAATTGGCGGGAGCCCCAGTTTGCCCCCAGTTCACCTCCCTGAGCCCCCCCAAACACCTATACAACCCCCCCAGCAACTTTCACCCAGCACTGGCTTCAAATCATCCTCCCTGGCGGTGAGATTAAACGTTTTTAAGGTGGTTTTACTCACTTGCACATGGCTCTGGGGACCTCAAAGTCCCTTTGGAGACCCTCATGCTTTTCCTCTGGTGGTGAAACCAGGCGTTAAACTGCCTGAGAAGCAAAAACGTGGGGCAGAGCGAGATGGGGGGTGGAGTGCAGGAGGTTTGGGGATTGCATGGGGGGGTGGGATGGGGTCACTGGGGCAGGGTGGCAGGGCTGAGGGGCTGGCTGGGCTTGGTTGAGAGCTAGCTCTGAGGGTGGGCAGTAGTTTCGGGGCGACACCAGGGACTTGGGCCAAGGCCTGGCTCACACCACAACCCAGGGACTGGTTCCAGGCTCAGGCTACCCACAGCCAGCCCAAAGCCAGGGCCTTGACCCAAGTCCAGGCCAGAGCCGGGGCTGAGCTCCAGCCCAAGGTGGGCAGCTCAGCCCTGGCCACAAGCTGCTGTCCAGGCCTTGCCCCAGCTCCAGCCCAGGGCCCCATCCAGGCCCAGCTCAAAGCCCAGCCCCAAGCCCAAGGCCTCATCCAGGTGCAGCTCAAGGCCCCAGCCAGGCCCTGCCCCAGGCCCAATGCCACATCAAGGTCCAGCCCAAGGCCCCAGCCAGGCCCAGCTCAAGGGCCAACCCCAAGGCCAAGGCCAGATCCAGGCTGAAGTCCAATGCTACAACCAGGCGCTGCCCAGGGCTCCATCCAGGCTCAGCCTGGGGTCTCATCCAGCCTCAGCCCGAGGCCCCATCCAGACCTTTCCCTGGCCCGGCCCAGGGTCCCATCCAGAACCAGCCCAGAGCTCAACCCAGGCCTTACCCCAGGCCCAGCCCTAAGCCCCAAGGCCCCATCCAGCCTCAGGCCGGGGCCCCATCCAAGCCTGGCCCCACATCGTCCCCCTCAGAGCCCACTCCCGTGCCACCACCGACACCCGGTCTGCACCGTTCCTCCATCCCAGTCTTGCCCCTTAGCCCTGGGCAGACCCCGCCGGGGAGGAACCGCTTCCATTCTCCCCTCTGTCTCCTTCCCAACGCGGCCGAACCGGAGTGACTCCGGACTGGCTCCAGGCGCGCTGAGGTACTTGCAAAACGGAACGCGGACGTCGATTGGCTGAGTTCAACGTCCATCTAGAAAGTCACCGCCTCCTCTGAGGTGAGTCGAGCGCTGGTTGGTCTAGCGCCTCCCCGTCGTTTTGGCAAGGAGACAACATTCGCCCTCCCAGCATGGGGGGGCGGGGCACTTGGAAGAAGCTGATTGGCTCCATATGCTGTCAATCCGCCCTCTCCAGGTGCCTATTGGCTTAACAAGGTGTGCGGCCCCACCCTCTGAGCGCGCTGATTGGCCTTCCCCCTTTAACCTCGCCTCCCTCAGGTGCTGGAGGCTCCCCGCCACTCCTCTCCTGCACTTCCATTGGTGCCCATCCTTGTCAATCACAGCTAGTTCCCGCCTCCTCGGCGCACAGCGGGAGTTGATTGGCTTCTCCCCCAGGAGGGCGGGCTCCCCCTGCGCGCGGCGCCTCGCGAGCCCCCCGGCTGAGGGGACTGAGGGGGGCGGCGGTCGCCATGTCGGGCCCAGCGGCGGAGCCCGGCGGCCCTACCGGGAAGCGACCGGAGACTTTGGATCTGCTGGAACGTTGCGGCGTTTGCCGAGAGCGCCTGAAGGCCGAGAGGGATCCCCGGCTGCTGCTCTGCCTCCATTCGTTCTGCCGGGAATGCCTGAGGCCTGCGCCGGGCCCGGCCGCCGCCCCCGCCCCGGATGGGTCAGGTGAGGCGAGGGGGGAACGAGGGAGCCTTGCCATAAGGGGCTAAAGGAGGCTGATGGGGGGGCGGGTAAAGAAGTCCTACGGGGGCAGGTAAAGGAGGCTTGGGGAGGTNTGTTAAAGGAGGCTTGGGGGGATGGTTACAGGAGCCCTGAGGAGGGGGGCAAGGGAGCTGGGGGTGGGGGGGTAAAGGAGCCTTGTGGGGAGTAAAGAAGGCTCGGGTCATTGTCTGGGGGGCTTTGTCTGGACGCTTTGGTCTCCCCAAGCCTCCTGTGCCCCCAGTTTGTCCTACTGGGCAGCCCCCAACTGCCCCCCGGCTGCTCTGGGCCCACCTGGACACTTGGGTCCATCCCACCTGGGGGGACACACACACATTCCAACCCCATCGCAGCTCCTCGTAGTCAGTCATCTCCCCCCACCTCAGCGGGGAGGGTTCTGGAGAGATCAAAGGCGCCACATCCTCTCAGAAATGGCATTTCAACCGCTGCTCTGCCATCTCCTGAGGCGAGGAGGAGGAAGGGTAGCTCGGCGGCTGCTCCAAAGGCGGATGATAGACCCGAGCAAGAAGGAACCACCGTGGAGGTTCAGGGTGAATATTGGGAGAAAACTCTGGCGGTTTGGCTCTAGAAAAAGTCATAAGTGACCTGGGTCACTCTGGGACCCCCTGAGGGGCTGTCCCCTGCCATGACATTGGGGACAGCTCCGAGGCCGTGAGGGGACTCCAGTTTTGGAGGTCTCCAAGGTCTTTGTGTCACCAGCAGGTCCCAGGATCCTTCTGGTTTCTTCCTCCTCTCGCCCTGCTAACAAGCCACCGCGGTTTTGGCAGGGACAAGGCACCCTGTGGCTCCGTGAGGGAACTCTCTGGTGACAAACGGTGGTGACCAGGGTGACCCCGGGCCCCCCCTGATGTCCCCTCACTCCTCCCCTCCCCAGCAGTTGTCAGCTGTCCGGTCTGCAAACACCAGTGTGACCTGAAGGACGTCATGGAGAACTACTTCTTGAAGGACAGCAAGACCGAAGATGCTGCCGCCAGCCAGGAATCCAGTCAGGTGAGGCATCGTTAGTGCTTAATTAATGGTTAATGAGGGTGAAGTGAGCTCCCTGCCGCTGGCTGAGCCCCCGTGTCCCCCCCAGTGCTGCACCAGCTGCGAGGACAACGCGCTGGCCACCAGCTACTGCGTGGAGTGCTCGGAGCCCCTCTGCGAGACCTGCGTGGAGGCCCACCAGCGGGTCAAGTACACCAAGGACCACACCATCCGGGCCACAGGTCTCTCCTTGTCACCCTCCTTGTCACCGTGCTGTCACCGTCCTCCCCAAGGCAGTGACTGTGCAGCTGGCGTGCCCCCGAGCGTGTCTGGAAGTGCTGCTGCAGTGGCCATGCCTGTCCCTCCTCCTCCAGCGGGTGCCACTGGGTGCTGGTGATGTCACGGTGACGTCACAGTGATGTCACTGCGCTGTCCCCGCAGGCGGTGGCAAGGCGAAGGAGAAGGAGCGCCCCGTGTTCTGCTCCGTGCACAAGCAGGAGCCGCTGGTGCTCTTCTGCAACACGTGCGACACGCTCACCTGCCGGGACTGCCAGCTCAACATGCACAAGGACCACCAGTGAGTGGAAGTGGGCGCTAATTAATTTGATTAACGTTGATTATTTTCCATGGCTAATTATTGCTTGAATGGGTTGTCCTGCTCGTTAGTCCTTAAAATCAGCGATTTGGGGTAAGTCAGATAAATAAACTGATTTATCAACCCGAAAAGATTGTCTGCACCCTCTCAGCGAGGCCCTGCAGCACCTTAAAGTGTTTTTAATTAATATTTGAGAAGGTAAATAAGTAATTAAACTGATTAACTAGTTATCGATAAAGAACTGGAGTTAGCCTGCACGCTAATTATCCTCATCACTTAATTACTGATTTGAAAAATGAAGCTCATTAGTTATTAGTTGTCCCGCTACTGAAGGGATTGACTCAGTAGAGTCTTAATTTTGGTTGATTTTTGTTTTTAACCGAATAGATTCGTTGTCTGATTAATTACTTTACTAATTAATGCACAGGTTGGTTGGAGAAGCTTAAACTGCTTTTAGGTTTTAAGGAATTGGAGATCCCTAATTTGTGAGTCCTGGAACACCAATCTAATTACCTCCTTAGTTATTTCAGTGAGGTTGGTTGTTAGTTCTTAATTATTTTTTTTTTTAACTGGACTGGTTTTGCTCTCAAACTGGTGAAATTTCTTGGTTGAATCGATAATTAACTTAATTAATTAGCTGAGCAGGTAGCTGGTTAGATTACTTACCTGGTTGATTTGTATATTAAAAGCATATTGGAGGCATAATTTAAGTAAATAATTAAGTTAAAGCGTTGTGGTTGATGAGTTTGTTGGCTGGCTTCTTAACCCAAATTAATTAGATTGCTAATGACTAACGAGTAAATGGGGAAATTAACCAAGTCTTGAGTGGGTTAAACTCAGTCAAGGCAGTTCCCTTCTCTGCTGGCTCTGGGAGTCGGGGGGGGGGTGTCTCCAATGGGGCTATTTTGAGGCCTCTCCTGTGGGGGGCTGCACCTGGGGGAGTGTTTTAGGGTTTGTCACCCCCCCCAGTCCCGTTGTCACCTCTCTGGGCCCATTGTCACCTCCCCACCAGGTACCAGTTCCTGGAGGACGCGGTGAGGAACCAACGCAAGACGCTGGCCACGCTGGTGAAGCGCCTGGGGGACAAACACGCCAACCTCCAGCGCTCCACCAAGGAAGTGCGCAGCTGGTACGTCCCCAGGGGAATTACCTGCCCCTCCCCACCCCCCAGGGAGGAATTATTTGCCCCCCCAATGCGGGGGGAGGGTGAAAATTTACTCCACCCCTTCTTTGCCCTCAGCATCCGGCAGGTGTCGGACGTGCAGAAGAGGGTGCAGGTGGACGTGAAGATGGCCATCCTCCAGATCATGAGGGAGCTCAACAAACGCGGCAAGATGCTGGTGAACGACGCCCAGGTGAGCCCTGGACACACACACACACACACTCTGTGTGACACCTCCTTCTGTCCCCTGTCCCTCTGCCCTGAGGTGGCATTGTCCTCTGTCCTTGCAGAAGGTGACGGTGAGGCAGCAGGAGAAGCTGGAGCGGCAGCACTGGGCCATGACCAAGCTGCAGCGGCACCAGGAGCACATCCTGCGCTTCGCCTCCTGGGCTCTGGAGAGCGACAACAGCACCGCTCTGCTGCTCTCCAAGAAGCTGGTGAGATACCCGGGGGTAACCCCCCACTCCCACCCCCGCCTCTGGACCCCCCAGGACCCCTCAGCTTGGGCAGGGAACCGCCCCCCGGATGGGTTCTTGGGGACCTTTTGGTTCTTTTGTCACCGGGACTGGTGGAGAGCGAAGCCTGGGCTCTGCTTCCCTCCAGGTCCCTGGTTTTGGGGGCGACGTGGGGTGAAAGTGGGGGCAGAAGATGGTCTCCTGTAGGGTGGCTTGTCCCCACATCTCCCCGTGGTGCCCCATGTCCTCCACCTGTGTCCCCAGGGTGCTGCAGCGGCGTCAATGGGACATGGGAGGGGGTCCCCGTGGTGTGACGGGTGCTCCCCCTGCCATGGGGGAGTGACAGGTGCCACATCGTGTCCCCTTGGGGTCCTGTGGTGGGTCCCATTGCAGTCCCCGTGGTGTGATGGGTGCTGCAGGGGTCCCCTCGGGGTCCCTGTGGCACAGGGGGTACAGTGAGGTGCTGCCATGTGTCTCCTCAGGGTCACCATGATGTGACAGGTGCCCTTGGGGTGCTGCCACATGTCCCCTCGGGGTCTGTGTGACGTGACAAGCATCCTCAGTGTCCCTGTGGCATGGGGGGTGCCTGAATTGCTGCCNGGTGTGATGGGTGCTGCAGGGGTCCCCTCGGGGTCCCTGTGGCACAGGGGGTACAGTGAGGTGCTGCCATGTGTCTCCTCAGGGTCACCATGATGTGACAGGTGCCCTTGGGGTGCTGCCACATGTCCCCTCGGGGTCTGTGTGACGTGACAAGCATCCTCAGTGTCCCTGTGGCATGGGGGGTGCCTGAATTGCTGCCGTGTGTCCCCTCAGGGTCACCATGATGTGATGGGTGCCCTTGGGGTGCTGCCATGTGCCCCTCGGGGTCCCTGTGGTGTGACAAGCATCCCCAGCATCCTGCCACGTGTCCCCTCAGGGTCTGTGTGGCACCAGGGTGCTGCCACGTGTCCCCTCAGGGTCACCATGATGTGACAGGTGCCCTTGGGTTCCCTGCGTTGTGACAAGCCCCTACCCCCCCCGGAC
The DNA here is from genome assembly GCA_003697955.1 of Calidris pygmaea. Lineage (NCBI taxonomy): Eukaryota > Metazoa > Chordata > Aves > Charadriiformes > Scolopacidae > Calidris > Calidris pygmaea. The sequence continues at coordinate 53,641 of QJSC01020944.1, read as the reverse complement.
ACTGTCACACATGTCCCCGCGCTGTGACATGTCCCCCACTGTGTCCCCCAGATCTCCTACCAGCTCCACCGTGCCCTCAAGATGATCGTGGACCCCGTCGACCCTCAGGGTGATGTCAAATTCCAGTGGGACCCCAACACCTGGACGAAGAGCGTTGAGACCTTTGGTGAGGCCTCCTTGGGGGAGGGGACACCCCCTGGGGGACCTCCCCCACCCCGTGACACCCCTCGTCTCCCCGACAGGCACCATCATCTCAGAGCCCAGCCTCCCCCCGCCAGCTCTTAGCCCCCAGCCGCCGGCCGCTAGCCCCCGCGACCCCAGCCCCACCACTGGCCCCTCGCAGGTACCTTGGCGGGGGGTGGACAGGGTGGCATTCTGGGGGGAGTCCTGCACCCATGGGTGCCCCCCGACACCCCTCTCTCCCCCAATTTCCCTTCTACAGGGCCCCCTGCAAGCCATGGTGGTGAGCAAAGGCCAACACGCTCCCGGTCCCCTCCTGCTGTCCCCTCTGGGCCACCAGATGGGGGCCGAGGAGGGACAGAGGACCCCCGGCGTCCCCCAGAGCGATGCGGGGGAGCAGAGGACGCCCGCCCTGCCTCAGTTACCCCTGGGGACCGAGGGACAGGGCTGTCCTGAACTGTCCCCTCCCCACCTTCACCCCCAGGTGGCCGAGAGCCCCAGGGACACGGCTGCAGGTGCGGAGCTTGGTGAGAGGGGGGTGACACGGGACAGGGAGGGAGGAGGAAGATGGAGGGGTGATGGAAGAGGGGAGGGAGGAGGAGGAGGATGAGGGGTGACACATGGAAGGAGGGAGGAGGACGAAGGGGGGGTNGGAAGATGAGGATGAGGGGAGTGACACACAGGGGGAGGGAGGAGGAAGATGGAGGGGTGATGGAGGAGGATGGGGGCGGGGGGGGGAGGAAGGCCCCTGATGTGGGTTTTTCTCAGCAGCCAATGGCCCCTCCGAAGCTGCTGTCACCGGAGCGAAGAGGTGAGTGTTGGGGGGGATCCCTGTCCCTTGTCCCCAGGGCCCTTGTCACCCCTGTGTCTCGAGCGATGGCTCCCCAACAGCTCGCTGTCCCCTGTCACCCCACACCTGTGACCCCCATCACGCTGTCCCCAGAAGTCCCTTTTCACCCCAGATGCCATCGCGCTATCTCCAGGGCTGCCTTAGCCTTGTCCCCTGTCCCCCCATCCCTGGCACCCCCGTCACACTGTCCCCAGGGGTGGCTTGGATGGCACTGTCCCTTGTCACCCCACACCTGGCACCCCTTTTTCCTTGTCACCCCATGTCCAGGGGGTGGCAAAGACACCCTGTCCCCCCATACTTGGGGTTCTCCCCGCCCTTGTCACCT
>QJSC01020944.1:4386-18636 GCA_003697955.1 Calidris pygmaea | reverse complement strand
CCCCCTCATTTTCCATTGCACCCCCCACCCCCCGGCCCCTTTCGGCCACCGTACGGAGGGTGGGGCTGAGCGGGACCCGCTCCATCCTCCCATTGGGCGAGAGAGCTGTCAATCACCTTTAGACCCGCCCATTTCCCCGCTTGAGGTGCCACCAACTCGGATGCCACCCGGGGTGTCCTGTCCCCCGCCGTGGGTGCCGCAGGGGAAGTCCCCCCCACCCGTGGGTGTTACATGGGGTGTCCCGTCCCCCCCGCCCCCTTTGCTCCTCTCCATCCTTTCATATTTTCCTTCTTTCCCCCTTTTTCCCCTCCCTATTTTCCTTTTTTCCCCCATTTTCCTTTTCCCCCCTTCTTTATTTCCCCCCCCTTTTCCTTCTTTTCCCTCTGCTTTCCTTCTTTCCCCCTTTCTTTCCTTCTTTTCCCCCCATTTTCCTCCTATTTTCTTTCTTTTCCCTCTTCTTTCCTCCCTTTCCCCGCTCTTTATTTTCCCCATTCCTTCCTTCTCTTCCCCCATTTCCCTTATTTTCATATTTTCTTTCTTTCCTCTCTTCTTTCCTTTTCCCCTCTTTCCTTTTCTTTCCTCCTTTCCTTCCTTCTTTCTCCCTTGTTTTTTCTTTCTCCCTATTTTCCCTACTTTCCACCTATTTTCTTTCTTTCCCTCCTTCTCCCTTTCCTTCTTCTTCCCCTTCCCTTTTTTCTTCCCTTCCCATTTCCCTTCTTTTCCTCCTATTTTCCTCCTTTTCTTCTTTTCCCCCCGTTTTCCTTCTTTCCCCCCTGCTGTGCCAGGGGGGATGCCACCTACGTCTCGGTGCCCAACAAGGTCTCCCTCGCCCTGGAGGCCCAGGTCCAGTCCATGAAACACAAGAGGAACGTCTTGGGTGATGTCTCCACGGCCAAGGGGACAGGTGGCTTCCTCCCCGCCGACCTCCATCCCTTCCATGCTACTGCTGCCACCCACACCCCCGTGACCTTCACCATGCTCCAGGACTACCGCAAGCCCTCGGCTGGCTCGCCCAAAACTCCCGACCCCATCTTCGATGCCTTGGGCTAGCAAATCAAGATGGAGGCCAGGCTGGATGAGGCGCTGACCCCCTTCTCCTCGCACCCTCACTGGACGACATCCCCTGTTGTGGGGTGGCCCTGGGTGTCGGTGAAGCGGGGACCCCCTTTCCCATCCAGATCTTCTATTTTGACTGGAAGCGGGGTGGGGTGCAGAGCAGGACCATCAACATGGACGTCTCACCATCAGGTGGACTGGCCCCTGGGGCCACCACGTTGGCATGGAAGAGTCACGGGCTGCAGCAATGCCATGTGGCTGTTGTGAGCCCCAACACCATGCTGGGAGCACTGGGGTGCTGCACCCAAGGTCTGGTGGAGGGGTCTGGCTTGGGGGAACTCCTGGAAGGGGTCTTCCTCACCACCAGCTGCCCCATGCACCTTCTCAGCTACTGCATCCAGCAAGGAGTGGACAGTCCCTGCTCTGGAAGATCTACGTCTCGGTCTCTGCCATCTGTGCCAAACCACTCCAGGACTTCCTGGAGTTTGCCAAAGAGAAGCATTGGAGGCTGCGCCACCACCCCAGGATGCCCTGGTTGCTCCGGCTGCTCACCGTCATCTGCTTGCTCCAGGTCTTCCCGGCCTTGAAGTCCTTCTTCCTCTCGCACAGTCACCCATCCTTCACCATCTGGACATTTTTTGAAGACTATTTCAACGAGATCTACCTCCAGCATGTGGCTTCACAGGTGGCCCTCTTCCACACGCACCTCAGGACATTGGCAAGGGATTCGCCCTGAGAGGTGCTGGCCATCCTCTCCTCCATCCGTCACACCCTCCTGGAGCACAAAGCCCATGGCTTCATGGCGCTGGGGGTGAAGGAGCTGCTGGGGGAGCAGTGGGCGGCCGGGAGGGTGGGAGAGTGTGAGACCTTCTACTGACACCTCCAGAACCTCTACACGATGTTCCTCAACTACCAGGATGCTCGGATGGGAGGAAGTTTTCCGTTTCCAGTGGATGCAGCTCTGGGCAGCGCTGATGTGGGTGGAGATGGAGGGGTCCATCGAGTTCCTGGTGTCCCACAGGGTCATGGTAGATGACAGTAAGCACTTTGACCAGTTTTGCTACCTGATCATCTTCTTGAAGGGCTGCAGGAGTGGCAGCGACTTTGGGGCCCTGCAGACCAACCAGAAATGGTTGTGATTCTTCAGCAGATCCTGCAGCCACTCGCAGCTCCTCAGGATGGCGCAGGTGTTCTTCAGACTTTCCTGATGTGAGGCTGATGGGACCAGGTGTGGGTGTGTGGCCAGTGCCACCATGGCTGGGCTACCATGAAGTGTGCAATCAAAACCCTTCTTTTTTGCAACCATAAACCTGTTGTTCCTATATCAGTCCACCAGGGAGGATTTGTTAACGAAGTTTTTGAAGGCCACACACCATCTGCAGGAGAAGTGGCTTTTGCTCTCGTGTGAGGGCTCTGGTCATCTGTGGATGGGAGGTTGTGGGTCAGGTGGTTTTTGGGGTGAAAGTCAAGAAACTAATTTCTTTGTTTGCAGAGAGGGAAGGTGAGGTTTTGTCCATTCACTTGAGGTCTCCAAGCTTGGACATCAAAACCAGACCTCAAGCTTGTGCTAAAGGGTTGGATCTTACAGCATCATGGAGGCACCTGGAGATCTCTGAGCTTTCCAGCCGGGGAGGTTTTGCCACCTGCCTGCACCACTCAAATTCCCCAGGAATGGAAGAATCATGGAATGCCAGGTTGGAACAGACCTCAAGGGTCATCTGGTCCAACCTTTCTTGGTTGATCTAGACAAGGAGGCCCAGCTTTTTTGGAGAGCAGGGACCAAAACTCAACATCGTATTCCAGGTGTGACCTCACAAGTGCGAGTTGAGTGGAATGACAACTTCTTTATCTCCGCTGGAGATGCCCTTTTTGACGAAAATCAGCCCATCCTGTTGGGTTTCTCTGCTTGTTCCTTTATCACTGGTCACTTACATTGAGCTCGTTGTCCACCAGGACCCCTGCGTCCCTTTCCACAAATCTTCTCCCCAGCCGGGTCAATGCTGTGCCGCACTCCTGGTGCAAGACCTTCCCAGGTGCAAGACCTTACACGTGTCCTTGTTGAACTCCATAAGGTTCTTCATAGCCCACTCTTCCAGCCTCTCCAGGTCTTCCTGCAGGGTGGCTCGCCCTTCTCAAGTGTCCACTTCCCCATTAGCTTGGTGTCATCAGCGAACTTCATCAGGGTGAGCTTGATCCCATCATCCATGTCACTTGTGAAGATATTAAACAGCTTTGGGCCCAATATTGATCCCTGAGGGTACCCACCTGTGACAGGAGCTGCCCTCTGGCTGGCCTGTTCCCCACCCACCGCATGGACCACAACACATCAGTTTCTCTAGGAGGAGGCTGTTGGGAACTGTACTGAAAGCCTTAGAGAAATCCAAGTAGACAATGTCCACAGCTCGCCCCACATCAAGCCTATATGAAGATAACAGTGGAGATTTCCCTGCACAAGGTCCACCTTGGCAACTTGGAGGACATCTGCACCAGGATGAGGAATAGTCACCCCACCAGCCCTGACAAGGGCACCGTGTTCCACCAAGTCAAACTCAGCACGTGCCAGGAGGTGCTCTGGTCTTTGTTGGCCATGTGAGGGTCACAGCCACCTCATCCAGTGCTGGCAAGTCGGTCATTGAAGTCATCATGGAGAATCCAGGTGGTTCCTCCTCGGAACCCAAAGGTGGCAGCACCACCAAGGGGTAGACATACCTTGTCCGTGTTGCTCTAAACACCAGGCAGAACATGCTGCCCTCAATAAATGGTTGAGCAAAGCAACTGCGCATCCAAACTTGTGCTGTGTTAAGACAGGAGAGGAAGAAGCCCCAAGTAGGATGGAAGATGGTTCTTTTATCTCCTAATCCCCTTTCTTGTCATATCAGAGGTGAGGAAGGGGAGCATGGTTTGAAGGTCCTGTGGATGGGTTGAGCTGTGTCTGGGGCTTGGGAGCTTGCTTGGATGCAAGGTCGGGTGGAAAGCTGTCCTCCTGAAGGTGCTTTTTGGTTTGACTTAGAGCTTGAGTTTACTTTTGATGATTGTCCCTGTGGGGGTCCTGGTGTAGGGGGCAGACACCTTCCTGTTCTCCATCGTCTTGTGAGGGACTCTGGCTCCTACCTCCATGTGGTAGAGGATTAAGCACCTACGAGGCCTTCAGAGACCCACGAAAAGGGACGACAATCAGAGGCAAAACACATTTTAATTAATGGACCTTTTGAATTAATTTATGCCCAAGAACCACCATGATGTTGACAGCTGGAGCAAACTCTTCTCCTGCAACTGGCTCGGGCAGTGGGTTTTGGCCAAGGGCTGTGTCTCTGAGGCTGCAGGATGAAGAAATTTGTTTCCCAGGGCTCTGGAGAGGTGCTTTTGGAGGTTGGAGATGCAGTGCCGGTGGCTTTGAGCCAAGGGACACCAATTTCCCCAGCCACGGCCTCCGGGAACTGGCAGTTCACTGTGGTCCTTGCCATGGATTCCCCAGAGCATCTCTCTGTTCTGGCAACAGGTCCCCCACCTGTGACGGCTCCTGGATGTCTCTTCCTTCCTGGTGGTTGTGAAATGCTGTGGTCTTCTACCAGGACATGAAGTTCTTTAACCTGACCAGCTGGACTTGCTTTCCTGCAAGCAAGACATGGTGATGGGTCAAGAGGTGTCTTTGGACCATCTCTGCAGAGAAGAGCTTCCACGAAGTGCACACAACTCTGTGCCCTGCTGGTTGGGGGAGCTTCCAAAGCCCCTTCAGATGCTCCAAAGCCCACTTAAGGCCTTCTAATCCAGTTCAGTTTTAGTGCACTCACCCGTGAATCCCACTCAGTGGCACATTTAATGGGCAGCAACCAACGGGGCTTGTGGTTCTCTTATCGGCCTGCAGGAGGAGATGGATGCCCAAAGCCAGAGCCAGGACGAAGAGGACCGCAAAGGCCATGCTGATGGAGACTCCTAGTCCTGGGAGAAAGAAACTGGATGGTGGTGAGGAGGAACAGTGCAGGAGGGAAGCCAAGCTCTGGACAATCCCCACCATGTCTTGTGCTGTGTGGTTCATTTTTAGAATCATAGAATCATCTAGGTTGGAAGGGGCCTTAAAGATCATCTAGTCCAACCATCAACTTAATCTGAAAAAAAATAAGAAACAAGCAATAAAAAAATCACTAAACCATATTCCCGAGGACCATGTCAACCTGTCTTTTGAACACCTCCAGGGATGGTCCCTCCACCACTTCCCTGGGCAGCTTATTCCAATGCTGGATAACCCTTTCCGTGAAGAAATTTTTCCTAATATCCAATCTAAACCTCTCCTGGTGCATCTTGAGGCCATTTCCCCTTGTCCTATCTCCTGTGACTTGGGAGACGAGATAGACCCCCGCTTCTCTACACCCCCCCTTCAGGTAGTTATAGAGCACGAGAAGGTCTCCCCTCAGCCTCCTCCAGGCTGAACAACCCCAGCTCCCTCAGCCTCTCCTCATAAGACTTACTCTCCAGACCCCTCACCAGCTTCGTTGCCCTTCTCTGGACCCGCTCCAGCACCTCAATGTCTTTTTTGTGGGAAAGGGCCCAAAACTGGACACAGCACTCGAGGTGAGGCCTCACTGGTGCCGAGAACACCATCCAGCTCATTGATAAAGTCCATGGGTGTAGTGAGACCCAACGGAGCACCCAGCCCAATTCCATGTGCTGCTGCTCAGCAGAGAGCAAGGTTTTGGGAATCTCATTCCAGAACGATCAAAGGGGACTTGCTGTGGGGAAAAAGTTAACCTCTTTGTTGATAGAGAGGCTGAGCATGGCTTTTCCAAATGTGTTGTGCTCTCACCTCCAGGATGTGCATCACACACCCCGACCTGACCCATGAGGAAAGCACAAACTTAGAGCCAAGCTCTCTGGCCCTGCAGAACTCACTCTGCTGTGGGAGAACCTGGGTCTTATTGGGCAAGGAGTGAGTGCATTATGAATTGGACGATAAAGTGCTATATACAAAGAATTATGGTACATGTAGGAGTTATTGATGGCGACTATGAGGGACAAATCTGTGCTATGGTTTCAACACCCACTCCACGTTTTATCTTTGAGAAAGGCAGCCACAGTGCTTAACTTGTATCTTTTTTGGTGTGTTTTTCCAAGGACTAGACAGAACGACTGAGCCACTGGATGTTTTGCATCCACTGGAACCTCGCAAGTGTTTTGGATGAAAGCTGTCTGACAGCCGGCCTCAAATAGTGTGTACACTGCGCAGGGACAGTGCATCACCATCATCCTTGACGTTAATGGGACATAGGTGAAACAGCCAAACAGAATGTTATGACCATCCCAGAAAGACAAAAGTCTAGAGTTCGACATTATTCGACTGTAGCCCCTCTGAATTTATGGAGAAGAGACTGTTCGTCACAATGGGGACTTCGGATAACTACGGATTTTCCAGGGGGGGTCAAAGTGTTGCAGGGCATGAAAAGACACAAAACAGCTTTAGACTAGTTAACAGAAAAGCCATCCTGGGTGGATCAGTCATCCGTCCCTCATGGAAAACTTGTTGCCCTGCGAAAATTGGAACCAGAACAAATAGATGCATGTCGCATTGTACCATCTTATAGATTGTAGACCACCCCAAGGTTTACCTGTGACCTGATGCAGGCAGGACGCAGGAACAAACACAAACCATGGAATAAGGGCAAAGAACAAATTTGATGTCAGTACCTTTTGGATCGGGGAACCTCTGAAGTAGCATCCAAGCAGAGTCCGGGACAGAGGCACCGCAGAGAGAGAGTGCTTTGTAGCAAGGGTGTGAGCTAGCGAGAGATCTCACACTTGGTGTTTGGGTCTATATTTCAAGGAGTCAGGAAAGAAGAGGTCTCTGCTGTCTTTGATCAGGGCAAGACAGCAGGGCAAGAACAGCAAGTGTGCTTGGTAAGGTGCCCCTGCGTCCATCACAGGGGTTATCAGCAATTGAATCTGAGACAAAAATTTCACTGGAACAATATCGCCTAATATTGGTTCCAGAGAGGTGTAACGCTCCCAGCAGTGGCTTTAATTAAACGTGAATGTGCTTGACCTGACTGTGCAGCCACAAGCGATTCAGTTAAAGATGGAGGTAAAAACCTTGAATGATGTACAAATATTAGCAGGACTTATTGGTTACCCCCTTATTTAGGATTGACCTCATCAAAACTGAGGCCTCTTTCAGACTAATTAAAAGGTGATACTGATATTGCGGCAACACAGTCCTTTACCCATGAAGCAAGGTAAATCATTGAGATGGTCGAAGATACAATACAGGAAAAGCATGTTTGGATAACTGACATGACAAGTTTTGGTAGAGGTATTTTTTAATTGTTGATATGATAACATTTGCAAAGATTGTACAATGGAATCCTAGTAGAGCAAACAAACACCATGTACTGAAACGGGTTTTCTTGTCCTGTCGAAAGAAAAGCTCCTCCTGGCTTATTTTAATTACTGGCACGAATTATCAAGAAGAACCGAATCAGATGCTCAGCGCTGCTGGCAAGAGACACAGAAAGAATTGTATTGTCTGTACTGTATTTTGAATGGTGTCTAACGAAGGGCTTATCATTGCAAGATACATTGATGAAATATACAAGACAAATTGACGCTCATCTTCCCTCTCATCCATTATGTAAATTAGGGAGTTATATACATATTGCAGAGAAACAATAGAGAAGGAACCGGTAACAGGTCCCACAGTAGTTACAGATGGATCAGGACTGAGCGGGAAAGCAGATGTTTTCTGTCACGATGGTCCTCACTGGCAAGACATCATCGAGCAAAAAGAATGCTCCCTTCAGATTGTTGAACTTCGTGCTGTAACCCTGGCATTCCAGAGATTTAATTGTGCAGTGAATGTTGTTAAAGACTCAGCTTATGTAGCGGGACTGGTACAACGACTGGATAAGGCATTCTTGGGGATGAAAGTAGTGCCTTCTTACTAGATGTGCTATTATGGCTGACAATTCAAAAAAGACCAGAGCCGTTTTTCATATTGAAAGCCATAAAAATTTTCCTGGATTCCTGACAGCTGGTAATACTCCGGCAGATGAGTTGGTCTCAGATGTAGCAATGTCACTGGTGCCTAAAGTAAAACAACAATCAGTTTAATCCATTCCGGTTTTGCATCAAGGCTTTCTTGTCTTGAAACATCAATTTCATTTAACAACTGCCAAGGCCTGTTCCGTTGCTGCAGCCTGTCCTGATTATCAGGGCCAGCACGTACCTGCCTATTATGGTAGGAATCCCAGAGGTTTACAAGCTTTAAAAATTTGGCAATCTGATGTTACCCATACTGGAGAATTGGGTTGAGTCAAGTAAGAGCATGTATTTTTTGATATCTTTTCATCAGTCATGGTAGCCACTGCACACACAGCAGAAGCATCTCGAGATATTATTCCACGTTGGCAACGAGCTTTTGCTGAGTGTAGTGTTCTGCATCACATTAATACAATAACGGTGTTGTTTATATTTCTAGTGAGTGAAAGCTTTCTAACATTTTTGGGGGATTACCCATGTCACTGCATCCCTCATTCTCCTACAGGGCAGAGCATTGAGGGAAGTGCACACGGCATGTGGCAATGTCTTCTTCAAAAATAAAAAGGGGAATGACTTGTGAGCCTCCTGAAGAGCGATTAAACAAAGGCGTGTATATACTTAATTTTTTTAATATAGCAGAGGATTTGCAGAAGTCACCTATGGTTTGCCACTTTGAGTCCCTACGTAAGATGACTACTGTTTCCCAAGGCGTTAAGTTCGGGGAGAAGGATCTGCAGAGTGGCCAATGGTCACCTTTATGTGATTTATTTACCTGGGAACAGTGTATGCTTGCATCTCCATAGACGGTAGCTCCCGATGGGTTCCTGCTCGGAGTATTTGGCCTGTAATGGACGGCTCAAGCAAGTGAAGAATACATGGTCCAACAACCGAAGCAGAACGTATGGGTAACTCTGGCAAAAATAAGTCATCAAAAAACTTTATGTCTTTCTGTCACTACCTTCAGCCTCCCTTCAGGCCTTTGGCTGTACTGATCAGATATCCTCTGAGCCTTCTCTTCACCAGCCTAAAAAGTCCCAGCTTGCTCAGCCTTTGCTCAGAGGAGAAAGGCCCCAGCACCTTAAGTCATTGTCACGGCCCTTTGCTGGACTCGCTCCAGTAGCTGCATCTCTCTCTTGCTCCGGAGAGCCCGGAAACCAACACAGTGCTCCAGGGGTGACACCACCAGTGCCACGTCGGATCGCCTTCCTTGACGGGCTGGCAAAACTCCTCCTAATGCAGCCCAGGGCACCGTCAGTGTGCCCTGTGGCACGGGGACATTGTTGGCTTAGGATCAGCTTGGTGCCCACCAGGACCTCCTGGGCTTTTTCTGCAAAGCTGCTTTTTAGCCGTGCAGCCGGCCCCATGTGCTGGGGCCTGGCGTTGTCCCTGCCCAGCAGCAGAACCTGGCGCTTCCTCTTGCTGAACTTCTCGGGGCTCCTTCCCTGGCAGGGTACCACCCTGTGTGGCGGTGTGCTCTCCCTGTTTTTCCCCCTCTTCTCCTCCCGACAGCTCCTGCTGGGGCCATGGCCACCATGGCCATCACAACACCCGTTGCGATAAGTTGCCGCGGGACTTTGGGGGATGGCTGGCCACACAGCCATAACGCTGTCTGGAGCGGGGACCTAGACATTTTGTTCCCATGAGAATACGGCTGTAGGTCAATTATCTTACTCTATAAATAGTGGACAGCCCCAGAGCCCTTGGAGCTCTTCTCTTCGGCAGCGGGCTGCACGCCAGGATCTCCCCTTTGGTGAGGACGCTCGCTTCAGGTTCTGCTCCTCGAGGTTGAGAGATTCCTTGCCGCAACAGATTCTCGGTAAGTGACTAATAGCATGCTCAACTTTGAAATCTTAGCTAAGTAATGTAAAGGATTGATTGTGCATATATAATCCTTTAGACATAAACCATTGACCAAGTCTGGGACTAGGATTGGATCCAGCCGCACCCAGACTCCTCTCTGAGAAGGAGTTTAGAAAGCCAGGGGGTCCTTTCTGAACCTCGTGACTCAACGGGAGGGTCTCCCTGACAGCTTGTCTGACCCTGTCCTCTCTGCAGTAAAGAAGAGAATGTACCTTGACATCGAACCTCATGAGACACTGTCGCATTTACTACTGATGTTGTTAAATCACCGTTTCTCTTTAATAAATACTTCACTACTTCTCTCTTACGAGGAAAGTTAATCCCTCCGTCCGAGAGCGGCGCCGAGCGGTGACTGCGCGCAGGAGGGGGATGCGGGCACCCCGTAGCGAGGCTGCAGCGGGCAGAGGCGGCTGGTAGGCGAGCAGAGCCCCGCGTCGTGGGGTGACGAGCGAAGAGGCGTGGGCTGGCCCTGGAGAGCCCCCGTCTGGGCACAGCTGTAAACATCTGCCCAGGGACCATCTGCAGAGACGCTGGCCTGGAGCTGGGCAGCGCTTGTCTTTGGGCCCTTGCCTTCTGGGCAGCCCCTGCCTTCTGAGTGGCTTGTGGGCCAGCACGTCCACCGGCTGCTGGCCCGGCCCTGGTTTGGCCGGCCCCTGAGGCACCCTCCCAGGTTCAGCGATGGCGGGGTGGCTTCCTGGGGGGCTGGGAAGGGTCCTCAGGGCTGCCAGCCCTCCTCTTGGGGGCTCCCCGGGGCCCCCTGGGGGAGCGGGCCCTGTCCTGGCGCTGGCTGGAGGGCCCTGCCGCAGTCTCCTCTGCCTCCTCCTGTGCCTCTTCTTGCCCCCGGCGGGTGGGAACAGGGGTGCAAGGGGGGCCTCCGGGACCCCCACGAAGGGCTGGGCTGGGGGCAGGAGAGCCCCCTCGGGAGGCAGCGGGGACAGGGGCAGCGGCGAGACCCTCCTTCTGCCCCCTGGCAGCGCGGGTGGCCCCCAGGCGCATGCCACGTGGGACCACCCTGCTGCACCGGCGCACGACGGCCTCCATAAGGCGTTTGACAAAGGCCCTCGTGCGCCTGCCCAGCGAGGCCTGCAGCCGCTGGGTCAGAGGCTCCTCATCCAGCCCAAGCTGTCGCAGGCTGGAGGTGACGAGGCTCTGGGCCGCTGCTGCCTCCCGGGCGTCCTTGAAGAGCTGCCCTAGCTCCTGCTGCAGCCAGGGCAGCAGGGGCTGGAGGGCAGTGGGGTAGCGGCGAAAGAGGAGGGCATGGAAGCCCCCCTCTGGAGCCCAGGGCAGAGCAGCTGCAGGCTGGGCTGCTGCCGTCTGACGGAGGCGGGGGGCGGCTGCCTGTGCGGGCTCTCCTCCTCTCTGGCGGGCGACGACTGATGGTGCCGCAGGAGATGACATGCTCCTGGAAGTGGTCGTCCGCCCGCACCGAGTGCAAGATGGAGCTCACCCTCCTCTTGCAGAGGGGGCACTCGGGCTTGCTCTCAGCCCACCGCAGGATGCAGGCGTAACAGAACTGGTGGAGGCACGGCAGCACGTATCTGGGCTCCTCCCCGCTGCCCAGGCAGATGGGACAGTGGTCCTCCAGCTGTCTGGCCATGCTCTCCACATTCTGCGGTGGGCTGCGCGGAGCTGGGGATCTTCAGTCGCTCCATCTCAACGGCGCTGCAGCAGCCGCTGTCAAGCTACAAAAGGAGAGTTGCAACGAACAACTCCCCAGGCACACCACCAGCACCAAGGCTTGCCTCAGCACTCCAGCCTCGCCAACTTGCTCAGCTGGAGCACAAGGTGGCTGCCTGCGCCTCCGCGCCGGCCTGTAAGCAGCGAGGGGCTCCTGGTCACAATCCCTCCCTAGCTGACATCACAGCCCAGCTCTCCGTGACCGCAGGACCCATCACTCGGGGACATGGCAGCTGCCCATCCTCCACCATGGTGCTCGCCCCAGCAGCCACAGCCCCAGCAGCCCCAGCAAAGGCCTCTGGGGCTACCACAGCGCCACTGCCCCCTCCAGCCAGCCAGCCAGGCAGGCAGCCAGCCATCGCCCCATCTCTTGTCTTGTGCTCGGCATCGGTGTTTCAGGCCAGGCACCGAGCCCTCGGCCCTGTCTTCCCAGGGCCCCGGCACGTTGCTCTGGCCGTACACGCGGCAAGACGGTTCCTTGGATAACCCCCCGTGCCTCCCTGGGAGGCTGCAGGACAAAGTCCCACAAGCTCTCCCCACACCCAAGCACTGCTGGCCAGCCCTCTGCGCTCCCCTCATTCCTCCCTGTGCCGGCGGGGCACAGGCAGCAGCACAGGGCTCACTCTCATAGCATCACAGAATCACAGAATGGTTGGGCTTGGAAGGCCCCTCAAAGATCATCTACTTGGAATCACAGAATCGTCTAGGTTGGAAGCGACCTTTAAGATTGTCTTGTCCAACCATCAGCCTAACTCTGATAAGAAAAAAAGCATCACTATACCATGTCACTAAGCACTAGGTCAACCCGTCTTTTCAATACCTCCAGGGACGGTGCCTCAAGCACTTCCCTGGGCGGCCCATTACAAAGCTTAACAACCCTTTCCGGGCAAAACTTTTTCCTAATAACCAACCTGAACCTCCCCTGGCTCAACTTGAGGCCATTTCCTCTTGACCTGGTGCCTGTGGCTTGGGAGAAGAGACCAATCCCCGCCTCTCTACAACCTCCTTTCACGTAGTGGTAGACAGAGAGAAGTCTCCCCTTAAAGCCTCCTTTGCTCTGGGCTCTAAAACCCCAGGTCCCTCAGCCCCTCGTCATAAGACTTCTTCGCCAGACTCCTCACCAGCTTCCTTGCCCTTCTCTGGACCCGCTCCAGCCCCTCAATGCCTTTTTGGTGGTTAGGGGCCCAAAACCCGAATCAGTACTCGAGGGGGGCCTCACCGGAGCTGAGTACAGAGGCACGATGAGGTCCCTGGTCCTCCTCACCACGCTGTTCCTGATACGGGCCAGGATGCTGTTGGCCCTCTTGGCTTCCCAGGCACACCGCTGGCTCATTCAGCCAATAGTCAACCAACCCCCCAAGGTCCATTTCTGCCAGGCAGCTCTCCAGCCACTCTGCCCCAAGCCTGTAGCGCTGCATGGGGACCCCCCCACCCCAACCCCCCTGCCGTGGACAGCGACCCCTCCCACTAGACCACTCTCTTCTGGCTTTTCTCCTGTCTTTCTCCCCTACCCAGAGCACGCAAGGGTGGTTCCCTCTGCTCAGACCTCAGCACCCCGGGGCACTCCCAGCACTGCCTGGTGGGAGGCTGAGAGATGGGGCTGGGGAAGTTCTTAGGTCATGGTGGCTTTGATGGCTCTGTGAGCTGAGAGGAAATGGAAGTCAAGCCCCCACCCCGCCCACCCCCTACCCCCCTTCTTTTTTTCTTCTCCTTTATTCACCAAAATTCCCCTGAAGTTTTGAGAGCTTCCAATAGCCCAGCTATTGGAACTGTGCTTCCAGTTTGTTCCCACAGGAGGTAGGAACTCCTTTCCCTTTCCTTCTTAATCCTTCGGTTCCTTGGAAACTCTAGTTTCTCCGTAAGCTGTGGGTTTCCATCTTGAATCACGGCTGCTTGGGCATGCCTCGTGGCAGCTCCCCTGAAAACAAGCAGGAACAGTATTAAAAAACAATACTTGGTCTCTTGGCATTTCGTCTGATGCCACGTTGAGAACAAAATGGTATTCTGGTTTTGCCCTCACCTTCCCTGAGGACAAGCTGTTTTTCAAGGAACAGTGCAAACATACAGAAGAAAAATCCACGAAAATGTAGAAGTCAAATTTATTCTTGATCTTGATACTCCTGAGTACATTTCTTGAAGGGACAGAGAATCTGAGACAAGCAGCATTTTGCCACATAGCTAAGGAGAAGATGTTGGGGGCTTCCACTTGGAGCCACTGCTCTTGTTCAATTCAGAGCCAGTTCAGATTCCAGACAGTGCAGACAGAGATAGAAAATGTGTTTGCCCCAGAAGGTGTTCCACCATTACAGAATCACAGAATCACAGAATCTTCTAGGTTGGAAGGGACCTTAAAGATCATCTTGTCCAACCGTCAACCTAACTGACAAAAATAGACACCCGCACAGCAAACAAGGAGTAACCATCGCTAAACCATACCTCCCAGCACTACATCAACCCGTCTTTTGAACACCTCCAGGGATGGTGCCTCCACCACCTCCCTGGGCAGCCCATTCCAATGCCTGATAACCCTTTCAGTGAAAAAATTTTTCCTAATATCCAGCCTGAACCTCCCCTGGCGTAACTTGAGGCCATTTCCTCTCGTCCTGTCGCCTGTGACTTGAGAGAAGAGAC
>QJSC01020943.1:16848-32061 GCA_003697955.1 Calidris pygmaea | reverse complement strand
GAATACATTTAGCCCACCCTTACTAACAATACAGGTGCAGCTTTTAGAACCATGACCTGGGATATGGTGCTAAACCTAGACTAATTTATAAGCTCTATTTATATATGTCAATGTGTTGGTTCACATCCTGGATTGAGAATCGTTCTGTTCCAGAGACTTCTCCTGGCAATTCCTGCCAAAGAATAGATAGATTTCTACATAGATAAAACACCTGGAAATCATGGAGGAAGGAATGTTCCCAAAGTACAGACATTTGAACATAGGATAGGAAATGTTTTCTGCACTGTTAAGATGAAAAATGGCAGTAGATCGTGTATGTGCTGGAGTGATCAAAGAGGTCCACAGACCAGCTCAATACAAGTATTCAGGAGAAAAACATTTTGAGGAGTCTCATTGTATCCACCTGAAGGTGCTCCTGCAAACACTTGAAACAGAGTCCCATCATCATCTGGGCAGGGACCAAGCATCCTTTCTGGGACATAGTGATTCACCTTCTGTTCTCGTTTGAGGTAAAACAGAACCAATTTTCTGTGCAGTAATTTTACTTATTAGCTAAGCTGCTTCTAACTAACTGAACTCTCTGAAATTTACAGCATATTGTGCAGACACTGTTCATTCTCAGAATGATAAAACCAGATTATTTCTAATTTATGCCAAGGAGTGGTATGCAGAGAGGCTCTTGCTTATACTTCTGGCTACAACAAGCCAGGTCAACTCACTTTGTTGTATGCCCCATTGGAGGGTCAGAAGAGGAAAAGTGTAGAGGGATCCCACCTGCAGGGAAGAGTGGACAGGAGAGGTGACCCAAACCTGACCAACAGCATGTTCCATTCCATCTGTCTCAAGCTGAAAGATCAAAGGGTCAGCCTCTTTCTTCAATGGCCAGCATTTGAGGAGGACCCTGTCTGTTTGTCTGCCTTTGATCCTGATCCATGCATTCCTGATTCCAGATCCAGAATCCAGATCCTGTCTGTTGCTCAGACCAGTCTGGGAGTTTCCCTGTGCCTGCCAGTGATGTGAGCATCATCCTGGGAGCTTGATACAGTTTTATATATATTGTATATATTTCATTAATTTCTTTATTTTATTATTTTATTAATATTTTCATTAAAATAGTTTAGCTTCTTCTAAACACCTAAGTGTCTTTCACTCCCTCCTCTCCCTGGAGAGAGGGGGGGGGAGCATCTGTCATTTGTTTCAGTGGCCAGCCCAGCCCAAACCATGACACCTGAGTATTAGCTTTTACAAATATCTCAATAAATTATTATTTTTTAATAAACACATCTGTGCAACATAGTCAATGAAGGGTGTCCTGGGTCTGGCTGGGATGGAGTTAACTTTCTGCAGAGAAGCCCACACAGTACTGGTAGTAAGGTAAGTGGTCACCCTGACTTTACCTCAACTCATGAGATCTTAATTGCATTCCCTCCCTGCCCCCGGTGCTGCTAAGGAGGCAGAATGAGACACCAACTTTCTGAACATTGTGTTTCTTTTACATGCCTGGGGATATTCTATCCAGCATAGCCACTGCTCCACCAGGCTGCGGATCTCATCTAAATCCTTTGTCATATCTTCCCGGCACACTGGGATGACTTGGATATTTCCACATGTCTAAAGTAGGACTAGATTCTTCTTTTCAGGGATATGAATGCTTTTGTTTCATATGATTAAGAAGTTTTTGAATCTCAGATGGTCTCCAAGCTATTAAGTAGCTTCACAAGTTGACTTAGATGATTAGTAAGGCACCTACAAGACCTGCAGAGATGGGTCTGGAGGGAGATGGTTGAAAGAGGAAGTTCTTCACATGGAGGGCGGCAAGAGGGCCAGTTTCTTCCTTAGAGCAGGGTTTGCTGTGACGTCTGACCCCTCCCACTCCTTTTACCTCACAGTGTGATTCTGGTGACCCATTAGTCTGCAACAGGAAGGCTCACGGCATTGTTTCTTATGGACATACACATTGCATCTTCCCTGAAGTATTTACAAGAGTCTCCTTACTGTCTTCCTTACTGACTGTAAAGTAACTGCAGATATTTTGAACACATGAAGACATTGGGGTGTCTTCACCAGCAAATGGAATATAAGGATTGAGGTTTTCTACTAAAAGAACTAGAAAAAGAAAGTGTGTTTTGTCTCATTCCCCCATCCTGGTGAAAATAGAATCTTCCCTACAAATTCTCCTGGGGTTTTTCTTGTCCAGAAAGAAATGGACTTTCTTTAGTACTGTCAAATAACACCCTTTTTCACCCTTGGAGCCAGGTTGCCTGAATACCCAAAGGATAGAACTGGCTATTGATTACTTGTCTCCATTTTTGCTCTGTCTAGAGTAAAACAAAAGCATGTTTGTACAGCAGATCCCTTTCAAGAGGCAACATGAATAAAATTGGAACATGTTTTGTTCCTTCTGCTCCACACAGTCATCCAACACTACCTTGAGGTAAGCTCTGCAGTGTCAAACACCTCAATGGCTTACAAGAAATAACCCTGGTGCTTTAATGCAAACCCTGAAAGCCATGCTTTAGAATTCTGGGGATTTGTTGGTTGGTTGGTTTTCTCTGGCATTGGGTTTGGTTTTGTGTTGTTGGGTGGGTTTGGGGGTTTTTTTGTTTGGTTTGGGGTGGGTTTTTTTGGTGGTTTGGGGTTTTTTTTGCTTTGCTTCCTTTTGTGACTAAGCATAGCTCTTGATAGTTCAGGTTTAAAAAAAAGCCACACACATGAATTTAGGGCCACAGACACACTATTGACATTCAGAATAGATGCTCAAATAAGTGGCACACAGTTTAGACACATTAGACTTTACTCTGCGCAGAGACTGTGTCTCACCATCCATGTCTTCATGGGTGGAAGTCATTCCTTACTGTGAACTGTATACTGTCTGCCTTCATCATCTGAAGTGCATAATACTGAGACATGTTCAACACCTTGCCTCCAGCCTGTCCTCTGGAGAGGGCTTATTTTGTCCCAGATGAACTTTGCAAATGATGAGCTACACTGAAATTAAAATAACCTCTTGTGTTGATAAGCACTGTAAGAAAAGCTTTTGGTGGATTTCAGCTCAGTCCACTAAGTTCGCTCAAAATACATCCTACTGTCCAAGCTGCCTTTGTAGGCTCTCTCAAAAGTCACTCTGTTGAGAACATCAACTGGACTCTTGTGCATTTTTCTAGAAAGGTCAGAACATGCAAGGCCTGGAGAAGAAACATACTTTATTCTGCCCCTGGAATAAGTGCTGATACCTAAAAGTGATATATTATGAATGATTTAATAATAAAAGCAAGAAACAAGCAATAAACTTCAGAAGGAAATTTTCACTCCGCCAAAAGATTTTTTTTACAATCTATACATTTTTAACTGTAAGAAATGTTGCTATTTATCTCTTTCCCATCTGTCTATTGATTATAGATCGATTATCGCATGACTATATTTTTGTTTTGTTTTGCTGACAGTGGTTCATTTGTCTATAAATAGTGTATGAATTTTAAATTAACAGTTCCAATGATTACTTTGGCATTTCCAAAAAAATCATAGAATTACAGAATCACAGAATAGTTTAGGTTGGAAGGGACCTTAAAGATCACCTAATTCCAACTCCCTGCCATGGGCAAGGACACCTCTCACTAGACCAGGTTGCTCAAAGCCCCATCCAACCTGGTCTTGAACACCTCCAGGGATGGGGCCTCCACAACTTCCATGGGCATTCCTCTATTCCAGCTGAATCCTTTGTTCACATTTGAAATTTCTTTGGTGTAATTTCCTATGTTCTCATCCCAGAAATGTTGAAAAATTGTGTTAACTTTAGAGAAAAAAAACATCCTAAGAGAATGCTCCTAACCATAGATCTACCTCATTAACTCTGTGATTCCTGAATCAGTCAATCAAGTTGATACTCAGTTGTCCTGTCCATCTGCTAAATGGTAAGCCATGACATTCATTTCTGCATGTGCATTCAGTTTTTCTTAATTTATTTATGTTCATTTCATTCTGTTTAAACATTCCTTAGTCTAATTGCCCCTGAAAATTTCTGTCACCTATCCATCTCTCCATTGAGCCAGCCCTTTTCAGGGTTTATGTCCTGATGAAGCTGGAGTTCAGTGGGACCAGAGTAAAAAAAAGATATCACTTTTTTTTTTTCATTGTGATTTTTTTTCCTTTCTTTCATCAGAAAAAGACCTTCAAATTGTTTTGCAATGGTGATGAATATTCCCCCTGTTTCTATGCATAGTTAGTGCAACAGGCAAAGACAGTGCAAATTACAGCAGGCACAGGCTTTGCAAATAAAGCCTTTGGCACTGCTGTGGGCTGCTGTGACAAGACAATAGACTGTAGTAAGAACTGTCTTATTCCCAGCACACGAATCAAAGTTTTACTCTGGCCACTTGTTGCTTGAACACAAAGATACTTTTCCGCTCTGTGCCTTATTCCCTCCAGGATATAAACTGGGCTAATTTCCTTTCAAAACATCTTCATTTCTACTCTTCTTGTCATATGTAATTAAAACAAATGACAAATGAAAATTATACTGTGCGTATTCATTGAAACACATCTGAGAGCTCCCTAATTAGCTACAGAATGCTTGCAACTCTATGGGGAGTGGCAGAAAACCAAACACAGAGCTCATTATGGCTGTCAACATTTTAATGAGCCCCTTGAGGAATGTGGTGCTACCTCTGTGTTACTTTGTAGCTGCGGCAAAATCCGGTAAGCTGCCTTGAAGAAATGACAGGCAGCAGCGGAAAGAAAAGTTACTTGGAGTTTTAATGGAGCCCAGTGTGAGATGCAAGACCAGAAACATAGTTAAACAGGTGTTCCTACCAGGAGTCATTAGAGCAGAAACTGCCAGACTTCGATTACAGGCAGTATAGAAAGCCATAGACTTCTCCTGCATCAAACTTCCCTTACAGAAGTCAAACAGCAATCCCCAGGTGCCAGGAAGGTGGTTCTCTCAGTCAGCAGTCTCCACACACAGCACATGGAAAGGACCCCCTTCTGCAAATCTGCTTTTCCAAAACACTGGCAGTTGCACAAGTTTTGCTCTCCAGGCTTCAACTATAATGATCAGCCAAGACACTGTGGCTGACACATTCATAAACCACAAGCCTTCCTAACTCACAGCTCCCTCCTTTCACCCTGACCTGGGCCATCTCTGGATTCAAACAACTGCAGTCATAAATGTTGTAATTCAGCTCCTAGCCTTTGTTACATTAGACCTTGAACACCTCCTTCTCTGCTCTGTGAGATCAAAACCATAGGCTTAACGGCTTTTCTTGATGTCATGTATCCCACTGGCTCTTGACAGAGCTCTGATAATGCTTCAAGTAAGGAACTGCAATAGTGTACCTTACGACTGATTTAAGAACAAATTCCAGCAGTGTTCATTATCTCCTTGTTACAATGGAGATAAATCAGACTGACTAAATGACCCTTTGGCACTGCCCCCCCTGCTTCCCAAGTTCTGCTCCCTGCCACTCATGGAGAACAGTCACACACTATTCCCTGTCACCATCACTGAATCAGCATTTGTTCACTCCTTTGGAGCGAAACCTCAAGTCTACCTCACAACTAAAGCAGAATATGGGTTTGCAAATAGTTTGAGATGCCCCAGAGTACCTCACTTGGCATCCAACTGCATATTCAGAGAAGCGTGTTTTTCTTATAGTTAGTTTCTACACCATATTTAGTAGCCTGATGAGAATGTCCAGGTACCTCAGGGAACCTCCAATGTCTGGACAAGTGAACTGAGCTCTGTAAAGCTGTATTAAGCAGCCCAAAGATGGGCATAAATTCCAGAAGCTAAACAGAGTTTGTTCCATCCTGGCTGCTGTAATGGTCACAACTAGACCACAAGAATAGCCTAAGAACTATTTTTTCAATCTATAGCACAATGAAGATGATATATCAAGTCTGAAGTAGTCATGTTGGCTCTAGCTGTAGTCCTGGAGAGAGAAGAACACCTCCAGAAGACAACTCTTCCCACATGTCCTGGAGACGTCCCTTGCCAGGCATCCTTTTCTCTGCTACATGAATAGATTCGCAGCATTGTTATTTTTTTGCCATATTGTGGCTGACCTATACTTGCCAAATTCCAGAGTCCTTCTAGGTGCACGGGGTGCAACCAGAGTGTGAATCACATAAGTTCACACTCCATTCTGGAATTCCAAGTTCCGCCTGTACACAATGAGGCAAACTTCATTCGCTCCTGGGCTCCAATACATCCAGAAATTCCCTCCATGTTGACTGCTTAGCAGTCCATGGAACATACTGAGAGTTTAGGAGTGCAGACCCTTGTGTTCCAGCTCCTGGGAGTGTGGAATTACCACTGCAGCAGCAACTTCTGACCAGAATTCTTTTTCACCCTGGTCCTAGGGCTGTCATTAAGACATTGCCTGAGTTAAGTCTATTTACATAAGTGAAGTCTTAAAAATGCGGTGGGAAAGACAGGAAAGTGAGAGAAAAACCAAAGAATTCAGGCAGTACTCATTTGGCCTACAGTTATCACTCCAGAAGGGTATGTTTCCTCTATATCATATGTCATAGCCGCCAGCCTCACACAGATGTCTTCAGTACTCTAAATTGCTGTCCTTTGTGTGAACTTTGCTCCTTATAATGTCATTATAATACCAAAACACACCTCCATCCCAAAGGCTACCCACCTCCAAGGTGTGACTACTCCTCCTTGAGTATACGTCCCAATTTTTTTGTAAACTATACCATTAAATGCAAGGTGAGAGAATTTTACACCAATCATAATAAAGGTATTTATGACTAGAGTCACTCAAACTCTATCTTGAAGGTAAATAATTGTATAAAAATGGCCGAAGAAAGGGGGGATATTAGGGAAGACACCACTGTGAACAAGTCAGGGAGGACTCCATCACAGACTGCCTTTGACTTTGGGCTGGTTCCAGTGACAGGATGAGCCTTTCTTCCCCCCCATAAGGATGCTTTTGGGTAAGACTTAGACTATACTGAGTGCTTCCTTGGGAAACTTAGAAATCTCTCTAGAGTCGCTTTTCTACATTTATAGCAAGGCTGTGTTCTTTATAACTTTGTCGTGCATTTTGTACAATTAACAATACTTTTATTTGCATGTGCTTTGCAGACAGCGTATTTATGACCAGCAATCCATAAGAACCTTTATATCTGTTGCTTGAATAAACTGCACTGTTTAAGTAGCTATTCATTTAGGTCCTCATTGAATGTAATCAAAGACTTGAGAGTGGCCATGCTAGTTCATGAGCATGACTAGACTGAAGGTGCAGTCCACTATTAGAATATCCAGAATTGTGATTGTTTAATATATTGAACATGACTGGACTGATAGTGGGGAACTGGGCATCACTCAGAATATAAACCTAGCTGCCCCAGCCTCTCACCTCTGTGAGGAGCGTTAGAACACAAGGGGGTTTATTTTCTGTCAAACCTACTTTGCCTTTAAATGCGACACTCTCAACACTCTGGTAGGAGTACCAGAGGGAAGACAGTTGTCTTCAGCCTTTTTCTTTGCCTAACTATTGAGTGAGTCACAACTTCAAGGTTCATTCCAACAAAGACACTGCAGTGCCTTAGGTAGCATTTAGCACTGGATGAGCCTCACCTCTGTGCCTGTCAAGATCATGGAGCAGATCCTCCTGGAATCTCTGCTAAGGCACGTGGAAAATAAGGAGGTGATTGGTGACAGCCAACATGGCTTCACCAAGGGCAAATCATGCCTGACAAATTTGGTGACCTTTTACGATACTGCCACAGACTTGGTGGACAAGGGCAGAGCAACAGATGTCATCTACCTGGACTTATGCAAAGCATTTGACACTGTCCCGCATGACATCCTGGTCTCAAAATTGGAAAATCATGGATTTGATGGATGGACCACTTGGTGGATAAGGAACTGGCTGGACGGCCGCACACAGAGGGTTGTGGTCAATGGTTCAATGTCCAATTGGCGGCCAGTGACGAGTGGTGTTCCTCAGGGGTCGGTACTGGGACCAGTGATGTTCAACATCTTTGTGGGAGACATGGACAG
This sequence comes from Calidris pygmaea, assembly GCA_003697955.1. NCBI lineage: Eukaryota > Metazoa > Chordata > Aves > Charadriiformes > Scolopacidae > Calidris > Calidris pygmaea. Next base: position 24,044 of record QJSC01020943.1, on the reverse strand, counting down.
TGGGATGGAGTGCACACTCAGCAAGTTTGCCGATTACACCAAGCTGAGTGGCGTGGTCAACACACTGCAGGGAAATGATGCCATCCAGCGGGACCTGGACAGGTTTGAGAGCTGGGTTTGTGCAAACCGCATGAAGTTCAACCAGGCCAAGTGCAGGGTCCTCCACCTGGGACATGGCAATCCCAGGCACTAATACAGGTTGGATGGAAAATGGCTGGAGCACAGCCCTGAGGAGAAGCACTTGGGGGTGTTGGTGGATGAGAAGCTTAACGTGAGCCGGCAATGTGCACTGGCAGCCCAGAAAGCCAACTGCATCCTGGGATGCATCAAGAGAAGTGTGGCCAGCAGGTCGCAGGAGGTGATTCTACCCCTCTGCTCTGCGCTCGTGAGACCCCACCTGGAGTACTGTGTCCAGCTGTGGAGTCCTCAACACAAGAAGGGCATGGACCTGATGGAACGGGTCCAGCAGAAGGCCACGAAGATGATCAGAGGGATGGATCACCTCTCCTATGAAGACAGGCTGAGACAGCTGGGGTCGCTCGGCCTGGAGAAGAGAAGGCTCCAAGGAGACCTCGTAGCAGCCTATCAATATCTGAAGGGAACCTACAGGAGAGCCAGAGAGGGACTCTTTGTCAGGAAGTGTAGTAAAAGGACAAGGAGTAATGGTTTTAAATAGGAAGAGAGGAGATTTAGATTAGATATTAGGAAAAAATTTACAGTGAGGGTGGTGAGGCACTGGAACACGTTGCCCAGGGAAATGGTGGCTGCCCCATCCCTGGAAGTGTTTAAGGCCAGGCTGGATGGGGCTTTGAGCAACCTGCTCTAGAGGAGGTGTTCCTGCCCATGGCAGGGGTTTTGGAACTTGATGATCTCCAAGGTCCCTTTCAACTCTAACCATTCTATGACCATACTAGGACCATTTCATTCCCATATCTGCTGTATTATCACAGACCCTGGCTGCAGAATCTCCACTCTACTCCACCTTCCATGCTGCTTTGCAAACAATGTTGTTCAGGGAACCACAGATGGACTGGATTCCTCACATACCAGCTGCAGCTATATTCCACTCTGGAAACGTTTCAATTTTATACCTTTTCTTAATGTGTGAACAGTGCTGTATTTTTAATACAAATTCACTTTAGTAATTATTCTACAGAGAGATGGTCCTCGTTCCTGCTGCAGAGCTGTAGAGTTCCTTCCAAAAGTCCTTCTGGAACTCTGGGTACCCGTCCTTCTTCTTAAGTGTCCCTAGTTGTAGGATTGGGGAGGGAATACCTCGTTAATGAGTAGTCTGTTCCAACTGCACTGCCATTTACTGCCATTTTCTGATTTGCTGTCACCATTTTTGACACTCCCAATGGGCTTGATATGGACAGGGAACATTGAGTTACGGTGCTTCTTGTGGCAGTTTAGACACAAGGGGAGATTATTGTATTTTTTTTCATTATTATCTTTTCTTATGCAAATTTTTTAACAAAACGGTTTCCTTCTGTTTGGAAAACATCACACAGAGCTGCAGCAGGATGTTTTGATGACCTATACCAGATCAATATAGCCAGTGGAAAACTAATATTCGTTTTCCAAGAACTGGACAGATTGATGAGTATGGATACTGAACTTGACTAAAAACTGAAATATCCAGAAAATATTGAAAGGTAAGGTTTATCTCATTTGGCAATATTTTTGAAATCTCCAGACACAGAAAGTGATATTCCAGGCAACAGAAATGAGCTATGGTTTAGAAGCCTTCTGGCAAAAGAAAAAAAGAAGAGAGGCATTCTTGAATGGGTGACGATTTTACCACCCAAGATGACAACTACCTTATCTAGAAAATACAACAGATACTGACAGAAATAGTGAAATGTACTTTTTATTTTAATGCACTGATAGTTACAAAAAATATTAATTTCTCTTTCTTTCTTTCCCTTTCCTCTTTCCTCTCTCCTTTTTTTCCTTTCTTTCTCTTTTTTGGGGCTGAAGTTCTTTTGTTCTTTTTTGGATTGTGTTTTTGGGTTTTTTTGCAGGTTCTTTCTGTTAAAGAGTTCCTTCAGAAACTAAAAGAACACGAGGCTGAGGAACAAGAAAGTGATCTGCCAGGGACCTGGTATTACTGTTAAATTAAGTATTATTGTACACACAATTAACCTGTGGTGGGTTGACCCTGGCTATACACCAGATACCCACCAAAGCGTCTCTATCACTCCCCATCTCAGCTAGAAAGGGGAAGAAAATAAGATGAAAGGCTTGTGGGTCAAGATAAGGACATGGCGATCATTCACCAATTACCATCACAGGTAAAACAGACTTGACTCAGGGAAATTAATTTAACTTATTACCAATTAGAAATTAGAGTAGGTTAATGAAGAATAAAACCCAAATATTAAAACACCTTTCCCCCATCCCTACCTTCTTCCTGGGCTCAACTTCACTCCCTAATTCTCTACCTCTTCCCCCAGTGGCACAAGGGGGCAGGGAATGGGGATTGGGGTCCGTTCATCTCACATTATTTCTGCTGGTTCTTCCTCCTCAGGGGGAGGACTCCTCACACCCTTCACCTGCTCCAGCGTGAAATCCTTGCCACGGGAGACAGTTCTTCACAAACTTCTCCAGTGTGACTTCTTCTTGCAGGCTCCAGTTCACAAAATGCTTCAACATGGGTTCTTTCCTGTATGTCTCTGTAGTTGTTTACTTGGTCAGTCTTCTGGTTGTTTCACTTTTTTGTTTTCTGAACTGTTGAATTTAGTTTTGTCTTTCAGAACACCTAGTAGCTGAAGTTTCAAGTGCAGTGCTTCTAATAACCATGCACTAAAAAGTTCCCTAAATCTAGATTTTTTTTCCCCTACTAGATTAAAAAAAAAAAAAAGGAAGTCTGTTTTTCTTCCACACAATAAACTGTATTGTCTGCTTACTATATTGGTATTTGGCTAACAGTAAGATCCTGGGGAATTTTTCAATGGACTCATGAAAATCTAATTTTCAAAACATTTGTGTAAAGCAAAGCAATATTACAGCTTCTAGAAGCACCAATATACCCTTACATCAAATTCATTTTAGTTGCTCAGCCACAGATTTAGTTTAAATATTTTTGGAAAAGGACAATAGGAGAACAGGGGCTTGCTTAATATTCCAGGTGTGCTATTTAGCTTCAGCATAGGAATTTCTGAGGCATCAAATATTTATATTAAAACATAAGCAGTAAATTTATTGAAAATATGAAATGGAGTACAGTCCTTCAGGAACAGACTGCTCCAGCGTGGGTCCACCACAAGGTTACAAGTCCTACCGGCAAACCTGCTCCAGCATGGGATCCTTTCTCCATGGCTCCACCACAAGGTTACAAGTCCTACCAGCAAACCTGCTCCAGCATGGGATCCTTTCTCCATGGCTCCACCACAAGGTTACAAGTCCTACCAACAAACCTGCTCCAGCATGGGATCCTTTCTCCATGGGTCCACAGGTCCTGCCAGGAACCTGCTCTAGTGCGGCTTCCCATGGGGTCACAGCCTCCTTCAGGCATCTACCTGCTCCATGGTAGACCTCCATGGTCTGCAGGGGGACAGCCTGCCTCACCATGGTCTTCACCATGGGCTGCAGAGGAATTTCTGCTCTGTCCCCTGGAGCTCCTCCTCCCCCGCAGCTTCTTCACTGACCTTTGTGTCTGCCAACATACCTTTGTTTCATTCAAACAGAATATCCAAAAAAGTAATATTTCAATATAGACTAAAAATTATTCCTGTTTCACAAGCCATATTTCAATAGAAAAGATCATGGGAAATCTTCCCACCTACCTTGCTGCAGGACAGTTTGCATTTGTAATTCTATCAGACAGACTGCTAAGGCTACCAGTAGAATTTCTGCCCTACTTATTCCCAAATATATTGTATGAATGGAAAGTAAAAAAATTCTTAAGAAAATTTGGTATTTAGTTACACTACATTGAGTATCTAACAAATTAACAACATGCATTTTTTTTACCTATTATTTTTCTGCTGTAATTTTTTTCATATCCTCTATGAATTAATGTCCATTCTAATATTTTCATCCTGTGGACACCCAGCCAGCTTCTGATCCACCGATTGGTCCATCCATCAGATCTAAGTCTCTCCAATTTAGAGATCGGATGTCATGCAAGGCAGTGTCAAACGCTTTGCATAAGTCCAGGTAGATGACGTCTATTGCTCTCCCCTTATACACCAATCACAGAAAGGCACCAAGTTACTTGCCCTTGGTGAAGCCAAGGCTTGTGTTGGCTGTCACCAATCACCTCCTTACTTTCCACGTGCCTTAGCAATGATTCCAGGAGGATCTTCTCCATGGTGTTGCGGGCTCAGAGATGAGACTGACCGGCCTGTGGTTCCCCAGGTCTCCGTTTTTCCCTTTTTGAAAATGGGGGTATGTTTCCCCTTTTTCAGTCAGTGGGAACTTCATCAAACTGCCACAACTTCTCAAATATAATTGAAAGCCATTAGGTCCCATAGACTTGCGTACCTTCAGGATTTTTAGATGGTCTCATACTTTATCTTCACCTACAGTGGGTGGTTCTTCATTCTCACAGCCCCTGCCTTCTGTGACTTGGGTGGTGTGGTTAGAGCCTTTGTTCAGTGAAGACTGAGGCAAAACAGTCATTAAGTACATCAGCCTTCTCCATATCCAAGGTGACCAGGTCTCCTGTTTCCTTCCAGATAGGGCACACATCTTCCTTAGTCTTCCTTTTATCACTGACATAATTAGAGAAGTTTTTCTTACTGCCCTTGATGTCCCTGGCCACATTTAATTTTATCTGGACTTTAGCTTCCCTAACCTGGTCTCTGATGCTCAGACAGTTTCTCTGTATTCCTCCCAGGCTACTCGTCCCTTCTTCTACCCTCTCCAGGCCTTCTGTTTACTTTTGAGTGTCTCCAGAATCTCCTTGTTCATCCATGCAGGCCTCCTGGAGTTTTTGACTGACTACTTTTTTTGGGGTGCAGCGTTCCTGAGCTTGGAGGAGGTGATCCTCAAATACTAATCAGCTTCCTTGGGCCCCACTCCCCTCCAGTGTTATCCCATGTTACCCTGCCAGGCAGATCCCTCAAAAAGTCAGTCTGCTCTCCTAAGTCCAGGGTAGCTTGCTGCACACCTTCCTCGCTGCCTTGAGGATCTTGACTTCTACCACTTCATGGTCACAGCATCCCAGACTACCCTTGAGCTTCGCATTCCCCACCAGGCCCTCCTTGTTGGCAAAGACAAATTTCAGCATGGCTCCTTTCTTCTTTGGCTCCTCCACCTCTTGGAGAAGGAAGATGTCATTGACAACGTTATGCTACAGTGTCCTCACGTGCAACACCTTGTGCACACAGCTGGCCATTGGCTCCCAGATGTTGTTTCCTGGGTGTCACTATCCCAGCCTCTCTAATCTCCCCCTCATTCTTCTGTGGTGCCAAAATGATCATACACACCAAGCTCATATATGCGCAGCTCATCTTACTTTTGTAATTTTGTTGTATGACTCCATCATCTTCCTGTACATTAGGTGCTATATCAGACTTCTCTGACTTGAACGAAGTTGCGAATACCCTCAATACTATTGTGACACTCATATGAAATCCTTTCATTTACACTCTCTAAGAACACAGAGCTGAAGAAAGCCTTAAGGAAATCATTAGACAGACATGTCAATGCCTTAAACTGATTGCAGAGAAAAGTAGATGGAATAAATATAGATATATAACACAGTGTTTTACTGTATGTATTCTTCAGTGGTATTCCTCTTCCGTATGTTGGAGGAGACATCTACCTCTGAGCTAACTACTCGGGTTCTCTTTACAGTCACTGCAAAGACCACTAATGTGTGTTTTTAATCAGGTGTGTTCCCAGTATCTGAGGTTCCCAGTATCTGAGGCGATGCAGCTATACTATCCTCTCCTTCATAACATTAGCTCTAATAAATAGCTTTTAAAATTATGCTTGACACAGTCTGTGTGTCTGTCTCATTGGGATCATAACAAACTAGCAATTCCTGGTGCAAAATGCCCTCCTTTGCTTCTCCCATCTTAATGACTAATTTCACACCCACTGTCTTAGCTTAGCAACGAAAATGAGAAGAGTGAAGAGGTAAATCCCATAAATCCTCCAGATGGATACACAACCAGAGTAAAAAAGGACAAACAAATGAAGCTTTAACCTTCCTTTTAAAGTGACAGGTCTCAAACCAACTTCTCTATGACCGCCCACTTCCTTGACACTTGAGTAGTTTCTTTCATCCCGCAATCAACCTTCTTTTTGCACAAAAAGTGACATTGTTTTCATCTGGTCTCAATTCTGAATCCTAAGACTGAGCTTATTGTTTTGACTTCATACACAAACAATATACAGCAATGGAGTTGTTCAAGCAGCAGTTTGTCTCTTACTACAGCAGAAATCTGTTTCCAACACATAAACTGTGTTTTCACTTTACCTATTTCACTTCATTCAATACCAGTAGAGAATAAGGGTATCAGCCCAGCTACAGTTCTTTACCCTCAAGATATTTGAAGTAAGTGAATCAGGCCTTCAAACAAACTTTCTTCACAGAATAGAGCTGAAGAGCTCATCTGGGAAATATCTTCATCAGAACCCAACAGAAGGCTAATGTATTGGATATTTGTGGCGTGCTTCTCCTTAGGTGCATTGTCGTCTTCTCTGATAATTTCTATCTCTTGTCACTGTGTAATTATTTTCAGATAAACTCCACAGAGCTGTTATTCAGTTCACACAATATTCAGATAAAATTGTGTGTTTCTGCAAAGTACAGAACGATTTCTGTATGGACGGACAGGATATAAAGGATATTGTAACATGCAATCCACTTGATCTGTATGCCAAATTTAACTTAAAATGACATGGAAAATAATCTGAAAAATACCTCTTAAAAAAAAAAAAAAAAGATGAAATTATCTGGAGGATTGTCTCAGAACTAAAAGGTAGATATGAATTTTAGGTAAATGATGGCAAGTCATATTGTCCTTGCAGTAATGTACACAATATGAAAACTAGTGTTAGACTGATTTTAATATAATTCATAAGCACATTACATATTTATATTTTTGGCTATCAGTCTTTTCAAGGCTTGTTTTACCTCTTTATTCCTCAAGCTGTAGATCAAGGGGTTCATCATGGGAGACATCAGTGTGTAAGAGAGAGAAAGCAGTTTGTTACTGCTGCTTGAATAAAAGGCTTTG
>QJSC01020943.1:0-16833 GCA_003697955.1 Calidris pygmaea | reverse complement strand
CAAGATTCCAATAAGCCAAGATACAGCTGAGAGCAGGAAGCACATGTTCCAGCTCATCATGGTTGTGTAGTGCAGGGGATGGCATATGGCCACATAGCGATCGTAGGCCATGGCAGCCAGCAGACAACATTCTGTGATTCCTAAGACGGAGAAGGCATACATCTGTGTGGCACAGCCCAGAAAGGATATGCCTTTCCTTTTTCTGAGGAAGTTCACCAGCATCTTGGGGACTGTGGATGTAGTGTAGCCAATCTCCAGGAAGGACAAGTTCTTGAGGAAAAAATACATGGGGGAGTGAAGGGCAGCATCTACCATAGTGATCACAATGATGAGGATGTTTCCCACCAAAGTACTGAGGTACATGAGCAATACCAGGCAAAAGAGCGAGCTTTGGATCTCTGGAATGCTGGAAAAAGGTAAAAATTGGAAATAGGTCACCCCTGTTTGGTTCCAGCAGCTGGTCATGTCCATCAAGTTGGTTTTTTAACTCCAGAAAAGATTATATGTCCTTTTTCTAGTTAATCTAGAGAAATACACAATAGTAAATTAAATATTTATGTGTATTACTTTCTAATAGGACAAGAACCCACTAAAGAAAATGGCTTTTTACTGCTGTGTTTAGGTATTTTCAGTGCTAAAGATTGTTTAGAGGAAAAGGTGGTTCCCTTCACATAGCTTTTGATAAGTAAGAACAAGTTTTCCAAATGAATGTACTTCACTTCTAGTCAATGGAAAGGAAGACACGTCTTCTTTATGATGGCAGAATATTTTACTACTCTTACCTTTTAGGAAGAGGATTGTACTCTACTGCTCCAGTCTTTGAAGTGGACTTTTCTTCCATTATCCAGCTAAGATCTGCTACCCTAACACCTGCTACCAACCAAAGAAGACTGGTTCTTAAAACCCAGAAATGATTAATGTGTTGATAGAGTGGGTTTTTGGCAATGAGTCCTTCTGGCTATTATTTTGTGGATGGGGTTCATTCTAGAGAACAGTCATCTACTGAACACAGATAATCCTGTGTGCACTCCACAATACCATACACGATTGCAATCATCAGTGTGTGTCTTCTCTGCTATCCCACCTGCACATGACATAAAACCAAAAGTAGTACAAGTTTGCAAAAAACGGTAAAACTTAGAGCACATGCTACCTTTTATTACTCCACTCAGGGTTAAGTCAAGTTCAGCATAGTGTGAACAGGCAGGAGGCAATAGGCACAAACAGATATACAAGGAATTCCATTTAAAAATAAGAGAGGGGGGTTTTGTTTGTTTATTTGTTGGTACATGTTGAATTTGGTCAAATACTGGAACAGGTTACCAGAGAGGCTGTGGAGTCTCTGTCTTTGGAGATACTCAAAATCTGATGGGAGATGGCCATGAGAAATGTGCTATAGCTGACTCTGCTCTGAGTGGGTTTTTTCACTGGACGATCTCCACAAATCCCTGTCAATCCCCATGATTCTGTAAAACAAAAGTTTTTACAGAATGTACACATTATTTTCTTCTCATAATTTACCCAAACACTAGAGGGAGGTTTGTTGCAGGTTGTTTTTTCTTTCCTTTACACATATGTTGAAGACAACAGGGAAGATTTTCTATTTAAAATAACTGCTCTGATTTCATTGCCATAATTTGAATGGGATAGGGGACATAACTTTAAGTTAATAAGAAAAAAGCCAGACCCAAAGCACACACATGCATGTGTAGGTGTACACATGCAGACAAACACACACACAAAGAGAAACCCCCAGACATTACAACTCTTTCCTATTAATAACTAGATCAAAAAGAATGAAGATCACTCTCCAGAAAATTACCTTTGGCCCAGGCAATCTTCAGGAGGAAAGTTTCTTTCAAGAATAAAAAATGTCTTAGAATTTATTTTCTATTCCATGAATCCATTCACTTCAAAGATAGATCGGTCTCCCTTAAAGAGAAGCCCTGTGTAGGTGGTAGAAGAACAATAACATATGGAAGAAGAAAAAGAACACTGGAGTAAAATAAGATAGCTCACCTGCCATTAGAAGGTGGCTGTGGTTAGTATTTTTTGAAAATTCGCATCACAGACCTTGAGTATTTCAATGTGTTTTTCTTCCCAGAGGAAATTCGTCTGTTGGGTATTGATTGCTTGCAATTGTAGGCGTCAGTTATTTTTTCCTCATTCTTTGGGTATGAAAAAACCTCTCTCTGGTTCTGCTGTTAGCTCCTGGAACTAACTCTAAAGATAGACCTATAGAGCACTTCCATATCTTGGGGCTGATCCCACTGAACTTTAGGAATAAAAATGTGGCATTGAAGGGAATTACTGGAGATAGTCCAGCGTAGGGTGACAAAGATGATTAAGGAATTGGAGCATCTCTCTTATGAGGAAAGACTGAGAGAGCTGAGACTCTTTAGCCTGGAGAAGAGAAGGCTGAGGGGAGATCCTATTAATCCTTACAAGTATCTAAAGGGTGGGTTAAAGGAGGATAGAGCCGCCTGGGTGCAGGCGAGTGCAGGGGAGTTGGACTAGATGATCTCTAGAGGTCCCTTCCAACTCTGAAAATTCCGTGAATTCCGTGAAATAAACTGCACAAACTAGCCACAGGAAAAAGGCTTTGCAGGAGGAGAGAAGGTATGCACACCTAATGTTTAACTCTGACTTTAAGCTCTCTAATTAATGGTGAGGGACAAGCCCCTCCATGGGAGAAGCCATCTCAGACAGTTTGTCTGAAACAATCTGAAACATCTTCAGATTGTTTAAAAATTGCCTTCTATGGATAATAATTTCTGTCTTTATTTGGGTGAATAATGATATGCCTCTGTTTAGTCCAACAAAGGTACAGCACTTTTAAGCAATCCTTACCATCCTACATCACATTAGGTGATTCTTCCCTACAAAAATCACTTGCTCTCTGACGTTCACAGAAGGTGACTACAGTGCAGAGGTCGCTCTATAGTTGATGACTAAAGAGAAGTGCGAAGAAAACCAGTCCAAAGGTCAAGTAAAGGAAATTCAGACTGAATGAGATGTTTTAACACTAGCAGTGTGGATATCAGTCAGAAATTCCACTTTTAATTGAGTATAACCCCCAAATTTTGGGAACAAATTGCTCTGGCCTCTGTATGCACTTTAGTCGAAATCCCCAGAACATTCCAAGTGGAATTTTTCTGTATTGATTCAAATAACCAGCATCTAGTGAGAAAAACATAAGTCCATCATCTGGGCCCTGTTCTGATAAGTGGGGCTGGGGAGGGGTCAGGAGGAGTAAGGGGAGCAGTTCTCTACTGTATGATTTATCTGAAAAGCTGCAGTAGATGCCTGTTGAAGTCAGGAATGGAGACAGTCAAGTCTGGATGGAGATTCACTCTCACTGAATTTCACAGATTCACACAGATTCACAGATTCGACAGAGTTGGAAGGGACCACAGAGATCATCTAGTCCAACTCCCCTGCTAAAGCAGGATTGCCTAGAGCACATTACTCAGGACTGCATCAAGGCGGGTGTTGAGAATCTCCAGAGAAGGGGACTCCACAACCTCTCTCAGCAGTCTGTTCCTGTGCTCTGACACCCTCACCAGAAAGAAGTTCCTCCTCATTTTTGAGTGGAACTTCCTATGTTCCAGCTTGCAACCGTTGCCCCTTGTCCTATCGCTGGAAACCACTGAAAAGAGTCCGGCTCCATCATCCTTCAACTCACCCTTTAGGAACTTGTAAACATAGATGAGGTCTCCCCTCAGTCTTCTCTTCTCCAGGCTAAAGAGCCCCAGCTCTTTGAGCCTTTCCTCGTAAGGGAGGTGCTCTAATCCCTTAATCATCTTGATTGCCCTACGTTGGACTCTCTCCAGTATTTCCCTGTCTCTCTTGAAATGGGGAGCCCAGAACTGGACACAGTATTCCAGTTGTGGCATCACCAGTGTAGAGTAGAGGGGGAGAATGACCTCCCTCGACCTGCTGGCTACACTTCTCCTTATGCAGCCCAGGATTCCATTGGCCCTCTTGGCAACAAGGGCACATTGCTGACTCATGGAGATCCTGCCATCCACCAGGACTCCCACATCCTTTTCCTAAGTAGTACTTCCCAGAAGATCCACCCCTAACCTACATTGGTGCCTGGGGTTCTTCCTCCCCAGGTGCAGGACCTTACATTTGCCCTTGTTGAACCTCATTAGGTTCTTCTCTGCCCAGCTCTCCAGCCTGTCCAGGTCACGCTGGATAGCAACACAGCCCTCTGGAGTGTCGGCCAGCCCTCCCGGTTTAGTATCATTAGCAAACTTGCTGAGGATACACTCTGTCCCCTCGTCCAGGTCATTGATGAATATGTTGAACAGGACTGGGCCGAGTATTGACCCCTGGGGAAACCACTGGTTACAGGCCTCTAACTTGACCCTGCTCCATTAATGACAACCCTCTGAGTTCTGTCACACAGCCAGGACTCAATCCACCTCACTTCCCCCTCACCTAGCCCACACTTCCTTAATTTTCTAATAAGGATGTTATGGGAGACAGTGTCAAAAGCCTTGCTGAAGTCAAGGTAGATGACATCTGCTGCTCTCCCCTCATCCAGCCATCTAGTTATAACATCATAGAAGGCTATCAGATTGGTCAAGCATGATTTACCCTTGGTAAATCCGTGTTGACCACTTCCAATAACTTCTTTGTCTTCAGTATGTTTGGAGATGACATCCAGAACAAGTCGTTCCATTATTTTCCCAGGGACAGAGGTGAGACTAATTGGCCTGTGGTTGCCTGGGTCCTCCTTCTTGCCCTTTTTGTAGACTGGAGTGATATTTGCCTTCCTCCAGTCCTCAGGCACTTATTCTGTTCTCCATGACCTTTCATAAATGATGGAGAGTGGTTCAGTGATAACATCTGCCAGTTCTCTCAGCACTCGTGGTTGCATCCCATCAGGCTCCATAGACTTATGGATGCCTGGTTTGGCCAAGTGGTCTCTAACCCAGTCCTCCCCAACAGAGGGAAAGTCTTCCTCTTTCCAGACCCTCTCCCTTGTCTCCAGGGTCTGGGATTCATGAGGGGCGGCCTTGGCAGTGAAGACCGAAGCAAAGAAGGCATTCAGCAGCTCCGCCTTCTCTGTGTCTTCCACCACCAAGGCACCCACCTCATTCATCAGTGGGCCTACATTTTCCCTAGCCTGCCTTTTTTTATTGATATACTGAAAAAAACTCTTCTTGTTATCTTTAACTGTGGTGGCCAAGTTAAGTTCTGCCTGGGCTTTCACCCTTCTAATTTTTCCCCTACATATCTTCACTACACCTTGATATTGCTCATGACTAACCAACCCCTTTTTCCAGAGAGTGTAGAATTTCCTTTTCTCCATGAGGTCCAGCCAAAGCCCTCTATTTAGTCAGACCAATCTTCTTCCCCGTTTGCTCATTTTATGGGACCTGGGGATGGCCTTCTCCTGCGCTTTTGAGAGTTCCTCCTTGAAGTATGACGAGACTTCCTGGGCACCTTTGCCCTTCAGGACTGTCTCCCAGGGGACACTCTCAACCATGCTCCTAAGCAGGCCAAAATCTGCTTTTCAGAAGTCCAAGGTGGCAGGATCTCATGATCACTCTGACCAAGATGACCTTGAACCTTTACATCCCCCACAAGACCTTCTCTGTTAACAAGCAGCAGGTCCAATAGGGCGCTTTCCCTGGTTGGCTCGCTCACCAGCGAGAGCTGGGACTCTTTAGTCTGGAGAAGAGAAGGCTGAGGGGAGACCTTATTAATGCTTACAAGTATCTCAAGGGTGTGTTGAAGGAGGAGGGAGCCAGACTCTTTTCAGTGGTTCCCAGTGAGAGGACGAGGGGCAACGGGCACAAGTTGGAACATAAGAGGTTCCACTCAAATATGAGGAAAAACTTCTTCACAGTGAGGGTGACAGAGCCTGGAACAGGCTGCCCAGGGCGGTTGTGGAGTCCCCTTCTCTGGAGATTTTCAAGACCCGCCTGGATGCAGTCCTGAGTAACATACTCTGACAAGCTCTAGGCAATCCTGCTTTAGCAGGGGAGTTGGACTAGATGATCTCTATGGTCCCTTCCAACTCTAAAAAATTCAGTGAAATTCAGTGAAATTCAGTGAAGTTGTCTTCCACACACTCTAGGAACCTCCAGGACTGTTCCCTCTCTGCTGTGTTATATTTCCAGCAGATGTCTGGGAAGTTGAAGTCCCCCACAAGAACACGGGCAAGTGATTGCGAGAGCTCTTTTAGTTGCTGATAAAATATTTCATCAACTTCTACATCCTGGTTTGGGGGTCTGTAGTAAACTCCCACCATGATGTCTGTCTTGTTGGCCTTCCCCTTGAGTCTGACCCATAAATACTCTACACTGTCATTCCCATTATTAATTTCTAGGCATTCAAATCTTTCTCTAACATAAAAGGCCACCCCACCACCTCTCCTTCCTTGTCTATCCCTTCTGAAGAGTTGGTAGCCATTGATTGCAGTACTCCAATTGTGTGAGTCATCCCACCATGTTTCTGTGATGGCAACTATATCACAGTTTTCCTGCAGTACAATGGCCTCCAGCTCCTCCTGTTTGTTGCCCATACTGTGTGCATTTGTGTAGATGCACTTGAGCTGGGCTTCCAATTTCATCCCCATCCTTGTCCCTTTTGCCCCAGGTTCATTACCATTGGGTCTGGTTTTATCCCCTTCCCCCTTCACATCTACTTTAAAGTCCTATGCAAGAGTTTTGCTAACTCTTGGCCTAATACCCTTTTCCCCTTTTGGGATAGGGTTTTCCCATCATTCTCAAGTAGACCTGGTGTCCTGTAGATCAAACTATGGTCTGAATACCCAAAGCCTTGCTGGTAGCACCAGTTACAGAGCCATGTATTGATCCACCTGATCTTGTTTGTCCACTCATTGGTCCCAAAAACTGGAGGGGCAGAGGAGAACACGATTTGTGCTCCTGAACCCTTGACTAGCTGTCCTAGAGCCCTGAAATCTTTTTTCATTGCCCTCAGACTACTCCTCACCAGTTCATCATTATCGACCTGTAAGACCAAGAGGGGATAATAATCTGAGGGCCGTATCAGGTCAGGAAGCTTCCTGGTAATATCCTTAACACAGGCCCCTGGGAGGCAGCAGACGTCCCTTTGGGAAGGGCCTGGTCTGCATATGGGACCCTCAGTTCCCCTCAGAAGGGAACAACCTATAACTATTGCCCTCCTTTTTTTCTTCACGGGGGCAGTCTTAATACATGGAGCTGGCTGCTTCCCACCTCCCTGGATGAGCCACTATCAGAATCATAGAATGGTTAGAGTTAGAAGGGACCTTAAAGATCATCTAGTTCCAACCTTCCACTAGACCAGGTTGCTCAAACCCCCATCCAGCCTGGCCTTGAACACTTCCTGGGACAGGGCATCCACAACTTCCCTGGGCAACCTATTCCAGTGCCTCACTGCCCTCACAATAAAGAGCTTCTTCCTGATATGTAATCTACCTCTTCCAGTTTAAAACCATTACCCCTCATGCTATCACTACTTACCCTGATAAAGAGTCCCTCCCCACCTTTCCTGTCAGCCCCCTTTAAGTACCGGAAGGACGCTCGCTATAAGGTCTCCCTGGAGCCTTCTCTTCTCCAGGCTGAACAACCCTGACTCTTGCAGCCTGTCTTCACAGGAGAGGTGCTCCAGCCCTTTGATCATCTTTGTGAGCTTCCTCTGGACCCGCTCCAACAGGTCCATGCCCTTCTTATGTTGGGAGCCCCAGAGCTGGACTCGGTATGCCAGGTGGGGTCTCACCAGGGAGGGGTAGGGGGGCAAAATCACCTCTCTCAACCTGATTGCCATGATGCTTCTGATGCAGCTCAGGATGCGGCTGGCTTTTTGGTATTTTTTTCCAATCCATTCTCTGCCCAACCTGTATTTGTGCTTGGGATTGCCCCAACCCACATGCAGGACATTGCATTTGGCCTGGCTTGAACTTCATGAGGTTAATTTTGAATACTTAGCAAGTCTTCTCAAAGACTACGTGACTAAGAAAATAAAAGTTTATTACCCCAACATAGCACTGAATTTCCCTCAAAGACCTGCACAGTAGGAGGGGGAGGCCCCTCCCACGCCCCCTCCCTGGCCCTGCACCTACGTATCAGTAGATACTTATCAGTATCTTTGATCCCCTCCTCCTCTATCTCCAAAGGCTTGTACCTGTTCTGTACAAGCACTTGGGAAGGCAGGGGGGTGGGTGGGGTGGGTCTGGAGGGGACTCTCTTGCTGCTTCGAGCAGGTACCTGCTTCCACTCTCTCTCATCCTCTCTTACTTCCCCTCCTCCTGCCTGGTGGCAAGAGGGCAAGGGGTCCTTTTCCCCTTGTGGAGTCTTCCCCTGCTCCTTTTTCCCTAAGGATGGCATGGTATTGCAAATGGTCTTTAGTCTTTCTACTTCCTCTTTAAGCTCAGCCACGAGGCTGAGCAGATGGTGGACCTGCTCGCAGCGCACACAGGCGTTATCTTTGCTGTCCTCCTGTAAGAGTGACAGACATTCCATGCAGCCCGCCGCCTGGACAGCTGCATGTTGCTGCGGCAGGTCAGTTTGGCATGCTCTGTTCATTTTGATTGTGGCTGCAGAATGAGTGGTGACCATCTTGGATGTTTTCCTTCTCTTCAGCCCGGTCCGCCTGAACTCTCCTTGCACTCTCCTGTCACATACCACACCTTATAGAAGATACCACCACCCCACCGAGGACCTGCTCTTGCTGCGTTTAAATCTCTGCGCAGCTACTGGCCACGCCCCCTCAGCGCCTGATTGGCTGTCGCGGACTCCCAGGTTCCCGCCGGGGCTGTGAGCTGGGGGTCCCTCAGCTCGGAAACCCCTCTGTGCAGCGTGATCCCACCCTCTCCCCGGGCTCACCTCGAGTCTCCTCGCCGGTGCCGCCGCTGCCGGTGCCACCGCTGCTGGTGCTGACGCTGACGCCGCCTCGCCGATCGACCGAGGGCCTGCTCTGGCTGCTGAATTTAATGGGAGTTTGTTTCAATGCTTTTTTTCTTCAATGGACAGTGACTGAGGAGGACTCTTTTTGCCTGCCCCTGATGAATTCGTGCACCAAAAGATTCATGCATTCTGGAATCCAGATCTGGAATCCAGTTCCCATTTGTTGCTGAGTATTGTTTGGGACTTTCCCACTGTGATCATCATCCTACAAGCTTGATATGTTTTTATACATATTGTATATATTTCATTATTTTCTTTTTATTATTTTATTAATATTTTCACTGAAATAGTTTGAGACGTATGAGTTTCTTCTAAACTTATACATCTCTCTCTCTCTCCCTCCTTTCCTTGAAGAGATAGGTGGATGAGAGCATCTGTCATTCATCTCAGTGGCCAGTCCAGCCCAAACCAGGACAGATCCATTGGTGCCCAATGTGGGGCATGAGCAGGCCTCAACCAGAGCTCTGACAGATTGCCTAAATAGTTTGAATTCCAACTTGCTCAGAAATTAAAACAGACAGCTCACTTTATGTCATTCTTCAGCAAAATGTTATATCATGCCTTTAGAGAGCTTTGTTTGAAGTTAATTGATGCAACTCTGCTTAACCTGCCGAGTCACACTCAGGTCTAAAAACTGGGGGAAAGAAGGAGGAAACAGGGGATATTCAGAGTTATGGCATCTGTCTTCCTGAGTAACCATTACATGTGATGAAGCCATCTTTTCCTGTAGTTGCATAAATACCTCCCTGTTGATGGAAAGTAGTGAAATGATTCCTTATTTCACTTTGCTTGCATGTGTATCTGTTGTTTAACTATTGAACTGTTTTTATCTCAACCCATGATTCTTGCCACCTCTACCCTTCCAGTTTTCTCTCCCACTTCACTGCGAGGGAGGTGATGGATAGGGGGGAAGTGAGCAGCTGTGTGGTATTTAGCTGCTATTTAGTGGTATTTAGTGGGGGCTAAACCATGACATCTATCATGACTTACAGAAGAAGACTCATGTTCCTGTGACCACAAAAAGGTATCTGAACAAGCACCTCCAACTGCATAACAGATTGCGCAAATCAAGCAAGTCATGCATCTGCCATGAGAACTCCCAAACGTACGTCCCAGATCATGATGGCCTAGTACCAATATGGTTTGTAGTTGGTCATTTTCTGGCTAGTGACCTTACAAGAAAGAACATAGCAACAACACTGAAATGGAAAAAGCTTTTGGGAAGACCATCACTGAATATGACTATTTAGTGCTATGTCAGAAGACCTAAAACTTTGTTTCAGGAGCATCAACAGATGAGTCACTAGCGTCCAGCAAAGACAAGCCAGCCAGTCTGTGGTATGTGTGTGCAAGTATGGAGCTGGTTCACTGACCATTGTGTGACAGTTAAGATTCCTTAGGCAGATATCAAGTAAATCAGGAAAGTCCTGTAATTTTTGTGCAAGACCCAAAAGAACATTCTGTCATTGTGGTCTTGTTCAATTTGGCATTTCAAGAAAGGAAGTAATAACCGTCTCTACTGGTTCTGTCCTCAAAGTCAATATCACTATTACACAGAAAAAAAAATACAAAAGCCTTTCTGATAATTTCTAGGTTTAGTTTGGAGTCTCAGGCAGAGAGATGCAGTGATCATGGTGATCATGCAAGAACATGGCAAATTCCTTCCCGCCATGATCCTCCCAGATGAGGATTGGAATGTACCTATTCTTAGTGACCAGGGATCTGTTAATTGAAAAAGTGCTGTCCCAGCACAGATTTCAATGATCATTTTGCAGGCCTCCCAATTTCCATTACTGGCTATTAGTTCAGCAACCATGGTGATATGCTTTCCTGGGAGCAGATGACAACAAAGATCATAAAATCATAGAATGTTTGGGATTGGAAGGGACCTTTAAAGATCATCTAGTCCAACCTTCCTGCAATGAGCAGGGACAACTTTTACTAGATCAGGTTTTTCAAAGCCCCATCCAAGCTGACATTGAACACTTCCAAGGATGGGAGTTCATAACTTCTCCAGGCAATCTGTTCCAATGGCTCATTACCCCCATAAAAAAATAAAAAAAATTCTTCCTTATTCTCAGTCTAAATCCACGCTCTTTCAGTTTAAAACTGTTTCCCTTTGTCCTGAGACTGTATCCCCAAGTCCTTCTCCACAGGGCTTCTCTGAATCCATTCATCCTCCGTATATATATATACTGGTAGTGGGGATTGCACAAACCCTTATGTAGGACCTTGCACTTGGCCTTGTTGAACTTCATGAGGTTCTCATGGGCCCACTCCTCAAGCTTGCGAAGGTCCCACTGGATGTCATCTCCTCCCTCTAATGAATCAACTGCACCACTCAGCTTGGAATCATCCACAAATTTGTTGAGCGTGCACTCAGTGCTACTCCCTGGGTTGCTGATGAAGATACTAAATAGTATTTGTCTCAGTATGGACCCTTGAGGGACACCACTCTTTAATGGTTTTCACCTGGACATTCCACTAGGCCTTCTCTACCTGTTCCTCCTACTTAATTTTGTGACTTTATTCTATGGCTCTGCTCTCTATGTAGTAATAACCCAGTCCTGAAGAGGATTCTGATCTGGAACATAGGGCAGCTATGTCTAGAGGACTAGTCAAAACTGAGGGTCACCAAACTACACTTTCAGAATGGATCAACCCAATCAAAACTATGCGGTTGTCTTTGATTTGCTTTCCCCTGAAGGCCCCTGACTTCTCAATGAGAAAATCAAAATAATGATTCAATGTTCTGCTACCTTCCTCCAGCTTCTCTGGTTCCCCAAACCCCGTTGTAATAATAAAGTGACCAAATCAACTGTGCAATAAAACAAAATGGGAATAATCAGGTGTTAACTTAGGTATCTATAATGAAAAGTATGTGTCCGGGCCATTTGCTTTAGCCTCCCTTTAGAGTTAAATGGGGATAAACAGTCCAATTTAAAACATGATTAGTCTCATCTACCTAAGGATGATCTTAAACAGCTTGTAGAAGACCTCTCCATAAAAACAGTCTAGTCAAATACCTCAAAAGCAGGTGTCTACATTTTAGATACCTGAAGGCAGGTGAATGGATCCAGTCTTCAAGAGCTGGAGTCTTAAAGCACCATTTCTTAGTTCTGAGAATGTTAAGAAACCTTTAGAAAGAGTCATGAATAGAAGCACTAGTGAAAATACTTATCCTTAGCAGATAAAAAGTAGGTTAGTTCCCTCAGCACTAGCAAGTAATAAGCACATGTTAAGGAAGAGCAGAGGAATTACTTTACTGCGATTATTCTCTTGGTTCTCTTTAATCTGGAGTTCAAAAGCTAGAGCATGAGGAAACATACACTGTGGTATGTCTGTAGCCCTAGAAATATAAAATGTGAACCAGTGACATTATTAATCTCAGGAAAGTCATAACATTTTCTACAGATTTTCCAAGGAGCATTTAAGGACAATCAATGTCAGTATTTTATATCACAGATGTATTAAGTCATTCAGGTGCATGTTAAGTGAGTTAAATTCCTGGAAATAAATTGGAATTAAGTTGGAAATAAATTCCAACTCAGTTATACAATTTTGGCCCAAAGTCATGCTTCTGAGAACTGTCAAAAGCATGAGATTTACAAGAGAGAACACTGATTTCCTGTTACTGAGAGGTGTTAAGAGCATAGCTATTTGGTATCCATATGGAGAGTGAGAATGTTTATTTTTCAGTCAGATTTTCTGACTAACGACCCTGCCAAATTGTAATGATAATAAAAGGGAGGGAGTCCAAACCACAAAGACATAAAGCCTGACCAGTTAGCACTAAGAAACAATAACCAGGAATAAACATCACCAGTTGATGAGCTATCAAGAAACTACAGGCACCTGGGACTTTGCAACTAGTAAGGATGCAAACCTGAGGGTGGAGGATGTTGAGTGTAGTCAGTGGGACCATGCCAACTAATGAGGGGATGTTCAGGTGAAGGGGAGCCATGAGGAACAAAGAGGGGCATACACAGAAAAGGGATTTAAAAGGTGGCGGTTCCATGTAAACTGGGGCTGGTCACTCCTGGTCTGGTTGAGCTCTGTGCCTGATCACTGCGACCTGTCCTATCTTACTAAACCTTTGCATAACTCTATGCATATTCTCACTTTATCTTGCGTGTACCTGCACTGTAAGGACCAAGTACTATCTACTGGGAGAATCGCTATGAGTGGATTTGGTGCCAGCTATCAAAGTCAGACTGGAGATGTGGGCACCCTTGGCCTCTGGTGTGTGGTCTGGGAGCCAGTGGGTCCCAGTGCAGCTACTGGAACTAGTAGGTTCTCAGCCTACAGTCATTGGACTGACAACAGCATGTGTCCCCAAAAACAGTTACTGGGGGGACTGGCGTGAGTGAGGTGAGTGAGGGGCTCAACGCTGGCAGCTGGAGCAGGCCCATGGGTCACAGCTCTTGTGTCTTCCTCTGGCTACTGGAGGCAGGGGGGAGTGTCTGTATCTCCCCCAAAATGGGTGTGTGTGTGGTATGCATGTATATTCACCAGCAAACTCAAAGCTGGACCAGCCAGTGAGTAGGAGGTCTGGGCAAGGGTATAGGGTTCACAGAGAGTTTGTGCTGGTGCCCCGGGAGAACCTGCAATTATGGGCTGTCTGTGGGATGAGTACGTGAGTGCTGCGTGTTTGGTGCATCAAGCTGGACCAGCCAGTGAGTAGGGGACCCGTGGGGAGTATCAGAGGCCCAGGATCTGCGCGCATGTATTGGACAGACAGTGGGACCATGCCAGCAGACCCACAGAAGTGCATGTGCTTGTGAATCCTGGGGATGTTACGAATGCGCCTGCACTAGTGCCCTCATGTCTCTGCCACTCCCAGAGGAGAAGAGGACATGCCTGTCTGCTCTCGTGTGTGATGTGAGTCCTGTATATATTGTCTGTGACAGTCTGTGTGGCTGGCCATATCAATGTCCTTTGCATGACTGTGCGTGTCTTTGTGTGTCTGTGTCCTGTGAGTCTCAGGAATATGTGTTTATTACTGGTTGAACCTGCAAATGGGATAGTAGCAGCTGTGTCCTTGAGATCTCAAATCCCTGGGGACCAGGCTGGGCTCCAGAGGCTAGGCAAGAGGGTCCTTAGCCAGGGCTGCTGCAGCCTTCAGCTGTTCTTGACATCCTTTAATAAGGCTAAAGGTGTTTGAGAATTCAAGGCACCCTGGAATAGCACTAAAGCCCAGCTTGCACCTCTCTAGATCCTCAATGACTAGAGTAATCTCTGAAGAAAACAATTTTCTTTTTAACTCCTAAATAATTTTGCTGCAGAAGCAATCTCATGATTGAACTGGCATGCAGATGCTCATGTAGGTTCTCATGTACTTGCAAGTCAAAATGCATGTGCACAACATAGTTCCATTGTTCCTGTTCCATGAAACTACCCCAACTGTGCTACTATTTCAAATAAATTGAAGCAGCATTAACAAATGCTTTTCCTTCTCTGCGAGGATAGTCTGTGGCATATCTGGCCTTATGAGATCTGTCTGAATGGCAGGTCAATTCCGTTTATGGTGCTTCAGAGAAAACTTGCCTGACATCCCATGGAATATACCATGTGCTAATGTCACAGCTTATTCAAGCTGCGGATGGAGAGCATCTGCATTTAAAATACAATTTAAAATCTGCAATGTAAGCTGACTGTAGGACTCGCCAGCTCAAAACTGTCCCTAATGTAAGAAAACAAAGGAAATTCTTCTAGTGGAATACGCATGACCCATTTTGGATGCACTGGATGGCAAAACTGATGAAGGTAGGACACTTACTTCAAAATGCTTACTGTGAATACATAAAGCAAATGCAAGAAAGAACAAAGACAAAAACTTGAAGGTCCTCATAGCCACTGAACAAGAATTACACAAAATGAAAGTTGTTTCTGAGGGGTGTTCTGCATTACAGAGTAAAACGCTAATTTATCAGTAAACCAATGACTGCTGTGAGTTTTATTGACTTTAATTAACAGCTGATGACCAAAGCAATAGTCTAAAACTTTCATAAAGGATCAAAGAGCAGAATTAGGTAGATTCTACTTCAGGTGCATGGATCTAACAAGTTAAGAAGACTATTGTGAATGTGTCCCATTACAAGCTACGGGGAATTTTTAATGTCATTCTCTATTCTGTTATGCAGTGTTCTTTTGTTTCTGTGTTAACAGAAGCAGTCAAAGCCAGACAGATTCTTTTCAAAAAACATCAGACCCTTGAATGCCTGCACACGTTAAGAGTTTCTTTATTGTGGTTGTAAGTTCAAATCATCTGTGACTTTCACGTTCTAAAAATCCACTGACAAAAGGCATCTTGTGTGAGTGAAGTTTTGGCAGAAAGACAAGTCAGATGGAGTCAGTACAAGGAATGATTGAATCATGGCAGGGCTGTATGTGCTGTTCTTGCTTTGATGATGTGTCCTTCTCTCTGAGCTGTGGTCTCTTGACCAGCTCCATGTGTGTGCAGTGGAAAAGGGGCTTCTCCACTCTGTTCCCCTATATGGATACATTTCTNCTGCCCAAATGCATTCTGCGCCTTGAGATTTACCTGTGTAGTC
The DNA here is from genome assembly GCA_003697955.1 of Calidris pygmaea. Taxonomy (NCBI): domain Eukaryota; kingdom Metazoa; phylum Chordata; class Aves; order Charadriiformes; family Scolopacidae; genus Calidris; species Calidris pygmaea. The sequence goes on along the minus strand of QJSC01020943.1, from coordinate 1,352 downwards.
CAGTGGTTGGTTGCCCCTTTGGGAAGAGATGAGAAGTCTGAAGAATGTAGAATTAACAACCACTTTCTCCTGTGTGGCAGGCTAATTTCTTCTCTCTTCCTGTGCATCAGTTTTCCATTCTGGGCAGAAAAAAAACACAGAGCTACAATGGCTGTCACAGTGCTGCATAAATACCCCACTGGCATCACACACACAGCAACACTCATCAGGGTAATGAGGCAATGTGACTAATGAAGCAGATGGTACTGAGCTTCACCCTCTGACTTTATTAGTGTTCTCTCTGGGTATCTTTCCCTCTGATTATTCCTTCTTCCTTTGCCTGTCTATAGACAACGGGTATTTGGGTTTGTTTTGTTTGGGTTGTGCTTTCTTTGGATTGTGGGTGTTTCGGTGGTGATCTGAACTTTCTCTTCAGTGCAGGAAGCACCTATGGAACCACTTGGGACCACAAACCCAACATGTGAGGGGAGCCTATGTTCTCAGCAATTAACCACACACCCATAGTGGAGCCAACACTTAAATACTAACTCCTCATAGGTGCATGCTTGGTCACTACCCCAAGCTATGAAACGCAGAGAGCCCTAGCATAAGGCACTTTCAGCATGTACAGCCATTGCCTTCTTCCTTTGTTCAGATAGGCCCGCTATAGAGTTGCACCCTTTGATCCAGTGGCTCTCCAGGGATTCCCAAGAGACTCCTCCCTTCAGCAACTGGCTAAAGCACCGAGATTTTGGTGCGGTGACTACCCCTCTGACAGTCTGTCCATTTTGATTCCTTCTAGATGAAGCCAAGAGATGGACCAGAACCNACCACACTCTGCTCTCAGGATTTGTCCTCTCGGGGTTGTCCAAACACCCAGAACTGCAGCACTTGCTCTTCTTCACATTCTGCTTCATTTACACCATCACCATCATTGGGAACCTTCTCATCTTCATGGTCACAGTGCACCCCTCCCTCCGTATGCCCATGTACTTCTTCCTCCGGGTCCTGTCCTTCCTGGATATTTCCACAGCATCAGTCGTTGTTCCCAAGATGCTGGTAAACTTCCTGTCAGAGGACAGGAGCATTTCCTACATGGGCTGTGCCACACAGCTCTACTGTGTGATTTTTTTAGGAGCCACTGAATGGTACCTTTTGGCAGCCATGGCCTACAACCGTTACATGGCCATATGCAACCCCCTTAGATATGCAATCATCATGAACAGCAGAGTTTGTCTGTCCTTGGTTCTGTTGTCATGCTGCAGTGGTAATGTTGTGTCCATGGTGCAGACAGCTTGGGTGTTTGCGTTGCCCTTTTGTGAGCCCAGGAAGATTAACTACTTCTTCTGTGATATTCCCCCCCTCATTATGCT
>QJSC01020941.1:0-32179 GCA_003697955.1 Calidris pygmaea | reverse complement strand
CCCAGGGTCCTCCTTCTTGCCCTTTTTGAAGACTGGAGTGATGTTGGCCTTCCTCCAGTCCTCAGGCACCTCTCCTGTTCTCCATGACTTTTCAAAGATGATAGAGAGTGGCCCAGCAATAACATCTGCCAGCTCCCTCAGCACTCGCGGGTGCATCCCATCAGGGCCCATGGACTTATGAATGTCCAGTTTGGCCAAGCGGTCCCGAACATGGTCCTCCTCTACTAGAGGAAAAATTTCCTCTCTCCATACCGTCCCCCTTGCCTCCGAGGCCACAGATTCATGATTCTACTCTGCAAAGAGGAGACTACCATCCTTGAGCACATTGTGTGGCTCAGGTGTGAAACTTACACACATACAACACACTGTACTTCACAGAATCACAGCTGGTTGTTTTCTTTCTAGTCTAGATAATGCAGTGTGCAACTCTGATGCATTGCACAAATTGTTAGTTCTATAATAATCTCTACTTCAGCTGAACTTTCTGAAGCCTACCCCTTTCAGTCAAAGCTCAGATAGAGGCACTGTATTGCAATTCCCCCTCTTACTGTGGAGGAGAAAACCGGGACTGACAGTGGTACTCAAGTTTGTTTTTCTAACCAAAAAAACCCACCAAAAATCAAAAATGAACAATGGAAATAACTAAGAATAGACTGGCTTGCACATGTGTTTGTTAAGCAAAACATTGGTTTCCTTGTAACATAGGAATTACAGCATTTACTAGTGATGCATAATCAACAAACTGCATAACATCATACAACAGTGGGAAATAATTGCAGGCTGGACAGTTTAGCCTGACGGACTGATCTGAACCCTGGTTCAACAGCTCTACCAGTGTACAGAGACTCAAAAGTGATATCAATTAGAACATACTTTTTCAGTTTCAAGTGTCTTTTAAATTTCTCAAGCAGCAAAGGTCTGCTTTTTTCCTGAATGAAAAAAAAAATACATTTTGGTAATACCATGTCTAATCTTAATAATGTCAAAAAAAGAGTGTTGGTGGGATTGAAGGGTAGGACTAAAAATGCACAATCCCATTTTTCCTATTAAAAAAACCCACATATTCAGCTCTGCCACCAATCCATAGAAAAAGCACAGAATAAGTTGATTCAAAAAAGTCAACACTGATGTTGAAAACCAAGTTTCCAGTATCATGTCATTCATGTCATGGAAGTTTTGTTTTGGTTTTTTTTAAGAAAAAAAAAAGAAAAGCTAGCTGGCTACTAGAAGAACTTGGGGTCAATGCCACTCTCCTGAACACAAAGACCTTTCAGCAGGTCTAGAAGAGAAAGCAAGGATAACTGTAATGCTGAGAGGCATTTATTACCCCTCCCCTCTGCTTCATGACAAAAGAACAGCGTAGCATACAGAAGGAACGAGAACGTGACAGCACTTTGTGAAAGGGAAGGAAGGGGAAGAAAAACAGCATGATGGGAATGGCACCTACTTTTCTCAGGTTGGAGTTTGGTAATGGAGTACAGTTCCTCATACCAGATAAAAGGTGCCACAGTAACATTTGATTAAGTATTGGTCCCAAATAAAACCGATTATAACAATTACATTTGTTCAAGAAGTTTGAGAGATTAATTTTGCACCAAGAAGTTTTATTCTGCCTATTCTCTTGAAATCAGAAAGCTGCATGAAATCAAAACACCAGCACAAACTTCTTAATGTGGTCTAACTACCTGAGAAACATCATCACCGTACACCCAGCTCTCAATCAGGCATGGGCAGTCAGATAGTACAGAGACCTGGTATTAGCTACCACAAAGTCACAGCCCTATGATGTCTGCAGCATTTACCAGCCATGTCACTTGTCATCGAGTTACAGCCCAAAGAATGTGACTTCATTTTTTAGCCTTTATAATTCTGACCCATGTCTTATTGTAGAAGAGTATACAGCCCCACAAAAGTTTAGGAGGTTCCAGGATAAAGAACAGCACTGCAAAATACTGGCAGCCAGCTCTCATAAAAGGATTCTTAAGACTTAACATTTCAGTGTTGGGAAGAAAAAAAGGCTTATTTGTTTACCTGATTTCAAGTGCTTTGATCGCTTCTAACATCTGTAGATACTCAGCTGCTTTCCAAACGTCATTTGCTTCTTCCTCACCTTGGACCATTAGTTTTGCTGTGTAGGTGAACTCAATTAGGTGACGAAATGCCATGTTACTTACACCTGTTTACAAGTAAGAAAAACGGCCTCTTTTAGCAATTCCTCAGTCTCATCTATCTGATGAATCTTGCACACTTGCCTGCTCACCATTTTGCTCACAGTACTTTGACAGCCAGTTTCGTGAAGTGCCACCACTTGAAAGGCTCATGTTGGAATAAAAAGTCTACTATAGAAACATGTGAATCTGGAACAACTACAGAGTCATGCCATGACAAAGATAAAACAAAGGATAAGATGGACAAAAAGCTGTTTGTATAGAATAATAAAAAGTATAAATTTAAACATAAAAATATGATCTCTCTCTCTCAAGAAACCTCTGAGCAGCAAGTTACCAAAAGCTGAAGTATTGCTCCAGGAAATTGCTCCTTGCCCATCAGGCAAGTATTGCACCCCAGCCAAGGCATCTTTTTCTATTTAATTTTTCTTCAGGGGAAGTTTTTTCCAGTGGCGATAGCTACCTGTACTGGTTTTGGCTGGGACAGAATTAAATTTCTTCATAGTAGCTTGTATGGGGCTATGTTTTGAATTTATGCTGAAAATAGCGTTGATAACACACTGATGTTTTAGTTACTGCTGAGCAGTGCTTAGAGAGTCAAGGCCTTTACTACTCACACTGCCCTATCAGCAAGTAGGTTGGAGGTGCACAAAAAGTTGGGAGGAGACAGTTGGGACAGCTGACCCCAACTGACCAAATGGATATTCTATATTATATGATGCCATGCTCAGCAATAAAACTGGGGGGGAGGCGGGCAGAGGGGCCACTGCTCAGGGCCTGGCTGGGCATCGTTCAGTTGGTGGCAAACAATTGTTTTCATTTGCATCACTTGCCTTTCTTGGGTTTTATTTTCCTCTCTATTTGTTATTTTTTCCTCCTTTTTTTAAACCATTTTTAAAAAATTATGATTTCTTTTTAATTATTAAACTGTTTTTATATCAACCCATGAGGTTTTTTTCTCACTTTTACCCTTCTGATTCTCCCATCCTACTGATGGAGAGAGGTGGGGGGGGGGGATGAGCGAGCCTGGCTGTATGGTGCTTAATTGCCAGCCAGGGTTAAACCATGACACTACCTCAGAACAACTCAAGAGCTGAGATCTAGGAAGGTAATCGATATGACCAAGCGTGCATTTAAGCCCATACCAAGAATATTGCATTCATTTTGAGCTTGGACACAGAACTCTGAAGGTTTTTATTTGCATGAATCAGACTACCTTCAATCTCCACCAAGGGCTCCTGAGTGAAATCTTGGAAGAATTTGTAGAAAAACTGGCTACAGGCAGCAAGAACAGCCTTGTGAGCTTTGAAATGGTGACCTACAAAGAGACAAACATTTTGGATTAGGATAACACCTTCTTATTCAGAGTGCAGAATAAGTGCAAATGCAGAGAAGAGAACAGCTGCAGAACCACCCAGTCTACAAATCTATTCCAGCAGCATATAGTCACTTAGTATGTCTCCTTGTAACATGGGATACCACTGCAGCTAGCCTGTCTCATCTCGTGCAGACCCTTGCTGACATCACTGACCTTGTTGAAGCTCTGCAACTCAATTAGCTGGAGGACTTAATCATTTCAGAGTGTTTATCTTTTCAGATATTTAAGTTATGGGAAAATCCTGTGCAAACTTTTTCCTGTATGTCTTGGGCTCAGCTCTCAGGTATTATCCAGGCTCTCCTTGAGTTTTGGTGCTCTTACACATCAATGTATTTTATCGTGACTTCTGGCAGCATAAAGTAGTTCTGCTCTGTTCTTCCTGTTTTCAAGACTGTGTATTCCCCATCACTGTGTTGCCTTCTCCCTTGTACAGGCATGAACATTCATAAGGCTCCATGGGACAGAGGTAAGAGAAGCAACATGGATTAGAACTACACAGCTGCACAAGAAAACAGTTTTGAGCCCAACATGTGGATTTGGTAATACCAGAGCAGGAACAAACATTCAGGATAAGTTTTGTGCAAGCACTGTCAGTGAAGCTACAGTGATTCCAGAAGAGCAATTTTTTTCTTCGTTTGCTTACTTTTTTCTAATCCAGGCTCTGTAGGACCCTTTTCCTTCAAGTGAGTTCTTGCTATCCTTTTAAGGATGAGATGGTACTCCTTTAGCTAGGCCTGTCCTAGTGGACACTGCCTATCTTCCTTGAAGCGCTCATCCATTCTAAGACATGTTTGGGATAAGAAACAATCTTAGGTGATCTATCAGACACCACCTTTCCTAATACAATAATAAACACTTATATCTTCATCTTCCTTTTAAACTAATACTTATGTCTTTAGAACACACAGAAAAAGAAAAGGGAGTTGTTCTACCCTATTTTAACTATATATTAAAATAGTAGGTAGATATCAGAGAAGCAAGAAGGCAATCTGGCAATCTTCTTTCAAGCTGTTTAGGTTTTTTTGGTTGTTGTATTATTAAATACAACAAGTTAGGGAAACATATTTTTACAGTGTTTTGGAAATCCTTAGATAACACATTAAATATATTACAGCAGTTTCAAAGTGGGTTTCTATCTGAAAATATTTAGCCCCTCATTTAGAAAAGCAGAAGCAAAATTATTAATCACTGCTGGAGACTCTGTTCTGCCCAAGATTTTAAATGAAACTCTGCAAGCAACTTGCACACCAATACAGAACCAAGAATTTGTTAGCAACCCAGTTTGACTGTTGACCTGTGACAAACCCAACAGCTTCCCAGCACAGCTTTCAGACTTCTCTGTATATCAACTGGTTCTCAGGCCTGTACATACCATCGACAATCAGAGTGATATCCGTAAACTGGTCCTGCTCACGCTGTTTATTCAGTCTATCCAAAATAACTTTATAGTGTTCAGGGAATTCCTGGAAACATTCCATCATTTCTTCAGCTTCCATGGCAAAATGACTACTCTGCAAAAGATGTGGTAGGACAATAAGAATACTGCACCCCTCTGTAAATACTATGCAGTCAGATTAGTATACAAACATGAACTAACTAGCACTTCTCAGGGACTACAAAACCAATAAAAAAAAAAAACACAAAAAACCCACACAAAAACTGGCTCGGTAACAGGTTCACCTGATTTTAGCTGTGTTGTGCTTTAGCCATTGCTCTCAATATAGTTTTTAGCAAACCATTGTATCATTTGATCTTCCCAGAGGCTGGTGTTTGATAGGGAATGCGATATACCCTCTTTGGCCCAGGTGTCTATGAGGCTGTTTCAGAAATTACTGCCATTGTCTGACTCAGTTCTCTCTGGGGTGCCATGTCACCACAGGACCAGATTTTCAAGGCCCAGGATAGTGTTCCAGGCAGTGGCATAGGGCACAGGATATGTTTCCAGCCATCTGGTTGTTGCTTCTAACATTGTGAGCACATAGCGCTTGCCTTGACGGGTTTGTGGGAGTGTGATATAATCGATCTGCCAGGCCTCCTCGTATTAATATTTCAGCCATTGTCTGCCACACCAGAGAGACTTTAAACACTTGGCTTGCTTGATTGCAGCACGTCTCACATTCATGGATGACCTGTGCAATAGTGTACATGGTCAAGTCCACCCCTCAATCACAAGCCCATCAACATGTTGCATCTTTTCCTTGATGGCCTGAGGAGTCATGGGCCCACCGAGCTATGAATAATTCGCCCTTATGTTGCCAGTCCAGATCCACCTGAGCCACTTCAATCTTAGCAGCCTGATCCACCTGCTGGTTGTTCTGATGTTCCTCAGTGGCCCAACTCTAGGGTACATGGGCATCTACATGATGTACATTCACAACCAGATTCTCTATCCAGGCAGCAATATCTTGCCACAGTTCGGCAGCCCAGATGGGTTTGCCTCTGTGCTGCCAGTTGCTCTGCTTCCACTGCTGTAACCACCCCCACAAAGCATTTGCCACCATCCATGAATTGGTATAGAGATAAAATACTGGCCATTTTTCTCATTTGGCAATGTCTAAGGCCAGCTGGATGGCTTTCACCTCTGCAAACTGGCTCAATTCACCTTGTCCTGCAGTGGCTTTGTTGTGCAGGATTCCACAGAGCAGCCTTCCACTTTCAATGCTTTCCCACGATCCATCAGGACCAGGATCAGTGAACAGGGCATATCTCTTCTCATTTTCTGGTAGTTCATTATATAGTGGGGCCTCTTCCGCACGCATCACATCCTCCTCTGGTGATACTCAGAAATCTGTGCCTTTTGGTCAGTCCATGACCATTTCCAAGATTCCTAGGCAACTGGGTGTCACGGTTTGTGCCAGACTGGCCAATGAGATGAATAACAGATGCCCTTCCTCACCTCTCAAAAACTCCAAGAGGAGGAGAAAGAAAGAGAAGGAGATTTACGAGTTTAGAAAGAACTACACTACTTTAATGAAAAAATTAATATTAAAATAAAAAGAAAATAATGAAATAGATACAATATATACAAAACTGTATCAAGCTCCCAGGATAATGATCACATCACTGGCAGGCACTGGGGAAGTCCCAGAATGGACTCGGTGATGGATGGGAACTGGGTTCCAGCTCTGGAGTCAGGAACACATGGATCAGGATCAAAGGCAGACAAATAGACAGAGTCCTCCTCGGACACTGGCAATTGAAGAAAGAGGTCTGACCCTTTGATCCCTCAGCTTTTATACTGAGCATGGGGCAGATGGGAAGGAATACACCTGTTGGTTAGGTTTGGGTCACCTGTCCTGTCCACTCCTTCCTGCAGGTGGGATCCCTCTATGTTTTTCTACTTCCAACGCTCCAATGGGGCAATTAACAAAATGAACTGACCTTGGGTGTTATAGCAATAAATATAAGCAAAAGCCTCTCTGCATACCATTCCTTGGTATTCACTATAAACATAGGTCTTATCACTCTGACAGCGAACAGTTTCTGCACAATATGCTGTTAATTTCAGAGAGAAGAGGCTTCGCTAAGAAGTAAAATTACTGAACAGAAAATTGGTTCTGTTTTACCTCAAACCAGGACGCTGGGGTTTCCCATTCAAGCCCACTGTGTGATCAGTACAATCCACTTACTTCACTGTCCTGGTTTGAGCGACACAGGACTAACTTCTAATGCTTGGGAAAACTGCACTTTTAGAAGACTCTGGTGTCTGAATTCATGAAAATATTTACTTTATAGCCAGCCAGGCTCTGGGAAATTCAAGGTCTCAGTGTTTTCAAGCCATACCAGGTGCAGGGATGAGGAGGAGCGAGACCTGGGCACTTAACTCAGGCTGGCCAACAGGATTATTTCATACCATGAACATCACATTCAATATAAATTAGAAAGCCTGCTGAGGAGTTGTCTCTCTCCCTTGATGGCGGCAGTCCAGAGAACTTCTTGCCCCGGTGCTGGACCCCTGAGGCCTTCCCTTCCTCCCAAAGCCGTTGCACTTGCAGTGTCTGACATTTGCTGTCTACTGCTGGGAGTGCACAGCTTCCTACTGATATAATTGGCCGAGTATGATTCCTGTATATCTTATATTAGTACCAGGATCAATAGCGGTTCTGCAGTATTATTGTTAATTATTTAGTCTTATCTTATTTAAATCTATTTATATTCCAACCCTCATGTTTCCTTGTGTTCCCCGATTCCCCTTCCCAGGTGGGGAGGGGTCATCAGGTGATAGAATAATTATCCAAACGACAAAAAATTGTTATGGGTTTCTCAAACCATAAGATATAGTATGATTTATATAGTTATATATAAAGATTTTACTTTATTTATGGCTACGGCATACAGCACACTTAACATCTTGCCCTGTGCAGAATACACCCAGGGCTACTGCACAGACTATTTCCTATTTAATTTGTTCAAACACTTGTCATTGCTCAGGGCCCCTCTTTAAATCATAACTGGATCTCCTGTGCAGGTCCCTTGACCTTACTTCGTCTTATGGCAAAACCAGCTTTCAGAAGGATGTGAATTTTTTTATTCCCCTTCTCAAAAACTTCTTCTGCTGTGTTGCCCCATACGATGATGTCATCAATGTACTGCAGATGTTCCGGAGCTTCACCCTGTTCCAGTGCAGTCGGGATCAGTCTGTGGCAAATGGTGGGGCTGTGTTTCCACCCCTGGGGCAGTCGATTCCAGGTGTACCAGACACCCCTCGAAGTGAAAGCAAACTGGGGCCTGCACTCTGCTGCCAGAGAGATTGAGAAGAATGCATTAGCAATATCAATTGTGGCGTACCACTTGGCTGCCTTGGACTCCAGTTTGTACTGAAGTTCTAGCATGTCTGGGATGGCAGCACTCAGTGGTGGCATGACTTTATTCAGGTCACAATAGTCCCCTCTTAGCCTCCACTCTCCATTAGACTTTCACACTGGCCATATGGGACTGTTAAAGGGTGAGCGAGTCTTGCTGATCGCTCCTTGGGTGATGTGCCAGGCCATCAAATCCACGCCGTCCAATAAACCTGGTTGTCCCTTTCTCCCACCCGGCTAGAGGCAGGGCCCCTCTAATCCTGGTCATAGTATCTATTACTCATTTCTTGCGGAAAAAACTTGGAAGTTCCTTCAAGAGGATCAGAAGTAAGATCAGGCCTCCTACTGTGCCTGAGGAACTGCCCACTGGAAACTGGGGCAGCACTTTTCCTGGAGGGATCCCCTTTTCTGATTGTTCTTCCTTGCAACTCGTGTACCAGTGCCCGTGTTACCAAAGACTGGCCTCTGCTTTGTTTATAACCATATGCTAACTAAAATATTGTTTGCTTCCTAACCTTCTTACAGTGTGTGAAAATAGTAAATTATGGAGCTTCTTACTCTGTAAGAAAATAGTTACCGAGCTGATAATGAGGAGACAGCTTGAAGCAGTAATCACTTCAAGGTTCTCTCATATGTCAAAAATATGTATTTCTATATCAATTAGGACAGAGCATTGGCCACCTCAAGGAACATCCTTATCATCCTCATGAAGCTGGCAAACTTACAGTAAACTTTCACTGTCATGAGATGACTCAATACCTTAAAAGGATGATGTGAGGAAGGGTATCCCTACCCAAAAGACCACTGAGGAACTCACACTTGCGCAGTGAGTTCTGCCGATGTTGCAAAATTTAATATGCAAGTGCAAAAAGGGCTATTCGGTCATCCTAATGAATATGTAAGCTTAAGCAGAGTAACGTATTAGGTAGGGAGAATAATGAGAATCTTTTGTGTATAACAGGGATATTCACCCATTATTTAAGGTGTGCTAGATTTGCAGATTTCCACCTAGCACCCGACATCGAATAAAGCAATATCTCCTCTCTAAACTACTACTGGTTTCAAGAGTTTTTGTTTCAGGTAACACCCATAGGATCAAAGCAGGTCGTCCATCCCACTTCCTCATATCCTCTCTGTGGTCACGCAGGCAGAACCACGGGGTGCGTCATGGTGCATACCCTCTGCATTCTCTCGAGTGGAAAAGTGCCTGCTCCTAATAGCTGAGATACTGGCCTGTACAGGTGGGGAGTAAGACACATTCTCTTCAAGTTGCTGGAACTTCCGAGACAGTTTCTCCACAGCCAAGACAAGAGGGGAAGAGAAACTTTCTTCATATCGCCGAGTCCTCCAGCCACCTCATCCACCGTCAGTTCCTCTTCACCATTCCATCACTGCCAGTGAGTTGGCATATGACGATGGTGCACTCTGTACAAACTTCCGCCACATGGACCTTGTACATTGGACCTCATTGGGATCTGTGGGTAACTGCATTGATCAGGTCATAATAAATCATCTCCCACATGGCTAATTCTCTCAGGTACTGGATACCTCTCTGCATGGTGGTCCACTTGCTCGGATGGCATACAACATCTTCACTGAAGGGGTACCTTTCCCTCACACCTGACAGGGGTCGCCTCCAGAGGCTGAGGGCTTGTGTCTTTTTCCCAAATCCCCTTGTCAATGCCCCCTTCTCTAGGCAGAGATCCCAGCTGCCTGGCTTCCCTACCCTCCAATTCCAGGCTACAGGCCCCATTATCCCAGCATTGGAACAGCCAGGTGACAGCGTGTGCACCCAGATGGTTGCTGAAATCTTTTCACATATCTCGCAGCTCACTCAGGGATAGGGATCAGGCGATTATCTCTGGTTCTGCCTCTTCTTCTTGTTCTCCTGATGGCCCTGGTACATCATCATCCCTTACTAAGCGAACTGATTTTTTGGCGTATTTCTTCTTCTGGATAGGGGCGACTAATAGCGGAACAGGTTGGTTTTCTGGTTCAGCTGCAGTGCCTATTGCAGGGGTTGGAGCAGCTGCAGGGCCTGTTGGTCTGGTTTCCATCTCTGTGCCCTGAGGATGCTGCATAATATCGAACAATGTCTGGTAGATACTGGCCAGGGCCCAGCACAGTGCAGTAAGTTGTGCCTCCCTGGAATAGCAACAGCATTTTTCCTTTCAAATATTCTATCACTTTATCAGGGTCCTGTAGTTGTTCAGGGATGAAGTCCCAGACCATTGGAGCTGAAAAGCTCTCTAGATACCTGCCCATATGCCATGCCACCCATGGCTACCCAGCCTCAGGGTAGATCTCTGGGTGGTATTCTCAAATAGTTGTTTGACCCTAAACAAAAACTGAAACACATTCAGGAGACCTAGCAATAGGACCAGGCTGGTTTGAACGTCCCAAGAGTATTCAAAATTCTCAAAAGCTGTCATACCTGGCCGAAAAGAGAAAATGGGGGATGAAAGAGCTGGGGAAACTATCCCCCCCCCCCATTTCTCCCAGAGATTAGGTGCGATTATTAATACATTCTGAGAGACAGCGCCCGAGGTACGGGCGGGACAACAATGCTACATAAACGCCCCAACATAACCACCTGAACAGTGATGTTATCATAAATTGATATTACAGGACAGCAAAATGATAACCCTGATCCCTCTCCCAGAGATGATAAACAGCATCATGAGGAGTCCATAGAGCATATTAGAATTTACTTAACAGAGCCATGAGAACAAACCAAGCAACATGGTGACCAGCAACTATTTAGCTAATATAATAAATGCATCATATAACAAATTCATTTTAACACGCTCTGGTTAAATCTGTTGTTATTTCAACCCTTCGAGCCCCACGTTGGGCGCCAAAAAGGACTTGTGGTTTCGCCCCAGCCGGCAACAAAGAAACACGTGGTCTTTCACTCACTTTCCCCCTCCCCCCAGCGGGCCAGATCGGGAGGAGATTCGGAAGAAAAAGGCAAAACTTGTGGGTTGAGACAAAGGCAGTTTAACAGAACAGCAAAGGAAAGAGGAAAATAACAACAATAATACTGATAGAAGAATACACAACACGATTAATGTGCTGCCGCTCACCGACTAGAACCGAAGCCCAGCCCACTCCCGAGCAGCGGTTCCTGCTTTCCTGGCCAGCTCCCCCAGCTATATACTGAGCATGGCGTCACATGGTATTGAATAACCTTTTGGCTGGTTTGGGTCAGCCGACCCAGCACCTTGTGAAAATTAACCCTATCCCTGCCGGAATCAGGACAAGCTGACAGGTAGGAAACGTTAGGGTTAATTAAGTGGAGCATGGCCTTATTTATACACATGAATAAAGAAATGCACTTACCTACTTTGACTGTTTTTTCTACAGATTCATCAGGGAACCACCTCCCTCAAAGCAAATACTGCAGAGATATAACATCTCCACAGCAAACTGTTCTACATCATCTCATCAGAATAATGTCAGAATCTTTATAAAGTTACTTCTTGCAATTCTACCAATCTACGTGGTGGAATAATGGTTCTGAAAATTTTCATACTTAAGTTACATGTTGTATCTAGTGAACACAAGATGTTTACTTCCTTTAAGTAAGACATAATAAAGCGGCACTTTTCAGCTTCTGATTATATAGTATATAGGAATTGCCAAGGATTTAATGTGCTATAAGGTGAAATATTCTTTGCCAACCTTTTGAAAGAGACGCATAGGCTTGTAACCTGATGGTTCTTCCTCCCTTACTTATACAACAAACATAGCTGGGGTGAGAGTTGCAGAGGGTCTCAAACCTGAAGAGGTTTAGCAGAACTCTGTGCTTGTGGATGAGATACAGATGTTAGTGCACTGCTAATGCAAAAGAATCTCTGGAGAGAGTTCAAGTGCTTCAATGAAAGCATTTCACAAATTAACTCCAGGCAAAATGACTCATCTTCAACTCCCACATTCACATGACTCTCACACTGAAAATGCCACAGAAAAAGCAAAGACATTTCAAAGTCACATTAATGCAGAAACTTTGTTTCTTTTCACAGTCTAACTCACTTTGAAGAACATATGGTTTCTGAGAGAAAACAGTCATTAGGCTTGAATGAGCCTTACCCTTCACTATATTGTTGTACTTAGTATGGACAAAAAAAGTCAGGAAGGCAGGAGAGTAGCTAATATCAAACCAAACACTGGATATAGATTGAAAATTCTGGCACGGCAAAGAAGCCATTATCTTTAGAGTGCTAGAAGAAACTAGATAGCAGGTGCTCCCTAACTTCTGGTACAGATATTTTATGTGTGATTGGAATTGGAAAATCCTGAGCACAAACCTGTTCCTTACATGTACTAACCACATCTGAGCTGACACCACTATGCTTGCTAATTCCCCTGTGCAGCTGTGTAAATTCTACCTCACTTGCGACAAAAACACATACTGGTATATAGAGTTCAGTGGAAGTACAGAGAGAAAGAATTACCTGGTTGTGAGAAACACCATCTCACACTTAGAATTTACAAGAGAACAAAGTTGCGGAAGCAAAGATTAAAAAGTATAAAAAATTTATTAAAAAAATTGTACGAAACAGCACTGAATCAGGTACATCTCAAAGCAGAGGCACACACCATCTTTCAGCTTTCAAGTATTTATAGCCTATCCCAGTCACCTAAGTTTCTGTCTCTCTTCTCATTGGTCGAGAAGTTGGAGCTCACATTCTTCCCAACCGCCTGACCTATTACAGGTTTAGTTCATACCTTTTCACCTTATAAGGCACACACACCTACTCTACGAAATCATTATCCTAAACATGCCTTTGATTACACGACATGTTATTTCACAGTCCTTGCTACCATCTACTGTCCAGTGTTAATAGTTACAAGCACTCTGGTGGTTGTTTACTTCATCAGGTGGTTGTATCCTCATCTTCATCAGTCACCTTCTAGATGACCTTAGTCCACTTAGCAGCCTTCACAGTCCACCTGGCAGATTTACTGCCCAGGACTGGTTTCTTTGGCCTTATTGATATTCCCCTATCTTCTGGGTTCCTGTGTTGGAGGGCACATTCCAGTCTGTTTCTCTTCACCTAGATAATGTTCTGTAAACAAGGATCCCTGGACAGACCCAAGGCATTTCTAAGGATTAGTTGGGTACAATTTATGAGACTTCACTATCATTAAGCCTCCTTTGTTAATACAGACACACTAACAAGAATATATCAATTAGCTGAAGCAAAACTTAGCCCATTTCTCACATGGTTATGATAAAAGCAAAGTTATTTTCTTATGACTAACAGACATCAAGTAAAGGAAATTGTGGAATTCCTATTTTTACCACAAAACACGCTCTTTCTTGCATCTCAGAAAAACTGTCTCATGGAGAAGTGATTTTGCCAAGAGCATAAAAAAAGAAGAGCAGAAGTAACTGCTTATGGAAGTCTAGTTCTAGCTGCTATCACTGCTTTGCCAAGCAGATGCTGAAATACATATCAGGATCTTGTGAGGGCAAGGGGGAAGGTGAGGTTGAAGGGAGAGAATGCTGCTGCCTTCATTTCACCTCATCTGTAATTACGGGTCTAAGACAGATTCCAGCAGTTCCTGCCTTTCTTCTGTCATCTGGTATTCCACATAAAGTACCATGTGGGAAGCTATCAGCCATTTACTTCACTGTTAACTTCTTGCCCTTTTTTGACACAATCAGATAAGGATAGATGACTTGCAGTTAAAAGCATAATTCCCTAAAAGTTAAACCAAACAAAATTTTGACCCCCCCAAATCTCATTATTTCCACCTAACCAAAATTTATTTCCAAAAGTGCATGTTTGGAAGAAGAGCTTACAGAAAAACTCCTCAAAATAACAGAGCGAGCCCCCCAATCTAAGACTGAAACTTTTAAAAATGTCTCTCAGACCACTGAAAATAATGAATAAGAAAACAACTTATGATAGATAATTTATTGTCCTGAAATAACACAAAACTAGTTAAAAAAAAAAGATTAATTTATCACATATCTAAATACAATTGCAGCATTCATTGAGTATTCTCATTTTAAACTCAGTTATGTTGCAGAAGAAAGCCCAACAGAACAGCGTATGTTCAACGAGAGCATGACTACTTTGGGGCAAGAAGTTAAAGACACAGTCCTCAGAGAAAAACCAAGAAAGCCAAGGCAGACAGACAAAAGTGATCCAAGTAGATGCTTACATGCAGGCTCATAAATGAGGAGCAGAAACTGAACTAATTCAGTTAGTTACCTGGATTTTCTTGAAAGACCCAGTTACTACTACTGACTTAACCGTATCAACTTCTGACACTGGATGCATCTCTCATGATATGCATGGAATTTGCAGATCTGTTCTTATAAATCTACCTCAATGAAGCCATCTCATTATTTCCATACTCCTACACTTTAACAGGAAGTCCTCTTTTTCTATATGGATCATACACAAAAGCAGGCAAGCAGAGCAAGGTTATGTCAATTCCGACAACACAGATCAGCAGACTGAGCACTGGCCAAACCACTGCCATCTCATTTTAGCCAACTCAGGAAAGGAGAATAAGGGGTGTTTGGCGGGTAACAACAGTGATTACTTCAAGATAACACAGACACGAGAACTTCTTGTGCACTTTGCTATATGTTTTTCTTCAAAAATAACAACCACAGAGCAAGGATGCAAGCCAGCCCCTCAGTCTCCTCTTAGCTACAGACAAAGCCTCGCTCTCACTGAGGCAGAGGCAACCCAGGCACCCACGCCCGACAGAGCAGGGCACACGCCGGGTACCGCACCGCTAAGGGGCTGGAGAGGCTTATCACTGCCCATAGTGTCTGCGAGGCGGCACCACGACCCAGTACCCCTTGCAGTCCCCGCCGACCTCGGGAGCTCTCAGAGGGGAGGGAAGACCCCACCAGAGCCTCTCACGGCCGCGCGCGCCATCTCCGAGCTTCAGCCCACGCACCCCAGTCACAGCCCCATTGGCGGGCGCTGATGGCAGTCAGCGCGACCCTCACCAATCGTAAGACGGCAGCAGAGCCCGCCCCAGGCAGAGGAGCCAATGAGCGCCCACCGAGTCCCAGGAGTGGGAGAACGCGGAAGGCCTGGCCAGCACTGAGTGCCTGCCAGGCACGGGCACGCCGAGAGCGGCACAGGCGACCGCCGGTAGGCGCGAATATCCCACGGGGGCAGCCCCAAGGAGGGGACCCAACCGGTGC
Source organism: Calidris pygmaea (assembly GCA_003697955.1). Classification (NCBI taxonomy): domain Eukaryota; kingdom Metazoa; phylum Chordata; class Aves; order Charadriiformes; family Scolopacidae; genus Calidris; species Calidris pygmaea. The sequence goes on along the minus strand of QJSC01020941.1, from coordinate 16,648 downwards.
CGGTCTGAGCACTGTGTTGAGCAACACCACCGCCCTATCAGTCATTATTACGTCATCAAAGCGCGCATTAAATCAATTCCTTTTTATCCCGGTCGGGTCGCGCCCTGGCGGCACAGCACTTTGCGGAGTGGGAAGGCGGTTTCCCTAGGTACTCACCACGAGGAGCTCCTCACCCTGCCGCGCCCGCTCCGCCGTTACCGCTTCCTGCCGCCCAGCTCGTTAAAAAGCGGGACAGGCGTCAGCCAATCGCTACTCGCATTCCCGGCTTGCACCACGCGGCGGAAGTGACGGTAGAGTCACCTTTCACATGACAGGATACGCAGACGGCAGGGGACACGGTTCGACTTCTCGGTGCATTCTGGGAATTGTTGTCGGGGGAGTGGTATCAGCGCCGCATGGCTGTGGGCGGGGAGCGGCCGTTGGAGGTGGGTGGTGCTGCCATAAGGAGCCACAGCCTGGGTGGGGCTGGGAGCCACCCACCTACCCACCTCCCTCCCTCCCTCCCTCCCTCCCTCACTCCTCCCGGGTTGGCACACACCTGTGCTGCCGGCGTTCCCTGCAGAGGAGCAGGTAGTGCCCGCGCGCGGGGTGGGGCTGCCGCGAGAACCGGTGGCTTCGGCGGTCGCTTCGTGTAGTCCCGGCCCAGAGCTACGCTTCCCCCGCCCAACCCTCCTGCCGGGCGGGGTGGCCGCCCGCCGGCCACCCGGTGCCCCGCCGGAGGGAGACGTGGCGGCGGGGAGGTGGCCTTGGCTGTTCCGCCCCTGAAAGAAAAATGCAATTAAATTCACTATTAAGATAAGGTTAAACACCGTCGTTTTTCCCAGACCTTAAGTCTGTGCATTCACTAGTTTCATAAATGAACCAACAAGTCTGTGCAAATTACCGTTATAAACAAAGTGCTGGTGATATTTGACTGCCCTTACTGTATTATGGAAATTACACATGCCAGCTGTCATAACAGGGTTTCACTCTGGGTTTTCCACTGAATTGATAAGCCGAAAGGAGATTCTTCTATGAAGTCCTTTTTATTAATAGCACTACAACTCGAGCTGAGTGCCTCCAAAGAGGGACCTCAAACAAAGAAATCCCTGGGCAATTATACCCTCACAACCTAAATTCCCCGCCCCTCGTGTGACAGTTTGGATCAGTAGTAATATTAGCGTCTGGGGTCTTCCTGTTCTTCATTGGGTCCTTTCATTGTCTCTGGGCAGGACATTTATCTCTAAGGTTGCAGCTTCTGTTAATGAATGTAGCTTCCTTATCTTCTGGCTTGAACCGGCTCTGGGACCTTCTTTTACTTGGCTAGGTAAAAGTTCACAGCTTAGCTTAGAGCCTAAGGCTTCAGCAAATTTAGCCACTAATGCTAAGCAAGTTATATTAAGTAAGTTCTATATAAGTAGTATACCAAATTGCACAACTGTGAGATCAAAACAAATAAATACATGGGTGTGTTCTGACTGCTGAAGGAAAATGCACATTTCCTCTTCTAGGTGTGCTTTGGAAAGTTATATTGCTGTATTTTGTGCAAGTGACTATGTTACTTAATGCAATCTGTCAAAATATCCTGGAAGCCTGACTGGTGGGGGGCCTGGGAGTGCTTATACCCCCAGCCCTTATCAGCATGAATCGATACACATGATTCTCTTCAGCTCCCTTCATTGAACTAATCTCCCTCCATTACATAACCATTCTTATATGCAGGGCATGTACACTGTGTTGTTTTTCTTTCATAATTTGAGTGGTACTTGAAATAAGTATTGTTAAGTGGCATCAAAAACTGCACTGAAATACTACTCAGCAAGTCTAAGCGTTCCTTTCTGTGGTGCCCAGCTCTGCTTCAAGTCCTCATAGTTGAAGAAAACAGCTGAGCAACACCTAACAGCTCCAACAGAGCTGCTGGTTTATTTAGCTGAGGTGCCTTAGGAAAAAATAACAAGTGAGCAGCACTGGCTGTAACCAGCCCCCCTGCTATCCTGTCTGAATGTTGGCAACATGAAATGTGAATTTCTCTTCTACACCACAGTCTTCAGGGGTGTCTGTAGTCAACCAGGCTTCATGTGTTGTCATATTCATCCAAATAAACAAATATGATAATTTAATTTGTCAAAATGGACACAATGATCATCCCTTTGACAGCCTCTACGTCATGACAACAGAAGAGCTGCCGCATGTGATGACTGTATGTTCTTATGAGCTTGCCCACGTAATTCCTGTGAATGAACTTGTTTTATTAACTTCTCCAGTGCTTTTCCCTAGGGCCAAATCTACCTGATTACCTTTACCGTGTTTGTCCTCCACTAAGTGTAAATGTCTGTGAAGTTAATGCAGCCATTCAGCATAGAAATCCTACAACATCAAACAAAACATAAACAATAGACATTCAGTCAAGTTCAAATTAATTTTTATGTAGACTTTAATACAGAAACACCTAAGAGTCTGTGCAGTGTTTTATAATACAGTAATACAGAAAGATTGCCAGTTTTATCAATACTGATGGTTTGTAATGTAATATAAAAAAATTTGAAGTCAAATTTATGTCCCTTTAATTTCTTCATGTTATTGCTTAATGGCCTTGCTAATGTAATAATATTAATTTTCCTGTTAGTAGGTCTGTTCAGACAATTGCTTTCAATCTAGGCGCTGTCTGCCACACCCATTCTTGTTTTCTGGTACATGGGAGTACATGAGGAATGTTGATGCCTCCTGCATTTAAAAGATATAAAGGTTCGCTTTTAATCATTATAGATCTAATTTTTAGTTGAAGAACTAGATCTTCTATAGATTGTAATTCAAATCGAAATATTGCTAAAGTTACTGCTATAGGAACAAAACACAACACAATAATTAAAAATAATTTAGGTTTTTTTCACTCCAGAACCTTCTACCTATCCAGACAAGATTGGTGGCTTGCTTATTTTTTCATTAATTTATGTCTTTTTCTGACTATTTGTGCTTTTTCCCCCATTTTCCATGGCGTTTCTTTGCTTTTTTTTCCTATGGCTTCACCCTTCAAATTTTTCAGATTAGATGGGAGCTTTTAAATGAATGGTTCATAATTTGTCCTAATAGCTTTTTAAATATAAAATTAGACTGATTGAGCTATAACTTTTCAGGTTCTCCTTTTTCTTTCTTAGAGATGGGTGTGGTGTTTCCCAGCACTACCTCTAGGATTTCTGAGAGTTATGTTACAAAACAATACAATTTAGTTGTAAGTCTCAAAATAACCTGGTTTATAGTGCATTTTATTTACACGAGGAAAAAATACAAGCAAACATCCAAATTACTTTTATCCATATCTCTAGTTTAATCTGTATTAGACGTTTCTATGGCTAAAAATTCCCCATGTTTTTTTCCTTTTCCAGAATCACCTCAATTACACTCCGGAGAAATCTGTATTCATTAAAATAACCTGATAAGCCTTCTGAACACAACATTCAGCTGAGTTTGGGAATAATACCAAAGCATAGATGTTCTCCTCTAGCTCTGAGCTTCTTATAGCAGCATTGAAGAAGGTAGAGAACATTCAGCCAGACTGAGTGTTGGTTGCTTCTCCCAGGGAGAGCTGTGAAGTAGTAAACAGAAAAAAATGAATACTAAACTAATCATAGAAGTGTGAATCATACATTTCCCTTCTTTAATAAAAAAATGAAGGAATTAATAAACTGCAGATGTGAAACCAAGAATTCAGAAGGTATGCTTGTGTGCAGGATTGAGTAGATAACTATTTTCCAAAAGTAGTTGATCCAGATTATAAATGAAGCCTAAAAGGGACCATTAGTTTATCTAGTGCAAAGCTATCCACTTAGCAGCGTCTGACCTACACCCAGCTTGCTGGAGAGTTCTGTCTGGCTCACCAAATAGTTTTGAAAGCTGCTTAGTGCACTCATACACACCCAGATCTCCCACCACAGTGTCCTGCATTATGACCAAATGATTCACCCAGGGAGGTGCAGAATTCAGATAGCTACAATGTGACCTTTTCTGGTCTCTTCTATTAAAAAAAGTCTTATGAAATCAACTGCTCATTCCTGTAGTGACATCAATCGTTTGCAAGAAATCTCTGTATTGGAAGTTTCAACATGCCTCTGTTCCATAATGACTTGTTCTGTGCATGAAAGGACTTTACTGTCATGCCTAAAGCAAGCCAGATGTGTGCTGTTACGCAAGAGAAAAACATTTCCATAGAGCCCCTTTGATAAGTATGCCTAGTGAAACAATACCAGTGACTGTTTTTAAAGGAAAATAAATATGGGTTGTGCCTCAGACAGCATGATAGAGAGCTGTTCTGTTAATTCTCATTACTATTTTAAGAGGGAAGGGAAGATATAAAGAGTCAATGAAAGTCAAAACAATAGTGATAACTGTAAAATGCAATTCTTGAAAACTGTAACATGCTGAATTGTGAATTGATGTTAAAAATCCTTAAACCTTACATCTGTGATACAAAGATGTCAGCTTGTTCCTTTGTTATCTTTATATTTTCAGAGGAAATGCACAGCTAGTACAAGTTGTGTGTTTATATCTACTCAGTCTTGTCTGCTGCCCTACAAGCTCCATGCCAAATCTGATCTATTGTGTGCAAGTGTCATATTTTTGTAATGCCACAAAAATCAGCTGACTAGTGAAATTAGGGAGATCAGTATCTGTCACGGATGGAGTGATTAACTTCACTAGTTAGAGTGAAGTAGTGAAATATTTATTAAGGTGAAACAGTGATTTAACAAAATCAGTAGTAAGTGCAATAAAACCAGTAGTAAATGCAATAGTGTTTTACGAGATTCAATGTCAAGGTACACTCTATTATTTACTGCATAGAGGACAGGGTCAGACAAGGTGTCAGGGAGACCCTCCCGTTGAGTCACGAGGTTCAGAAAGGACCCCCTTGCTTTCTAAACTCCTTCTCAGAGAGGAGTCTAGGTGCGGCTGGATCCAATCCTAGTCCCGGACTTGGTCAATGGGTTATGTCTAAAGGATTATATATGCCAAATCAATCCTTTATATTACTTAGCTAAGATTTCAATGTTTAGCATGCTATTAGTCACTTACCGAGAATCTGTTGCGGCAAGGAATCTCTCAACCTCGAGGAGTAGAACCTTAAGCGAGCGTCCTCACAAAAGGGGAGATCCTGGCGTGCAGCCCACTGCCATACAGGAGAGCTCAAAGGGCTCTGGGGCTGTCCACTATTTATACAGTAAGATAATTGACCTATAGTCATATTTTCATGGCAACAAAATTTCTAGGTTCCCACTCCAGACAGTATTTTGACTATGTTGCCAGCCATCCCCCAGAGACCGGGTGCAAGTTATCACAACTGCTGTTGTGATGGACGTGGTGGCCAAGGCCGGGCAGGAGTCGGGGGTGGGGGGAGCAAAACAGGGAGAGCACACTGCCACAGTATCTCATGAACACTGCAAGAGAGGGTGGTTGAATTCGAGCATTCTTATCCAAATATCTTCTTTTATATCATTTTAAATATCTGGAAGAAGAAGCAAGTCTAAGAACTTTGTGTTTATCAGTTTCATAAACCATTGTGATTTGGATTCTGCATAATTATGAGAAACATGCCTAAAAGAACTGTATAGTGGCTTAGCGCTTAAATAACAGTAGATGTTAAGTACTTTTTGTTATTTTTTCCTTTTAGAACTGGGGCAAGGAGTTGTCTGGACTGCCGCCATCAAGGGAGAGAACTACACAGCAAGCTTTTTTCTAATTTATATTGAACATGACATTCACAGTATGAAATAATCCTGTTGGCCAGCCTGGGTCAAATGCCCAGGCCTTGCTCCTCCTTGTCCCTGCACCTGGCAAGGCCCGAAAACACTAAGACCTTGAATCCCACAGAGCCTGGCTGGCTATAAAGTAAATATTTTCATGAATTCAGACACTAGAGTCTTCTAAAAGTGCAGTTTTCCCCAGCATTAGAAGAAAAGTTAGTCCTGTGTCTCTAAACCCAGGACAGGACCTTTAAAGATCATCCAGTCCAACTCACAATATAAATTCAACAGGCCTTGGCTAGGTCAGTATTTGTCTCGGGAACCTCTTAAGGAAAACCTGTGTTAAAAAGTTACCTGTGTTTATTGTTCAAATAAATATATACCATGACATTTTTGTATGGGTATGCATTGTGCATCATGACTAGAAATAACATACATACATGCACATTATTTATAAAGATTTTGTATATGTAGATATTACCTCTTCAGAGGAACCCCCCAGAGGTAACAAGGAAATCCTCTGTAACCCGATTTGCAAAAATGGTGTTTTTTTCTGTTTGGTTTTTGTTTTGTTTTGTTTTGTTTTGATAAGCAACAGTTAATATAGCACATTAGGACATGAAATGTGGTGATTCTTCTAGTTCTCCCTAATAATCCATGGAAATCTACAAGGCCTGGAAAGGATTAAAGCTAAACTGGCAGAAAAGGTTTTGACCTAGCCCACTATCGGTGCTGCAGTTCCATGTAATATACATGCAGAAGCATTATCAGATAATTTTAGATTGCTCCCTCTTTCAGGCCATGTAATCTTCCTAGAAATCTGTAGACCTATGGATTATGTTATTTCTGGGAGAAATAATGTCTGACCGATACATTCATAAAATGTTCAGTGTAGATTAAGGTTTACTTCAGAACCCAGAGACAATCAGGGAAACATTCCTCATGCAATTAAGTGGGAACGTGGACAACCTGGAAATAAATCTTTTCAATATCTAGGGGAAGATTTTTTCCTTTAAGAACTTTTTTCTTTCTAGCACAGTACACTAGCACAGCCTTCCATCCATCCATGAAATACCATAGAATCATTTAGGTTGGAAAAGACCCTTAAGATTGAGTCCAACTGTTAACCTAACACTACCAAGTCCACCACTAAACCATGTCCCTAAGCACCATATCTACATGCCTTTTAAATACTTCCAGGGATGGTGCCTCAACCACTTCCCTGGGCAGCCTGTTCCAATGCTTGACAACCCTTTTGGTGAAGAAATTTGTCCTAATATCCATCCTAAACTTCCCCTGGTGCAACTTGAGGCCATTTCTTCTTGTTCTATCACTTGTTACTTGGGAGAAGAGACCAACACCCACCTCTCTACAACCTTCTTTCAGGTAGTTGTAGAGTGATACAGTCTCCCCTCAGCCTCCTTTTATCCACCGTAAACAACCCCAGTTCCCTCAGCCGCTCCTCATAAGACAAGTGCTCTAGGCCCTTCACCAGCTTCATTGTTCTTCTTTGGACATGCTCCAGCACCTCAATGTCTTTCTTGTAGTGAGGGGCCCAAAACTGGACACAGTATTCGAGGTGCGGCCTCACCAGTGCTGAGTAAAGGGCGACGATCACTTCCCTAGTCCTGCTGGCCACAGTATTTCTAATACAAGCCAGGACACTGTTGGCCTTCTAGGCCACTGTCATGGTTTCAGCTGGGATGGAGTTAACTTCTTAATAGCAGCTGATATAGTGCTGTGTTTTGGATTTGGAATGGGAACAGTGTGACAGTGCACTGGCGTTTTTAGTTGTTGCTAAGCAATCAAGGCCTTTTCTGTGCCTCACACTGCCCTGCCAGCAAGTACACTGGGGGGCACAAGAATTTGGGAGGAGACACAGCTGGGACAGCTGACCCCAACTGACCAAAGGGATATTCCATACCATACGATGTTATGCTCGGTATATAAAGCTGGGGGAAGAAGTAAGGGGGCAACATTCGGAGTTATAGCATTTGTCTTCTAAACTGTTATGCGTGATGGAGCCCTTGCAGCGTATGAAGACACGGACCCCAGTCGGAGGTGCAACCAGAATCGTTTATTACAACAAACATGCAGCTTATATAGTACGATTGTATCTTCTCTCCCAACCGACATGCCCCTGCAACCCCCCACTGCCAGACGGGTGGAATTCCCCTCAATCAGTCGGCCGCCAGGCATTGTTTATGGGTCGTCTGGACTTGCTCACCTGCCGTCCCCTGCCAGTGTTCCTGTTTCTTCTATTCCTTCCTCTGGTCTTTGCTTCTTCCTCAATCCTGTTAACATCCTGTTCTCCCACAAGCCCTGTTTTCCTGAAGATGGAAATCCCCAGGATGCCAATGGGAAGTGTTGAATGAATTCCTTGTTTTGCTTTGCTTGCGCGTGCAGCTTTTGCTCTACCTATTAAACTGTCTTTATCCCAAACCATGAGTTTTTCCTCACTTTTACACTTATGATTCTCTCCCTCATCTGTCGTAGTTCTAGCTGCCGGCTGGGGTTAAACCACAACTGCCACCTGGGCACACTGCTGGCTCATATTGAGCCGGATGTCAACTAGCACCCCCAGGTCCTTTTCTGCCAGGCAGATTTGGGGCTATGTGGCACATTGGCTGTAACTGCCAATTATAACAGCAACTTAAATACTCACAGAATCACAGAATTGTATGGGTTGGAAGGGACCTCTGGAGATCATCTAGTCCAACTCCCCTGCCAAAGCAGGTTCACCTAGAGCAGGCTGGACAGAAACGCATCCAGGCAGGTTTTGAAAATCTCCAGAGAAGGAGACTTCACAACCTCTCTGGGCAGCCTGTTCCAGTGCTCTGTCACCCTCAAAGTAAAGAAGTTTTTCCTACTCCCTTTGCAGACACAGATGGAGCAGTGACCAAAGCACATGCGCTACTGAAAGAGCACCCAGCCTCTTTCTGTTCTGTCATTTAAGTTCTTAAGACCAGCCTTGTGAATGATCCATGCTGTAAGCCTCAAACAGTGCCTGAGCCGCTGACTGCACAATGATTTGCCTGAACAATGAAGTCCTACATTTGGCTTCAGGAGAACAAGATATCTGAAATCCCACCTGATCCTTTAATGATATGTTTTGTAACTTACCTTGGGCACATGTCTGTGTTAAAGAATCAACAGAAATTTTATCACTAACTTAAAACATTTACAAGCAAGACATTGTGAAGTCTATGCAATGAAAAGGGGAATATAATTAAAAAGCATTTATTGTTAATTATTACCATTATTGCAGTCATGAGATCACTTATGCTTTTAGGTTTTTGGTCTATCTCTCCTTCTGAATGCCTGCTAGCTGTGTTGGAGAGAATGTTCTGCAGCTTTATTGCCATGATTTTTAAAGTGCTACACATTTTTTTTCAATTCACCATATTTTCACTTCACATTCATATTCTCTTTCCTCTTCTTGAGTTCTTACAGGAAATCTGGCAAAGGTTGTGATGCAGGATCAGCACAAATGCCTGTTTTGTTTTTCTTCTTTTTTCTTTTTTTTTTTGCTGACAATCAAAAGTTCAGAAAATTCAGCTTGCAGTTTAGAGGGCTGGTTAAAACTGATAGTCAAAGATGGGTATGGGAGCTGCTCAGCTGTTCCGCCATGAGTCTTAAGACTGTTATATGTCTGATATGTAAATAATATAAGGCATATGTGAGTAATATTCTGAACATGTCTTCCGGCCAAGAGACAGAAAAAAAATGAAAATGCAGGTCAGCTAGGGATGAGGACTTACCAAAGTAAAATGCCAATCTGAAACCTCTCTCTCCTATAGGGCTACAAGAGTCCTTAAAAATGACCAGCCATGCAAACCTCTACTGGCTGGAGAAATTTTGAGGCATGGTGTGATGATGACAATTTCTTGTAAGGACCAGAACTCAGTCACTTTTGAAGTTCCACAAGTTGAGCCAATGCTTTTGGAACTGGATGGTGAGGAGACACAAAAGTGATTATTTCTGTTATTGCCTGTAATTATTGAACATGATATGAAGCCTGTTCAGTGTGAATTCTCAGACAAGCCAAGAGGTCCATCCAAGCACGTGTGAACATATGAAATAAAGGCAATTTCACAGAAGCAACCAATAATGGCTGCTAGTGAATTTTGCAGGACAGATATTTTCATCCTTGCTATTTGGAGTGATATGGAGTAGTGTTATGGCTTGTGCAGCTGACATCCAAAGGTGTCCTCAGGTAAGATGTCATATCTTCTTCTCTACTTTCACTTCTCCTCTTTCTTTCAAACACTGTTTTATTTGCTCTGTGTTGCATACCGTGGCCTTTATTCTGGAATGCTATTACAGTTCAACTACTTTGATTTTGAATTTTCCCCTAACCACCCAAAACCAAGGAGACCAAAGCCATAGGAAAAATAGGAAAACTGACAGTGTCAAGGTAGGGCTAATATGTTTGTCAGATATAATGTTCCCCGATCTTTGCTGGCCCATTGCCAATGTACTACAGAAATAATATTCTGTAGTCAAAGTTTTACTTTGCCTTCATTGTTACCTTCAAGGACTGCTTCTGTGGAAAATAAAATATAGGACTGTAATATCAGAAGATTGGAGACTTTTGTTATACTTATTTCATCCAAAACACACACAAGGAAACATTAATAATTATCATTTTCAGAAAAAATGTGAACTCTTCAGGAGAACAGGAAATTCTTGGAAACCTGAAGCTAGTGATGGTCTTTCTGTCTTTTTTTTTTTCATCAGTTAGTATGAATTTACAAAAGACATATTATATAGTCTAGTATTAAAGGTATTCCAGTCTATTCAATCAATAAGCATTTAACACTTCTAGAAAGTGTGAAGCTATCCAGCCAACTATAGACATACCCATTACATTCTTAGTGTGGATTGCAGATACCATGTAGTTATATATCAATAACTGGTACTGTAGCGGCTGAATGTTTTTCAGAGTACTGTCTGCTGAAGGCACAACTTGTAAGCCAGTATAGCTTTGTTAACAGAAATCAAAACTAGGCAGGGGCTGAATGCTAATCACTATTGCTGACTCTTTAAATAATGACACTGACAACAACAGGAAAGGTGTTACTATAAGATAGCTGCTATAATTCCTCCTCATTTCAAATGATGTTTACTGATATAAATCAGACAAAGATCTGACTCTTCCAGACTTCCATCAGCTTTCAAAAAACAGGAAGAGGCAGTTAGTCTGTTCAGGATTTGATTGTTGCAAGCATCCAGACCATGCTGGCTCTCATGACAAGACCTGCAGCTGCAATGAGTACTAAATCTACTTTGACCTTGGTGATGGATGATGCAGCTGACCTACAGACTCAACCAGGGCCAGTGTCAGTCAACCCTGTACATAACAGGAAACATGCAGTAGCACCAGATGACTATGGTCAACCAGGGACATCAGGCAATACAGTAACAGAGGAAACTACTCAATCATTAACTCTAAGTGAGCTGCAGGACATATGTAAGGATTACAGCCATCAGGAAGGCGAGCAAGTGATTCCTTGGCTGCTCTGATGTTGGGACACTGGGGCTGATAGTTTGAACTTAGATGGTAGAGAAGCCAAGTGGCTAGAACCATTGGCTAGAGAATGGGGTATTGACAGGTCTTTTGGAAGACCACCCTCTGGAGGCAACTCCTGTTAAGTGTGAGGAGCAGGTATCCCTTTAGGGACGATATCATGTACTGCCCACATCCAAGTGGACAACTATTGGCAGAGGTGCTAAGAATCTGAGGGAAATAGCTGTGCAGGAGATGATTTTCAGCGATTTGGATGACCTGCAGACATCATTAGATCCAGATGCACTCCAAATTACTGGACCTGTTTGGCACAAGTGGGTACTGAGTGCACCAGCAGCATATGCTAATGTATTGGCATTATTTTGCTGGAGAGATGATGAAGTACCATCAGTGGGTGATATGGATGCTCGAATGCAGCATTATGCAAATAATCTTCTTTCTGCCCCACAGGCCAGTGTCTCAGTGCTGGAGAAATCATTTGGCAAGGCCAATGTCTCAGTTGGAGACAAACGCTCCCCTACTAAACCCGTTTGAGAGAAACAAAGCACATCATGACACATCCTGTGGTCTACTCTGTGTAATCAGGGAGAAAACATGAGGAATTGGGATGGAAAACCTACTTCGGCTTTACAGACACGCATATGTGAGTTGTGGAGTAAGACACCCCCTGGGCAGGGTTTTTCCAGGAGAAGTGCTGCTCCAATTTCCAGAGAAAAGTCCCCCAGAAGGCAGAGATGGGCTTTGGAGCCTGATTTACAGCACGCAATTGTCATGGATGGAAGTGGTGGGCCCTCTTGTCAAAACTAGGGGGGCCCTGCCTCCAGCCAGGGGGAGGAGAGGGACAATCGAGTTTATTGGCCTGTGTGGATTCGATGGCCTGGCACATCAGAACCACAAAAGTATAGGGCCCTGGTGGACACTGGTACACAGTGCACCCTAATGCCATTGAATCCTAGAAGGGAAGAATCTGTCACTATTGCTGAAGAAACAGGAGGATCTCAAGACCTGACTGTACTGGAGGCCGAAGTGACCCTAACTGGGAACAAATGGGAAAAGTTCCCCATTGTGACTGGCCCGGATGCACCACGCATTCTTGGCACAGATTACCTCAGGAGAGGGTATTTTAAGGACCCGAGGGGGTACCAGTGGGCATTTAGTGTAGCGGCAGTGGAGATGGAGAAAGTTGTGCAACTGTGTACTTTGCCTGGCCTGTCAGAGGACCCTTCTATTGTAGGGCCGTTGAGGGTCGAGGAACAAAAGGTGTCCATTGCTGCTACAACAGTGCATAGGCAACGATATCGCACCAAGCGAGATTCTTTGCTCCCTATTCAGAAGTTGATTCATCAGCTGGAAAGCCAAGGGGTGATCAGTGAGACTCGCTCACCCTTTAATAGTCCCATATAGCCAGTGCGAAAGCCTAATGGGGAATGGAGATTGACAGTAGACTATCATGGCTTGAATGAAGTCACACCACCATTGAGCACTGCCATCCGAGATACGTTAGAACTTCACTATGCACTGGAGTCAAAAGAGGCTAAATAGTATGCTACAATTGACATTGCTAATGCCTTTTTCTCTATTCCTTTAGCAGCAGAGTGCAGGCCACAGTTTGCTTTCACCTGGAGGGGTGTCCAGTACACCTGGAATCCACTGCCCCAGGGGTGGAAACACAGCCCTACTATTTGCCATGGACTGATCCAGACTGCACTGGAGAAGGGTGGAGCTCCAGAACACCTGCAATACATTGATGACATCATCGTGTGGGGTAATACAGCAGAAGTAGATTTTGAGAAGGGAGAGAACGTAATTCAAATGCTTCTGGAAGCCGGTTTTGCCATCAAACAAGGTAAGGTCAAGGGACCCGCACAGGAGATCCAGTCTTTTAGGAATTAAGTGGCAAGATGGGCGTCGCCAGATCCCAATGGATGTGATTAATAAAATAACAGCTATGTCACCACCTACTAACAAAAAGGAAACACAAGCCTTCTTAGGTGTTGTGGGTTTCTGGAGAATGCATATTCCTGGTTATAGTCAAATTGTGAGCCCTCTCGATGAAGAAGAATGATTTTAAATGGAGCCCTGAGCAGCAATCAGCCTTTGAGCAGATTAAACGGGAGATTGTTCATGCAGTAGCCCTTGGGCCAGTCCGAACAGGACAAGATGTAAAAAACATGCTGTACACCACAGCAGGGGAGAATGGCCCTACCTGGAGTCTCTGGCAAAGAGCACCTGGAGAGACTCGAGGCCGACCCCTAGAGTTTTGGAGTCGAGCATACAGAGGATCAGAGGCTCGCTATACTACCACTGAGAAAGAGATATTGGCAGCTTATGAGGGTGTTTGACCTGCTTCGGAGTTAATTGGTACTGAAGCACAGCTTCTCCTGGCACATCGGTTGCCAGTGTTGAACTGGATGTTTAAGGGGAAGACTCCTTCCACACATCATGCAACTGATGCAACGTGGAGTAAGTGGGTAGGACTAAGTACTCGGCGAGCTCGAATAGGGAACCCCAATCATCCAGGAATTCTGGTGGTGATCATGGATTGGCTGCAAGGCACAGATTTTGGACGGTCCCCAGAGGAGAGAGTGGTGCGGGCTGAGGAGGCCAATTATTGGAAAATGAGAGGCGATATGCGCTGGTCACTGATGGATCTTGTCGTATTGTAGGAAACCACCGAAGGTGGAAAGCTGCTGTGTGGAGTCCTACTCGACAAGTTGCGGAAGCGGCTGAGTGGGTGAGCCGAGTCAGTTTGCAGTGAAAGTGAAAGCCATCCAGTTGGCTTTAGACATTGCTGAGCGAGAAAAGTGGCCAGTGCTTTATCTTTATACCAATGCATGGATGGTGGCACATGCTTTATGGGAATGGTTAAAGCAATGGAAGAAGAGCAACTGGCAGCGCAGAGGTAAACCCATCTTGGCTGCTGACTTGTGGCAAGATATTGTGACTGAGCCCTGGAACAGGCTGCCCAGGGAGGTCGTGGAGTCCCCTTCTCTGGAGATTTTCAAGACCCGCCTGGATGCAGTCCTGAGTGGCATGTTCTGACAAGCTCTGGGTAGTCCTGCCTTGGCAGGGGAGTTGGACTAGATGATCTCTATGGTCCCTTCCAACTCCAAAAAATTCAGTGAAATTCAGTGAAATTGCTGTCCGATTAGAAAAGCTCTCTGTGAAGGTTCAACATGTAAATGCCCATATACCTAAGAGTCGGGCCACCGAGGAACAACAAAACAACCAGCAGGTGGATCAGGCTGCTAAGATTAAGGTGTCCCAAGTAGACTTGGACTGGCAACGTAAGAGTGAATTGTTTTTAGCTCGGTGGGCCCATGACACTTCAGGTCATCAAGGAAGAGATGCAACATATAGATGGGCTTGTGACCGAGGGGTGGATTTGACTGTGGACACTATTTCACAGATCATCTATGAATGTGAAACATGCTGAAATTAAGCAAGCCAAACGATCAAAACCTTTGTGGTACGGAAAATGATGGCTGAAGTATGGGGAGGTTTGGAAAATTTACCCTATCTCCCTTCCACGAACCTGCCAGGGAAAATGCTTATGTGCTTACAAAGGTGGAAGTAACCATCGGATGGCTGGAGACATATGCACGAGCGTAACACTATTTTAGGCCTTGAAAGACAAGTCCTGTGGTGACATGGTACTCCAGAGAGAATTGAGTCAGACAATGGCACTCATTTCCAAAATAATCTTACAGATGCCTGGGCTAAAGAGCATGGCATCAAGTGGATATATCACATCCCCTACCACACACCAGCTGCTGGGAAAGTGGAACAATGCAATGGACTACTGAAGACTACCCTGAAAGTGATGAGTGCTGGAACATTTAAAAAGTGGGATGAACATTTAGCAAAAGCCACCTGGTTAGTCAACACCAGGGGAAGTGTCAGCCGAGCTGGTCCTGCTCACTCAGAGCTTTTACCTACTGTAGAAGGGGATAAGGTCCCTGTGATGCATGTAAGGAACAGGTTGGGGAAAACAGTCTGGGTTGCCCCGGCCTCAGGTAAAGGCAAACCCACTCGTGGGGCTGCTTTTGCTGAAGGACCAGGGCATACTTGGTGGGTGATGCAGGAGAATGGAGAGGTTCAATGTGTACCTTTAGGAGATCTGATTTTGGGTGAGAATCCTTAATTTAAATGATATAGTGTCAATTGTTACCTAATACTAACAGTGTTCAATAAGTGTTTTTCAGGACAACATAGTGGTAATGGAACCAGATTCAGCTTTGTCCAATGGCGTCCAATGACAGGGAACATGGTAGCCATGAGCACAACATGTTATATTGCTGCACCCAACTCCAACCATCTGTGATCCCGTATTGAGGCCTGGTCCTGATCGGACAACTGAGTGAATGCCACATCACTTGTTCCTACCCTAAAAGACTATTAGGATAGATGGAAGTCACAGTTTTGGACTAAAGAAATTCAACGGACGTTTTAGAGGAATAGTTCATAGCTTTAGAGGTTTATATATGTGTGTGTGTGTATATATATTAGAAGATAAATATAATAGTAGACTGGAGTGTGACACATATATGGTATGAAATAAGGGGTGGAATGTCCTGGTTTGAGAGACACAGAACTAACTTTTCTTCTAAGGCTGGGGAAAACTGCACTTTTAGAAGACTCTGGTGTCTGAAGTCATGAAAATATTTACTTTATAGCCAGCTAGGCTCTGTGGGATTCAAGGCCTCAGTGTTTTCGAGCCTTGCCAGGTGCAGGGACGAGGAGGAGCAAGGCCTGGGCATTTGACCCAGGCTGGCCAACAGGATTATTTCATACCATGAATGTCACCTTCAATATAAATTAGAAAAGTTTGCTGCATAGCTCTCTCTCCCTTGATGGCGGCGGTCCAGACAACTCCTTGCCCCGGTGCCAGACCCCTGAGGCCTTCTGTTCCTCCTGAAGCCATTGTGCTTGCAGTGTCCGACACTTGCTGTCCACTGCTTCCTACTGATATAATTGGCTGAGTATAATTCTTGTATATCTTATCATAGAATCATAGAATCATAGAATCATAGAATGGTCTGGGCCGGAAGGGACCTCCAAAAGTCATCTAGTCCAACCTCCCCGCAGTCCGCAGGGACACCCCCAACTAGACAAGGTTGCCCAGGGCCTCCTCGAGCCTCACCTTGGATATCTCCAGGGATGGGGCCTCAACCACCTCCCCAGGCAACTTGTTCCTGTGTTCCATGTTGCCTGTAGTAGGCGTGGCGACCTGGTTCAGGAACGGCACGGCGGCCACCCCCAGGCCGCTCGGTCCATCAGCTCACAGACACCAATGTGGTGGACGGCAAATGGCGTTTATTGGCAAATGGTGTGGCATTTTATAGCTTTTGGTTTACAATGTCATTTCCGTCTGCTTACATCATGGGCTGGACACTATTGGCTA
>QJSC01020940.1:4004-27947 GCA_003697955.1 Calidris pygmaea | reverse complement strand
CCGGGGGTCCCGCACAACGCGCTCCCGCACAGCGCGGAGAACCCCCCCCCAACACCCGCCTTGGGTCACTGGCACGTGACGTGCGGCGCCTGCTGACGTCACGCGGCCGCCCCGCGGTGTCGCTTGCTGGGTGTGTGACGTCAGGCGATGACATCACGCCCCCCTTCTCCCCCTTCCACTCCCACGTCCCCCACGCCCCCCGGCCCAAACGCCTCTTGCGCGACGGTCCCTAACGGCCGCGGGCCGTACCATCCGACGGCGCGGAGGGGGGGGGGTAGCACCCAGCTCCGGCGGAGAACCGCCCTCCCGAGCGGCAGCCGCCGCCTCCCGGGGAGCCCCCGATTCTTCACGGAGGGCGGAAACCTCCGGAGGAGGGGGGCGGAGCGGAGCGGGACGAGCCCCCGGTGCGGCGGCCGCCCGGAGGTTCCCCCCTCCCCCCCGTCCCCCCTCCGCCGCCGCAGTGGTACGTCCCGGCGGGGCGGGGCGGCGCGTGCGCAGTGCGGGGCGGCGGCGGCGGCCGGACGTTGGGAGCGCGGAGGAGGAAGGCGAGAAAATGGCGTCGACGGGTGAGCGGGGCCGGGGGTGGAGGGGGGGGAGCGGGCCGGCTCGGCCCGGGGGTCTCCGCCGCGGCGGGAGAGGCTGAAACCCTGCCGGCCCTCCCTCACTCACTCACCGGCCGCCGTCGAGGACGGGCCGAGCCGGGGGTTGAGGGGAGAGGGGCGGGGGCAGCGCCTCGGGGCCGGGCCGCGGCCCTGTCACGGCGGGGCGAGGCGGCGGGCCTGGGCCCGGGCCCTTCCCCGGCCCTGAGGTGAAGGGCTCGGTGGCCGTCCTCCCCGCCGGCCAGGCCGGGTTCCCCCAGCACCGCTGTCCCCACCGGGAGCCTGCGGGGCCTCCCCGGGGCGGCAGTGCCCGGGTTCTCCCCGTTAGCTATTTGTTAAAGGGGGTGTTTACAGCGGCTCCGGCCCCGGAAAGGTTCTTTATGCTCTTTGAGGAGATCTCTGCCCTTACTCAAAGCTTCCTCCGTGCCTTCGGCCTTTTTTGGTGGCTATTCAGGGCGGTTTGTGGTGCAAATGTAATTTCTTTGAATAAAAGCGGCAAAGCGTTGGAGAAGGAAACGTGTTTTTTTCCACGGGGGCTCTGACTGGATGCCAACAGGTCCAAAATTAAGACTTAACCACCGCGTGGCAACATCACGTTTAAAGTAGCTTTAAGTCCCAGCAGCTGAAGGTCGGGTTCTCTCCGTAAAGGAAAATGTCACAAGCCATGGAGTGTGAGGGAATGTGATTAGTATCGCCTTGGAGAGGTGTTGGGGTTTTTTTAATTAAAAAAAAAAAAAAACATAGTTACTAAAGAAACATGTGCCAATGGGATTGTCAAAGCGAGGTTTAAAAATACGGCCGCTTTTCCGCTTAATACATGGAAATGTTCTTCCGTGGGAGCTGCTATTTTCGGCTGCGCTGTTGTGCTCCTGAGCCTCGTGAAATAGAAGGATGAAGATTAATTTCCCACTGGAAATAAAGGCTGGGAGATGGTTTTAACTAAATGAGCCATAATATTATTTTTTAAAAAAAAAAAAAGTAGTTTTTTTTGCCTTAATCTAAATTCAAGGAAATTAAAAGTGAGGGATTGCCGGTGACAAATTGCAAATTCAACACGTGGGTTTAGATTCCTGCCAAGGGGAGAATGTTGTGTCTGGGTAGGAACTGGGGGAAGGCTGGGAGAAGGGCTGTGTGATGAGTGTTTAATTAAAAGGCCTCGTGTGGGGTTATTCGGGAGGGTGGTGGGGTGCTGGGGGTCCTACCAGCAAGGCGTGAGGGTTGGGGAGACCTGTGCTTAGGAGCCTGGGGGACTGTGGTGACCCAACAGGGTGCAGAAAATGAGAATAAAATGAGGAGCAGGGAGGTTTCCGTGGCTGGAGGGTGAAGAGGGGCGGAAAAGAAGGGGGTACGAGGAGATGTGGGGGAGGATGGAGGGGTGCCGGTAGGAGGAGGTGACGGGAGAGGGAAGATGGATGGGGGAGAATGGGCATTAACGGTTTTTAACGCTCAGGATTTAGCGGAGCTTAGAGCCACGTGTAGACTGATTAAAAAATAAATAATAATAATAATTAAAAAAAAAAAAGAGCAGCGCTCCTGAATTTAACGAGTTAGATTTTTCAATATTTAAGATGACAACCTGTAAGGAAAGCAGGAGTGGTGCCAGAGCAGCTTAACAACTTGTGCCGTGTGTCTGGGGAGCGTGGAAGCCTTTATCCGAAGCAGTTCAGCGTCTTTTTCTTGGGCACGGGCTTTCAGTCATCTTCCTGGCGTGCTCCTGCCCGACTCCTGCGCTCTGGCGTGAGGTCGAAGTAATTAATATCTGTCAAAAATCGCCACCAGGGTCACGGCACTTCCTTTCCTTGGCCATCAACCCAGGGTCTGAGCTCCGGCTGATCCGGAGGGAAGTGCGAAGGAGGAAAAGCCATAAGCTCACGGAGAGGGGTTAGGAGGAGAAGAGGAAAACTTCACTAGGGATGAATCCGCAGCCTCAAGAAAGAGGAGGTTCTGGTGTGTGAAAGCAGCATTTTCAAAATTATTCCTGGTGCTCCGTCACCTTTGGTTGTGAACAGTGTGATAAAGGCATTAAAGCAGTTCTTACAGCCTGGGAATAACTGAAGGCTGTAGGAGGTCGTCGGCTGGGTTCCTCAAATTCATAATTTTCAGTTTTCTGAGTGAGATGATCGTGATAAAAAACTGAAACCTCATTCCACTCAGGACTTTTCCTGAGAAAAAGCTCTGCTCCCGTCCGGCTTCTGCCTCCAGCTCGGTCAGATGCCGTGGCCCGAGCGGCCGACGCGAGCGAGGCCTGAAGTCGTTCTTCATCCCTGTCCTCGGGATGTTTGCAGTCCTGGGAGAGTCCTGGGAAATCTGCCTGGCAGGGTCTGGCCTAAGTGACGAATTCATCATTCGCTCTAAAAGTTTGGATGGGAACTGGAGTTGCTTGGTGACTTTGAGGGAAAGCGTACATTTAGGAGCTGTAATTATCTCAAGTATAACCTTGTAATTACTCTGTGGACGCGTTTTCCATTCCCGCTGGCACAAACCAGTTCAGCGGAGATATTTTTTTTTCCTTGGATTTTCAGGATTTTGAGTCTCCTCTAAATCAGGGCATTGCCGTGGATGAGGGCTTTGGGGAAGGAATTATTCCCTGTCTCAAGCCCTGCGAGGGGAAAAGCGTTAGAACCTTCCAGCCATTTGTTTATGTCCTTGAAAGTTAAATAGAAAGAGCGAGAGAGTGAAGGGGGATGGTTTCTACAGACACCAAAGCTGGAAACCTGGCCCTTTGAAACCCCACTGGGGGGTTTCTGAGTGTCAGCCCCAGTGTTCCTTTTGTTCCAAAACAAAACACCCCCCTGCCAGCCCCTTTGGGTGTCATCCAAGGTGGCAGTTAAATTAAAGTGGGGTCATTTGAGATCAAAGTTGCTGCTGCAAAACAGCGCTAACAATGAAGGGAAGAGAGGTTTTGTTCCCTTCAAAAAGCCTGAAAAAGTGCATTTTACCTTGCGCTCTTTTGAAACTGGATTTCCAGAGGTTTATAGCAGTTCTTTCAAGCTGCAGGAGGAAATTCCAGCTGCTGTGCTCTTACACTGTTAATTTTGTTAAGCCTTTGTCAACCTTTTTTTTTCCCTTGTTGTTTTTTTTTCCCCTTTTCTTGCAGATTATAGTACCTATAGCCAAGCTGCAGCTCAGCAGGGGTAAGTAGCATTACGGTTTTATCCCCTCTCTTTTAAAAAGATGTAATATAAGTATATAATAATTGTGCTTTAATCTTAACTCGGGTATGTTTGCAAATCCGATGGCTTTCCTTTAGCTTTTAGATTTTGGTGTTGCTGTTGTGTTTCAGCAGAAAATCATTTGGATGTGTGTAACTCATGTGTTGCACGAGTCAGACACGCGGGGATGCATTATAAATGTCTTTTAAATTCATTTTACAGCTACAGCGCGTACGCACCTCAGCCAGCTCAAGGATATGCACAGACCACCCAGGTAAAACACGGGAGGGATTTAGAGTTATAAAATCACGTTTTCCAGTCAACTAAACCGCCAGCCACAAAAAAAGCTGAGCGGCAACGTCAAAATCTGTCAGTAAAAGTTGTCTCGTGGCTTCTCCCGCAGCCTGAACTGAAAACAACGTAAATGTCCAGGAGCCTCAACAGTCCCCTTCTTTGTTAGTATTTCCCAGCCTGAGGTGGTTGTAAAAGCCTAATTCTTGGTGTAGGTTTGACACCACCCTGTCAATGGGTGCTTTACTCAGTGGTGCAGGAGAGAAGAACCTAAAGAAAAGAGGAAGGGAAATTGCCATTTGTGAGATTGCAGCAGTTGGGCAACGGAGGAGAAGGGAATAGATTTTTTTTTTCCTGGAGGTATTGTTGCTAAAACTGTTAGTACTTTCAGTTGGCTAGACTGCAAAATGATGATGATGAATTAAACGATGCTTATTTTTAATCCTTAGAATACGAGTCACTAAAAACACATTTGTGTACACACTCCGAGCGTGTTTTCAAAGGTAAACTTTTATCCTTAAAAAGTGGTGTAGGTTAATTTTCCTCCGCCTCTCCGGAGGGAAGGGAAGATCCTGCTGCCTGTGAGTACGTCTGGAGATGAGAACTGCCACGTTGTCGTGTTGGGGCAGCTTTAAATCGGTTAATTCTGCTTGTGGCAACGGCTTGGCTTTGGTGCTGCGGGGCTGAGCAGGAGCTGCCTTCCCCTGCCTGCTCCTGCCTGCTTCTGCCTGCACCGGCCAGTCCGAGGCAGGTGAATACCACGCTCACTTGTTCCTGGGGCAGCCTAAGAGGGCCCTTTGTGAAAAATATCAGTGTTACACGTTCAATCTTGGCATTTGTGTCAGCTTAAAGGAAGGTGATGATAATTTTTATTTTGAATAAGCGTTTTGAGCCAGAACAATTGCAAGGCCTGCAGGTTACGCGGAAGGACAAGCGTGAGAACAGGCGGCTTCCACAACATCCTCTGGTGTGAGACTGAAACAACAACCCCACTGAACTCAGCTGTAGGCAAATAGCCATGGGGGGTTTGCAGCATTTCCTGCCTCTCGATGTGGTGACCTTCCACTGACGTTGACATATTCAATCTGGTCAGAGATTTTCTGCCCTTGGTTAAGATTTGTGGCTGAGTAGAGGAGGTCCGGCTCATGAGTAACACACGTTTAGATCCCAAAAGGCGTTTAAATTCCAGGCTCCTGCAGGAGTCAGTAAATCCCTTTGGGAATCTAGACGTTAAGGCTGTCTTCGTGTCACTTTTTGAGCTGTAACTCGAGTTTTATCCCAAATCAAGCTGTTGGTGCCTGAGGTTTGAGGCGGCTGCTCCGTGGCACGGGGTGGAGATGCCTCTTTAGCTGGTAAAATTGCAGCCTCGGCAGCTCTGTGCCATTCCAGCCACCCTGCCAGTTGCTTTGCAAGTGCTGTCTGGGGGATTGAGCCCAACGATGGGCAAAAGAAGTCCTTTAGTGATAGTCTAGACTGCAGAATGAGCTTCGAGTAAGCTGGGAGCTCATCTCTCATGGAATGCAAAGGTGCTGAGAAACTGGGATGGTTTGGTGATGGCAAACCCTTGGATGCTCCTGCTGACCCCATCCTTGGCTGCCTACATAAGCTCCTATTTTTGAAATTATTGGCCGGTGGACATGAAGAATATTCAGAACAACTTCACTGAAAGCTTAAATAGGTTTTTCTAGTGAACACTGAAGCAGTTGCCCGTTGAAGTAATTGCCTTGTTTTACTCGGTGCAGTTCTGCCCCTTGAGCGGTCCCACTCCCTGTGTTCCAGGTTTGCCCTCGGGAGGTACCCTTGAGTGGTGGTGGGTGCCCGGGCGATTATGAAGCCCTGGATGCTTTCATGTTTTGCTTTATGTAAAGCGGAGGTGTGTTGTGAAAATGTAAGAGTCTGCCCTTGGGGTCCTGGCGTTGGAAAAACTGAATTTGTAACGTCGTTACAGATCTGAGCTGAAATTTGCAGTAGCGCCCAGATTTTCACAGTAGTTTTGGCTCCGTTCTGATCGCTTTCAAGTACATCAGGTCACGCAGATCCCTCGGTCCCTGTACGTCGCCGAAACGGTCTGTGTGTCTCTCTGCGAGGCGCTTCTGGTCATGGATTAAATCTGTATTGTCTTTGGAGCAGACGTACGGGCAGAGTTACGGGACCTACGGACAGCCCACCGACGTCAGCTACACGCAGCCCCAGACGACTGCGACGTACGGGCAGACTGCGTATGCGACGTCCTATGGGCAGCCTCCCACCGGTAAGAGCCCCCCGTGCAAGGTTTGGCCTGTCCTGGGGAGAGAGTTGAGCTCAACTGAGCTTTGGGGAATTCCGACCCAAACCTGTACTCCATTCATCTGGGCAGCTCCGATGTGGAAAGGGCTTTCTTCCTCCAGAGCCTCCCTGGAGCGCAGGGGGGGTTAAAATGATGTAAAGATGTGGGTGGGGTGAAAGGGAGTGGATAAAGGTGCCCGTTTAATTTTTCAGGGGATGTTTTGGGTCGGTTCATGGTGCGGAAGTCAGGATGGCTGGAGGGTGTACTGTGCTTAGAATCATAGAATGGTTTGGGTTGGAAAGGACCTTAAAGCCCATCCAATGTCCCCTGGGCAGGGACACCTCCCACCACACCAGGTTGCTCCAACCCGCCTCCAACCTGGCCTTGAACCCCTCCGGGGATGGGGCAGCCACAGCTTCTCGGGGCAACCTGGGCCAGGCTCTCACCACCCTCACACCAAAGTTCTTCCTCATATCTGCTCTAAATCTCCCCTTTTTCAGTTTAAAACAGTTCCCCCTCACCCTATGGCTCTGCTCCCTCATAAAGAGCCAAGCAAACGCGGGCTGCTCTTGAGAACCCGTGTCTTGGTGCTTCTCCTGCCTGAAAATCAAACCCCTGGCAGTGCTGTGTGCCCGTGCTGACAGCATACCCTCTACCTGTTGTCTCGTGCTTCCCACAGTAGAAGGGAGCAGCAAAAGTTTTAACTTTCAGGCTCATTGCATGGAAAATGCTTGCTCATCCTGTCCAAACCTGTGCTGTTAACCCTTTAGGTGTCACTTGGGTTTTAGCCCTAAAAACCTCCAACATCTGAGCACGTGTGCACAGTGTCAGTATTTGCTTGGCTGCAACGCTCTTTGCCATCCCCACAGCCCTGTAAGGTCTCTCCAAGTGACGTAATTTATGGATAAAACTTTCTGAGCACTAATGAGCCGTGCCAAGACGTTTCAGGTGGATCTAACATTTTCCTACCCTTTCCTAAAGGGTGAGCAGATGGCTTGTCCAGATATTGACTCCCTTGGCATGATCCACCTTGTCGTGGGATTTCCAGTGCAGACACACACGTCACACGTTCATTAATGTGCTGTAAATGATTCCAACACGTGCTCTTTGGGCTAGAGTTTTATATGAGTGTCTTAATGTCTGAAAGAAACTATTCTGCTATATTTGGGCTGAATATTCAGGAGACTTTGAAAAAGAAAATGGTTTTTCCTCCAAGGGATGCCTTTGGTGCCGTGTTCTGCAGCTTCATCCTTTGCTATGAGAGACTAAATGTCTAATTATTAGAGTGGGAGCTTTCCTAAATAATTTCCAAAGTGAGGAAATACCAGGACAGACAGGCAGTGGGGTATCTGGCCTCTGGGGAAATGCTTCACATGGAAGAGGTGGAGAGAAAAATCTTACCCTATAGTCTGTCTGCTTACACGACATTTAAAACACTGAATATCTTTATACAGATGAGGAAAATTTCTGGCAGTCAGTGCAGAATGAGAGGCAGTACCCTTTAGCCAGCGTTGCTGCGGATTATCTACAGGTTTTATTTCCTTCCATTTAAAAGGATATGGACGTAAATTGGCGGGAAAAGGGATTTTTGGACTCCCCAGATTCCTTTCTTAGGAATGTTTGAGTCCTTTAATCCTTACTATGGACTTCACTCCTGCAGGGCTCACAGGAAGCCATGCTGTTTGGTTTTGCTTGTCCCTTCAGAATATATTTGCTGGAGGAATAATAATAATAATATTAGACATCTTTTCTGCACAGCTTCTTTGTTTTTTTTAGGCAAAAAAAAAAAGCTTCATTTTCTTTTCATCAAAAATGGGAAAACTCAGGAAGTGGTCAAGCAAAAGATCATGTCAGACCTTGGAGTGCGATTTGCCTCAGTCCATGTAGTGTGGGTCCGGGGCAGAGCTGCTGGTGCTCCTCTCCAGGCAGAGTGCCAGGTTGGATTTATTCTCCCTACACCTACCTCTCCTTGAGGAGCCGGAGACTGATGGTGCTTAAAGCCCGTTTCCCCCTCTCCCTCTCTGCCTTTCCTGGGAAATAACACCCGGGGTGTTGCCTGGGGCGTACATCTTTGTGCCCTAAGAGATGGGCAATTTTTACGGTTGAATCTCTATTTCATTTTCCTTGGCATCGCCTTTTCGTAGCAGAGGAACGTCTGTAATTATTTAAAAGCAAAGTGCCTTTTTTTTTTTTTTTGGCTTAACAGCCTGTTTTTTTGGGGGTGAGGTGGCGTTGTGGTCAGGGAAATTCAGATCCTGGGCAGATACACTCGGGACTCTGTGGGAACGACGCAGACGGTTCCTCTGCATCACTTCAAGCCTCAGGTGAGGGTTTTAGCCTGGATTGTCCCAATTTCTGTCCCAATGACTCTGCCATCCAGCCTTTTACCGACTCCTGGGCAGCCCGAGGTGAGAGTTATTGCCCAGGTTGTGCTTTTTTCCTCCCCGTGGCTGTAGGAGAAGGTGTCTTGGAGTCACCCTGGTGGTTTATTACGGAGAAGAGGGGTTTGGGAGCCGACGGGCTCCTCAGCAGCTCCCTGGCCACCAACTGGATTAGGGGATTAATCGGCACCGTCAGATCTGTGGTCTTTAATCACTGCAGTGTATAAGCATCAATGACAAGAGTAAATGAAGAGCTGCTTCTGTTACGGTTATTGGCTTTCCAACAATGACGTGTGGGGGCAAAAACATCATTTCAAATATCCGAGTGTGGATCCCCTTTAATTACCTAAGCGGGAATTACTCTCTAAAGGCAGCCAGCCCCCACTTCTGTTTTAACCTGTGAAATTTAGGGCTATATCTGTTTTGTTCTACTGTATTCAGCGTCTGGAATGAGCACACCCGTCGCTGTCTGGGGTGTCTGGGGTACCCTTTGTGTCCCCTTCCGAGCCATTCGCCAGTAGAAGATACACATGACAAACAGGAGGTGGCTCTCTTTGGGCACGCAGACCCCCCGGCTAGCTTTTAATGCTGCTTGCATCAGAGAGAAGCCTCCAAAAACTGCTGAAGCCTGCTTATTTCAGAATAAATCTCTCTGAATCCAGTATTTTCAGCTGATGTTCTCTGAGGACCAAAGCTTCCCCTCGGCCTGAAGAACTCCGAGGCTTCGGTAAGGGTTTTGCTTGCAGGCATGGATGCTTTGAGGGGAAACTGAGCAGGTTATCAAAGTTCTTCTGTTACCTTCTGCTCACTGCAGACTCGCCCTTTATCTGACTGGCGGGGGCAGGAGAGAGAAGTGATTTAAATGCAAACGCCTCCCTCAAAAATACCGCTCTTGAGGATTTTCAGAGTACCTGAGCTACGTTGTTGAAATGAAAATAGAGACCAGTGGGATGTTAAATCACTGCGGTTTCTTTCTTTGGTATAAACCCTCGCTGCTGAGCGCACTTGCAGGAGGGAAATGCTCCATTTAGGGCCGAAGCATTAAAATTCAGGATTATTTTTCTTTTTTCCTCCCTTTTATTCTACTGACTGTGCAGAGCCAGGTGTTAGCAAACTTTCTCCCTTGATTGTACCGAAAAAGGAGGTCCCAGAGGTGGGGGGAACACCCTGCGGCTCCCGAGTGACAAGGACAGCCCAGAGCAAGGCTGTGGCTTCAGGAGCACTTGCTGCAGGCTGTACTTACACAAACAGGAGGCTTTTTTAGCATGTGGTCAGGCTTCGGCCATTTAAATAAGGGTTCCTTTAATGTCTGGTGCCAGTGCTCTCTGTGGAAATGCTGTGGTGGCTCACATTTAAGTGTTTTGGACTGTTTAAATTTGTCCAAGGCTCTAAAAATCATGCTCGTTTTACCCTGGTCGGCATCAATCAGCTCAGGACTTTGCTTGTCAGAGAACAAAAAAGGAATAATAACCACGAAAACTGATTCGCTAGTCATTTGTGCCAGTTATTTCCTGGTGGGAGGCCAGTTTACTCTCTGGCTTTCACGTTTCCAGGTCAGCAGCCCCACGATGTGGCCACCAGCCCGTGGCCTTCAGCAGCCAGGTGGTAGCGTGGCAAGCACGGGGGGGCCAAGGGTAGGAGGAAGGTGGCTTTTGGGGGAAGGAAGGGGCTTTTAGGGTGGCTCTTGAAGGTGACAAGAGCGGAGAGGCTCGTGTCCCCTCCGTCAGGATCCTGAAGCTAACCAGAAAATTCAAGAGTGCTCTCGGGACAGAAAGCTGAAGTTTGGGCTTTTTAATGTGCTTCGCAAACTTCCTCTTTTCGGTTCTCTTCCCCTTCGCTGGGTGATTCAGGCGGCCGCGGGGAAGGGTCCCTGGAGCTCTGGGGACAGCAAGATGTGGAAGTTGCTGCATTGCTTTGGGAGGGCACGTTGTATTTCTGCTGGAAGTACATTTGTTTTGCAAATTAGGGAATTGAAATAAAAAACTACAGCACAATTTGCCCAAAATATTTGCTGTATTAATTAAAAGGAAGAGTGTGTCACAAGTGTCATATGTTTATTAAAAATAAGAAGCGACGGAGAAGCTGTTACCTTAATTGATGCAATTAAGATCACATCAATAAGACTGAGAGCATTTGGCTGCTCTTTGGCAATCGATCTTTTATATTTTTAGTAAGTCAGCTTCTGCTAACAACATTTTTAATTGATAATTTTTCATGTAAGTCTCCGTTTTATAATTAAAAACCGGCTGGCGAGGTTCTTAACTATAAAAAGCCACCGGGTTTGCAGCTCACCTTTGTGACAAGCCAAGTGGTCAGCCAAATTATACAGCGGCAGCTGCTGGAAAAATTGGTTTAAATGGAGCTGTTTTGGGATCTTGGATGTTCTTGTAAAATTGTTCAGAAATAAATGCACGAGCTCTAAGCTTTTTACCTGAACCAAACTGAAATGCTAAGAAAGTTGAAGGCACATAAAAGAGCGGGAGCTGCCTTACGTGTCTTTTTTTGACCTTTCTCTTAAGTTAAAACAAATGTGAAGTGCTTTTCTTTTGTTTCCAGAGTTACTGATTTAAAATAAGACTTTGTAAATGCCTCCAAAAGACCTGTCAGGTCAGCCTAGTGCCGCTTTGCGCTTTCTTTTTTCGGAAAAGCTGAAAGGATGGCACCGTATTTTTAAAATCGATTGGATTTCTTTTACTTTAGGACTAACGGGAGCTTTCTTCCGTGTTCCTGGGTTGAGGAGACGCTGCGTGCCTCGGCTTGCCCTCTGTGTGCTTTATTACATTACCCGTCAGCTTCGTTAGCTGTAAACAAACAGCCTTTGGATGCTGGCTGAAGGGGGGC
This sequence comes from Calidris pygmaea, assembly GCA_003697955.1. Taxonomy (NCBI): domain Eukaryota; kingdom Metazoa; phylum Chordata; class Aves; order Charadriiformes; family Scolopacidae; genus Calidris; species Calidris pygmaea. The sequence continues at coordinate 16,417 of QJSC01020940.1, read as the reverse complement.
TTCCAGAAAGCTCCTCGGAGAGCGGTTTTTGGATGCTGAGGGTAGAGCTGAGGTTGCAGGCTCAGGTTTCCCAGGGCAGGGGGTTTCTCTGAGGAATGGGGAGGGGGCGGCGTTTGGGTTAGTTCATCGTTTTGGGGTGATTTGTGATGGTAAAATTCAGGGCTGTAGCCAAGGTCTGATAAACCCTCAAGAGGAAGCCTGAAATGTTCGGGGCGACTGTCGCCAAAACTGATCTGATGAGGCTGTTGTTGTCTGTTGTAGGTTATTCTGCCCCGACTGCCCCCCCGGCCTACAGTCAGCCCGTCCAAGGGTACGGCACAGCCGCCTACGACACCAACACCGCCACGGTGACCACCACCCAGGCTTCCTACGCAGCACCCTCCGCTTACGGCACCCAGCCCGCCTACCCGGCCTACGGCCAGCAGCCACCAGCCTCCGCCCCCCCGAGGTAACACCGGGCTCCTCTCTCCCTCCCAGCCCAACTGGGAGCCACTGGTTTTCCTTACGTTTGTTTCTCTGCCTGTTGTGCTTGAGTTTTGCTCTCGCTGCGTCCGATGCCGTCGCGTTTCAGGGCTGGGGGAAGCGGCGTAGGTAGGTTCTGCTCTGGCAAAGTGAGTCAGGGCTGTTTCGGGGAGATGCAGGGAGCAACCAAGCAGCAAAAAACGGACTCTTGACTCACAACGTGGAACAGAAAAGGGACCAGTCTGATCTGATGGTGAGTCACGGGGTCAGGCAGGATACCGCTACGTACTGCGACTTCTGGAGTGGGTGCACATGCTGGAAACAATTTCCTATTTTAAACCCCTTGTGTCGGGGCACTCTCAATGGTATATTTAGTTTAATTGTTCACTCAGGATATGAAAGGTTTCGAATACATAATGGAAACTTGTTGAGTAGTGAGTAAAAATTACTTTATTCGTTTACCTGATGTTTGTAGCAACCAGACCACTAAGGAAAGGCGGAGCCTGGCACAGCTCTGTCTGTGTCAGATTACACTTTAAGTATGAATCCTGACATAATTTAGAATAATTTTTCCCAACTTGTACAACAAAAGTAGCTTAACTCTTTTTACTCCACTCTAATAAACACTTAGAAATTATAAACACTGTGGGACAAATACAAAAGGAGGAGACATGAGAGTCAAATGCAAAGTGTTCTCTTTCTTTTCAGGCCTTGAGAGTTAATACTAAACATAGAATCATCAAATAGTTTAGGTTGGAAAAGACCTTTAAAGGTCATCTAGTCCAACCCCCAGCATCCTTTCCCTTTCATCGGATAACGTGCGTGGGGCAATATCTGCTTGCACTGAATTCTGAACCAAACAATGGTGCATTTAACTGAACATTTCTGGTTGTTTTCGAGCTGATCATTTCCAAACGTTGTATAAAACCAGGCTGAGAGAAGGGGCAGTGCTGCTCCCGCTCTCCTGGCCTTTTCACATCCTCCACTCCATTCTAGAGCCAACATCTAAATCCCCCGCCTTTGGTTTTGTAATGCAGAGGGTGAACAGAAGCTGTAACATCTGTGCTCTCTGCTCAGGACCTGCCCGGGCCTTTCCTGATGGCAGAGGAGCGTGTGAATACCCAGGTGCTAAAATACTTAGTGTTTAACGAGCACAATGTGGTGCCAGTTGGTGACTCTCCCCAGAAAAATGAGCAGTGAGTTGTGTTTGGGGGGTGGTGTGTGTGGATCTGAGCACTTTGGCTGCCACCAGAGGTGGGGCTTTGCACCCATGTTTCCTTCTTGTTCCATACAGACCCCAGGATGGCAGCAAACCAGCAGAGACCAGCCAGCCTCAATCCAGCACGACAGGCTACAGCCAGCCCAGCCTGGGCTACGGCCAGAGCAACTACAGTTACCCTCAGGTGCCTGCCAGCTACCCTCTGCAGCCGGTCACCGCGCCTCCCTCCTACCCACCCACCAGGTAACGCTCCCAACAGCCTCCTCCAACCGGTGCGAGAACCTCCCAGTTAGTTTGGGCAAAAGGGGTTTTCTCCAGGGATTTTAAACAAACAGATGTAAAAGGTGGTTTGGTGTCTTGGGAGGAAGGAGGTGTGGTTCTTGTTGGAGTACTTCTTCTTGTAGGGAAGATAGAGCTATCACAGAATCACAGAATGATATGGGGTTGGAAGAGACCTCTGGAGATCATCCAGACCAGCCCCCTGCAGGGTCACCCAGAGCAGGTTGGACAGGAACGTGTCCAGGGGGTTTTGGAATGTCTCCAGAGAAGGAGACTCCACATCCTCTCTGGGCAGCCTCTTCCAGGGCTCTGCCACCCTCGGAAAGAATCACAGAATGGTTTGGGTTGGAAGGGACCTTAAAGCCCCCCCCAGTGCCACCCCCTGCCCTGGGCAGGGACACCTCCCACCACACCAGGTTGCTCCAAGCCCCCTCCAACCTGCCCTTGAACCCCTCCAGGGATGGGGCAGCCACAGCTTCTCGGGGCAACNGGCACCACTGAGAAGAGTCTGGTCCCATCCTCTTGCCACCCGCCCTTTAGATATTGATAAGATATTTGTAAGCTCTGATTGAGTGTGTAAGTGTCTCTGCTAACACGGCTGCAATAAAAGTCACAGGCAAAACAGTGACAAATGTTTTTAAGAGATTACCTAGATACGGAGTGTGTTACAGTGACCTTTCTCTGCCTCCTTACACATGGCTGTGACGACAAGCTCATCTCTTCCCCTCAGCTGCCTTTAACACACTGAGAAACACACACTTTTAAAGTGTCTGTTCTGAAATTCTCAAAGCCTGAGAAGTGTGAGGGGGGACTGTTTTCTTATCCACCAGCTGAAAATATTTCGGTGCCGAGGCAGAGAGGGAGGCCGTTACCTACATTGCACTGATTCTTCCCCTGGCTCTTCTGCCTCTCTCTCTAGAGATGGAATAAATTGTGAACGGTCGCGTGGATTCTGCTTTGAGCAGTCGACCAGGTTTGTCTCCTGCCACCAGACCAGCCTCTGTAGGATGACTCACCTTTTTATACCGTTTACGACAGTACATATGGCTTCTAATTGCACTGCCTTCGTGTGTCAGCCGCTTCTGCAGCCTCACGCGCGTCCCCCGGGGAATTGGCTCATCTTTCCCCTGCTTTTGTCTTCCAGCTACTCCTCCACGCAGCCAAGCAGTTACGATCAGAGCACTTACTCCCAGCAGAGCACCTACGGGCAACAGAGCACCTACGGGCAACAGACCAGCTATGGCCAGCAAAGCAGTTACGGGCAACAGCCCCCCCCCACCAGTTACCCACCCCCGACGGCATCCTACAGCCAGGCCCCGAGCCAGTACAGCCAGCAGAGCAGCAGCTACGGCCAGCAGAGTGAGTGTGCTTAGCAGAGACACCTGCCTGGGGAGGAAGGGGTGGCCTTGTGGGGTGGGCAGGCTCTGAAGGACGCTTGGCGTTATTTTGGCTCTAAACCTTGCAGCTGTGTTGAAGGCAGAACGTACCGTAGCTGGGTTTTGCCTATTTTTGCTGGAAAACGGCGTGGCTACTGCAGGGGTGAATTGTGCTACTCCCCTCAGCGCGGCGAAGGTGAAGGGGTGGTTGAAAAACCCACAGATCCACCCAATGCTGTGGCTGGGAGCGGGCAGGACTTGGTGGAAACGGTTCTGTTTGGGCAGTTCTGCAGAGGTCAGACTGGTAGGGCCTCCTGGCAGGTTTGGTTCTGCAAATGGAAACCTCTCCTTAAATTAAGGCTGTTGCTGTGAGCGCTGGAGCAAACGGTTGTTATAGAATCGTAGCATTGTCCAGGTTGGAAGAAACCTTTGAGATCATCAAGTCCAACTGTTAACCCAGCGCTGCCTAAACCCACCGCTGACCCATGTCCCTCAGCACCACGTCTGCCTGGCTTTTAAATCCCTCCAGGGATGGGGACTCCACCGCTGCCCTGAGCAGCCTGTTCCAATGTTCTTCACTCTTTTCAGTGAAGAAATTTTTCCTAATAGCCATCCTAAACCTCCCCTGGCACAACTTGAGGCCATTTCCACTTGTCCCATCACTTGTCACGATTATGTTCCAGCGCTGAAGGCGGGTAAAAGGGCTTAGAAAAGAGGACAGGCGGCTTCAACCCACTCTTCTCTGCAGCTCCCTGATTATTTTTGTTACGAACTTCCTCAGGCTCATTCCGTCAGGACCATCCGAGCAGCATGAACGTGTACGGACAGGAATCCGGAGGCTTTTCAGGCCCAGGAGAGAACCGGAATATGAGCGGCCCCGATAACCGGGGCAGGGGAAGAGGGGGATATGATCGCGGAGGCATGAGCAGAGGTGGGCGGGGAGGAGGACGCGGTGGAATGGGGTAAGAGCAAATCTTTTCTCCTTTTACCTAATTCTGTTTTACCCGTAGGGTTTGAAAATGCAAAGAAGGGACTGAAAGGTTGACATTCCCAACGGTACTTCCATGGAGAGCGTCTCAGTAGCAGCATTGCTTCTCATCCATGGAAATGTTACCCTAGGGGAAATAGGAGCAGGATCTGGTGATTTTTTTTTCTGTCCTGCGGGTGGTTGGGCCCCCGGGGAGGTGGGGGGGAATTAGGGGTATTGCTAAACCTGGAACTTTCAGCTCCCTTCGTGGTCGCGCAGAGGTGAAAAACCCTCTGTGGGGGTTTAACGGTAACTCCGGATCGAACACACACAAACCTTCCGCCGGGTCCGGGGGTCACTCCCTGTGCCTCGGTAGTGGGGATCTTTGAGAGTTCAGGTATGTACGAGGCAGAAACCTGGTGTCAGCCCCGTGTTACGCCGTCAGCCTCCTCACCTCGGCGGTAGCACGTGGATTTACGCCTCTAATTGTACGCCTGGGGCAGATTGTTGCCTTCAAAGCCGTGCCCTCTGAGTGGCCAGAACACTTAGAGCTTGGTTGGAGCGTCAAGAAAAGGCCCTGAGAAAGTCAAAAGGGATCTGTTGGCTCCCAGGACTGCTCCCCCCACCCCGGGAGCTTTCAGGTGGTCTAAACCAGTTTGGCCATTTTAACTGATGGCAAAATCTGGTTTGGTAAACCTCACGCCTTCAGGTCAGCAGCGTGTGTCTCCCCGTCTCTCATGTTTGTTTTATTAGCGGCGAGGAAGGAGGACTGATCCCAAAGGCTCCTAAGAGAAGGAAAAAATATAAAAACAAAACCGTAGCTTTGTGTGTGTTCCATCCCTTCCCAGTGTCGCTCAGAGCTATGCAGAGTGTCCCGAGGTGACGTGGCGTGGGGTGCCCGGTGCCCAGCCCCGCTGCCCGCCGGGGGCGGCCCGAAGCGCAGCTTCTCCTCGAGAGGCAACACCTTAAGGCATTTCACAACCTGGTGGCAACCAGAGTTTGGCAGTCGATGGTCCTGTTCTGCATAGCTCTGTCGAAATGAATCCAAGTGGCCTGAAATCTTTATTTGGAGAAATCCAACGTATGGAAGTAGAAGCAAAAAGAAAAAAAAAAAAAAAAAAGACTGGCTTGTGTTGGAACACAACTGGTTTGAATTGGCTGGAGTGGAACAAGAGTTCCGCGCTTCTGCATAAAGATTTCACCCACGATGTATTTATCTCTAATGGTTTAAAGTAGATGTAGGCACTTGAAATGTCTATCATCACATCTTCAAATTTCTAGCCCTTTGGGAGCTTCTCATGCAAAAAGAAAAAAAAAGAATTTGTGGCCTGTCTGTGATTTTTTACACCCTGATCCGAGCTTAAATTGCGTAACGGAGCGCTTTCCACCCGATAAAGCGTTACGAAGGGTCCCCTGCTCTATGGAGGTGGACTTTTCTGCTGCCCGTAGAGAAGGTGGCCTCCCCCCGGGGGGCAGGTAGGGGAACTCGGCCCTTCTTAGTCGTGCTGTGGTGATGGATTTCAGTGTCTCCGGCAGGTAAGGAGCTGGATGTTATTAACGTGCCCTTTTTTTTTCATTGACTCAATTATTTTATATTTTCATTGGCTGTTAAACATGGAAACTTTTTAACATGCTTTGTCGCATTTATATGCTACAGGTTACAAAGTGAGAGCCTTGTATACACTTCAATACTTAAAAAGTACCCGTACTCAGTACTCAGCCGGCAGCATAATGAAAAGTGGGACTAGACACGGTGTCCATATGGAGAGGAAAAATATACATAGAATATTTTTATACCAAATGTATTCATTGTATAAATGGAATCCTTCTGTAACTTTGGTAACTGCATACTTGTTGTTTGGTAATAAAACCAGAGGAGGTATAATACTTTAGAATTGTGTAACGTTAAAAAAAAAAAAAAAAAAAAAAAAAAAGTGTAAACGTATGTGTTTAAAAAAAAGAGAGACGTTAAATGGTGTGTACTTTAAGAAAAGGAGGCGAAGCTGCATGCAACAGCTTGAAACTGTGTATTGACGACTTCTTTTTTTTCCCCCCCGTATTAGAAGTGCAATACTCGCTAGAAAATAAGCGGTGCTCTCCCTCCTCTGCCCCTCGCCTTCCAAACCCCTTTTTTGACCTCGCCAAAAAAAGAGCGAGAAACCTCAATATCGTCCCTGGTGGCTTTTTGGTGGTTTTTTTTTTTGTTTTTTTTTTTTTCGGGTGGCATTTTCCCCAATTAAGCAGCGCTTTCTGAGCTGAAGGCTTCGGCCCCGGCCGTCGGTAGCCACCGGCACGTGCCACGATCTGCCGTTCTCTGTGTCCACAAAGCTGCACCCCAGGCCTTGGAGCCCCCGCTGTATATTCTGTAAGTTCTCCCTCCGCAGAGACCTGTTCGATTCAGTAGCGACCTGAATGTATGGCTTTTATACCGAGGTTTTATTAGTATCATGATCATTTTATATATATATATATATATATCTATTTATTTTTTTTTTAGCGGAAAAATGTCAATCAGAACTGTGTTGTAGGTATCGCGTGTGGTTGTTCTCCTCCCTGTTCCCAACGGTTGATGTCAGGGACCCGCGGGCTCGTCCCGCTCTCCCGCTGCCAGAGGCCGAGGGTGCACCTTTATGGACACGCAGTGGGGAGGGAGTTGACCAGCCAACGGCCTCACCATTCCCTCCGAAGCAAAAAGCTTGATTTAAACCCCTTCAAAAATGCATATATCTATATATTTTTTGGCCAAGTATTGCACTGATAATACCCCTAACGAGCGATGCCAAAGGGTACCGACAGCAAAGTGGTGTCTCAAACCAGACAAGCGAGGTTTGCGTTATATGTAAAGGAAATTTGAGCCGGCTGCCCTGAAGAAAGGCATAGTGCCGAGATGAGAGAGAGAGAGAGAGATGCATTGTTTGGAGATGTTTAGCCAGTGCCCTTCTTCCCAGTGAGCCCAGTGAGGCTCAGAGCGGTACTGGCTTTGTAAAGGGAAAGGCCTTCATTTCTTCGTTTATCCCCCCAGCAGCGCTGGAGAGCGAGGTGGCTTCAATAAGCCTGGTGGTAAGTTTTTGAGCATTACAATGGATAGTGTTAAAAAAAAAAAAAAAAAAAAAAAATTGCAGTCAGTTTTTAGCACAAAGTGTAATTTTTTGTTAGTTTTAAGCGGTTTAAAAATGACGTATGCAACCAGACTGTAATGGGTACTGCCGGCGATGCCTAGGGGTACGCGGTTACAGGACACAGGGTAACGTGGAAGAATTGAGCAACCACTTCTGTAATTTGGGGAAAAGAAATGGTTTGGATTTAATACATTTATTTTTATTTTTATTGTTTTGTAAAGTAACTTTTTTTTTTTGTTGTTTTTTAAATTAATGAACGTAAAACCGATTGGCCTGGTAAAGCGATTTAAAAAAAAAAAAACAAACAAAAAAAACCCAAAACAAAAGTGTAATAGTGGTTAATGGTTTGAAAGGCTGCTAAAACTAGCCAACGGATCGCCAAGCAGAAGGTGCATTGCTGATGTTTTTGCAATGCGGGTCGGTTTTGAGTTTAACCAGCGCCGTGGAACGGTGGTTCTAAGTAGATAGCATTGTGTGTGTCGGTTCTGCAGCCCGCAAGGCCCGCACTAACACGGCTTCTTATGATTCTCTCCCGCCCGGCAGGACACATGGAAGAAGGACCGGACCTTGATTTAGGTAATTCCCAACGACTGCTCTCTCTCTCTCTCTCTCTCTCCCCGAGCTCGTGGAGTTGAGACGGAGCCTCACGGCGCGTCCTTCCGGAGGATGCTCCCCCGTTTGCCGTCTCTTTCTGCCCGTTTCACTTATTTCTCGATTCATCCAGACGGTTGGACTGGTGGAAAAACGGCGTGTTTGGGAGATGCTTACCCTTCTCGGGGTGGGGTTTTTTTTTCGGTTGGGCAGAAAGCTCTTTCCAGGCAGCCTCAGCCCGGAGCTTGTACGTGCTGGTCCAGCCGCCTCCTCTGGTGCCACCCCTGGCCCGTGGCCGCGTGGCTCTTTCCTTCCGGCTGCTCAGGCGTGTCTGGAACTTATGTGTCAGCTTCCAGGAGCAGCACGGCGCTGCGGAAAGGGGGGGTTAGCACAAAAAGGGGGGGTTTAGCACAAAAAGGGGGGGTTTAGCACAAAAAAGGGGGGATTAGCACAAAAAGGGAGGGTTAACGCAGCCGAAGGGGGGAGATGGATGGACAGGAGGTTTTTCCTCACCTCCGGGATGTCTCTCAGGTGACATCCGAGGGTTGTCACCGTGGGGCTCTGCTGGCTGGGTGCAGTGGGAGGACACGGCGTGGTCCTGCCCCCGCGGAGGAGGCGGCGGAGCCTCCCCGCTCTCAGCACCCGGGTTTTTGGGGTCGCTTCATAAATACCCTCATTGAGAGCAGGTGGATGAGGGGATGGAAAGCACTCCCTTACGTTGTCTGGCTGCCCTTCCTCTCCCTCCAGTGACACCGTTAATTATCTCCTAGGCCCACCTATGGACCCGGATGAGGACTCGGACAACAGTTCAGTTTATGTGCAGGGACTCAATGATAATGTCACCCTGGAGGAGCTGGCAGATTTCTTCAAACAGTGTGGTGTGGTCAAGGTGAGAAGGACCACGGTGAGGTGCAGGTCACCCTCTGGTTGGTGGGGCACAAGGGAAAGGGATTGCCCACCTCCTCCCTGCCTGGTCTCCATGTAGCCCTTCATCTCCAGGAGCTGGCAGGTCTCTGGCCGGTGGGGTGACCACAGCCTGGTTGGTGGGGTGACCATCACCCTGTAGCTCAAGCTTTCCCAAAAAACTTGTGCAGAGTTTGTCCCTCAACAAGCGTGATCAGGCTTGTGGAAGCACCAGGGCTTGCAGGAGCAGAGGAACCGTGCCTCTGGGGGTCTGCTGCCGGTGGGACCTGTGACATCCTGAGGGGTGAGGGTGGCGGGGAGATGGAGGAGGATGTGGGGAGGCTGCAGGTTGGTTCTCATGCTGCCAGGTGGACATGGGAGGAGCACAGCACTCTTCTGGGCCACTTCCTTCCCTCCTGGGGTTCTCTGGCCAGGAGGTACCACCCATGATAAGCCAGAAGGGCCCTTTCTCCTTCCCCAAGTCCAAAGCAGAACAAAAGAGAGTAAATCCTGGCTCAGCTTTCGGGGAGACATGACTCGAGGTGACGTTTTTGCTGTCCTGCCAGATGAACAAGAGGACCGGGCAGCCCATGATAAACCTCTACATCGACAAAGAAACTGGCAAACCGAAAGGAGACGCCACCGTGTCGTACGATGACCCGTCCACCGCCAAAACGGCCGTCGAATGGTTTGATGGTGAGTAGGTGGGGGGTGAGTTGGGACGGAATCGCTTTCTTCTCCGTTTCAGAACTAAACTCTCCTCCGACCGGAGCCAGCGTCTCCCTCCTCGGTGCCAGGAGGATCTTTGTCATTTAAGGGTGGCTCCAGGTGACCAGGCTTTTGCCAAGAAGTTCCTGGTTTTAACTAGAACAGAGAAGTGTGGGGCTTGGGTTGTGGTTGTCCTTAGTTGCCCAGGCTCCTGTCACCTGCTGTAGAATCATACAGTCGCTTTGGTTGGAAGAAACCTTTGAGATCATCGAGTCCAACTGTTAACCCAACACTGCCCAAAGCCACCACTAACCCGTGTCCCTCAGCACCACGTCTGCCTGGCTTTTAAATCCCTCCAGGGATGGGGACTCCACCCATGCCCTGGGCAGCCTCTTCCAATGTTTGGCAACCATTTTGGTGAAGAAATTTTTCCTGATATCCATCCTAAACTTCCCCTGGCTTCCCCATCCCTGGAGGGGTTCAAGGGCAGGTTGGAGGGGGCTTGGAGCAACCTGGTGTGGTGGAAGGTGTCCCTGCCCAGGGCAGGGGGTGGCACTGGGGGGGCTTTAAGGTCCCTTCCAACCCCAACCATTCCATGGTTCTATGAACTTGAGGCCGTTCCTCTTGTCCCATCGCCTGTTCCTTGGGAGAAGAGACCGATCCCGTCACTACACCCTCCTCCCAGGTGGTTGTAGAGAGCGAGAAGGTCTCCCCTCGGCCTCCTCTTCCATCCGTCCATACCCTGGAGGTGCAGTGGCTCCTGTAGCCAGGATTTATCTCAGTCCCATGGGTGGAATTTTGCCTTTTTTCCTCTCTTTTGCCCCTTGGGCGAAGTTTTCCCGGTGATTATCGCGGCGGGGCGGTTCTGTGCGGTCCTGGGGGGTGGAGGGGTGGGTGATGGGACACCCCGGGCACGAAGTGAGGTCGTGTCCCTCCTGTCCCCTCCTAGGGAAGGATTTCCAGGGGAACAAGCTCAAAGTGAGCCTGGCGCGGAAGAAGGGCCCCATGAACAGCCTGCGGGGCGGGATGCCCCCCCGGGAGCAGCGGGGAATGCCCCCCCCTCTCCGTGGAGGTAACAGACACCCCCTAAAAAGGGCTCAACGCCCCCCAAGCTGTTCCCTCTGTGTCCCCCCACCCCGACCCCTGCTGTGGGCAGCGTCCCCTGGGATTCACGGAGCTTTTCCTTGCAGGTCCGGGGGGACCCGGTGGCCCGGGGGGGCCGGGTGGCCCCAGCGGCCCCATGGGTCGGATGGGGGGCAGAGGTGGAGAGAGGGGTGGCTTCTCCTCCAGAGGACCCCGGGGGTCCAGGGGAAACCCCTCCGGCGGGAGTGTCCAGCACCGAGCCGGGGACTGGCAGTGTCCCAACCCGTGAGTATCCCACGCCACCCCCCCTGGTGACAACCTTCACCTCCGAGCGTCTTTTGTCCGGGATAAATAGGCTTTTTTTTTTCCCCAAAATAACTCGCCTGGATCTTCTCAGGAAGTTCCTTCGTCCCATCATCGGGAGCTGATGGGGAGGGAGGGCTGGGGCTAAAGGAGTGGGCTGGCCACTGGGTAAACTGGGCTGGTGGACCTGCTGACCAGCTTTGGTGTCTCTTCTCCTGCCGACCTCTGGCCAAGCGGCGCTTCCGAGTGTTTTCCAGCTGGGAATGCCTTCCCGGTCTCTGCCAACTGGTTTTTTTTACACCCAGGGGATGCGGAAACCAGAACTTTGCCTGGAGAACGGAGTGTAACCAGTGCAAGGCTCCCAAACCAGAAGGGTTTCTCCCCCCGCCTTTCCCCCCTCCAGGTAGGTGTGGGGTGGGTTCACCTTGGGGGCTGGAGGCACCCGGTTCCTGGTGAGCTCCTCAGGGAGAACGGCTCTTCCCAGCCCCAGGAGCTGCTGGGGCTTCGTCCCTCCTTCGGCTGCCAAACGGGAGCCTGGGATGGCTCTTCTGGAAGTTCTCCTTGGGGTTCTCCAGCCCTTTGGTTCCCCAAAGCACCGCTTAGACCTCATTAAGCAGCCTCCTCTTAATGAGCCCCATCTCTCCTGGCTCTGGAGGAGGAGCCTTGGTTGCCCTTGGGCTTCCCAACAGCTCCAGGATCTTCTCCCCGGGGGTTGGATGTGCCGTGTTTGGGGGGGGGGGGCTGCTGGAGCGTCTCCCCACGGCTGGCCCCCCTGAAGGTCTTCTCCTCTCGCCCAGGAGGAGACCGCGGTAGAGGCGGCCCCGGGGGGATGAGAGGAGGGCGAGGAGGTGGCCTCATGGACCGCGGGGGACCCGGTGGCATGTTCAGAGGTGGCCGAGGTGGAGACAGAGGGGGATTCAGAGGAGGCCGGGGAATGGATCGAGGTGGCTACGGAGGAGGCGGCCGGCGAGGAGGAGGAGGAGGAGGAGGAGGAGGAGGAGGAGGTGGCCCCGGGGGCCCCCCAGGACCCCTGATGGAGCAGATGGGAGGAGGAGGAGGAGGAGGAGGAGGCAGAGGCGGGCGGCGCGGAGGACCGGGGAAGATGGACAAGTACGTACGGGGAGAGGGGGGGACGCAAACCCTGGGGGGGTGACAGGGGCACCGGGGGAACACATCTCCCCTGGGGCATGGGGCGGGTGGGGGCCCCCAAAGAATCTCAATTTCCATGATGAGACCTTGAGATTTTTTCCTCTTATTTTTTTTCTTTTCAAAAATCAACTCAGCATTTTTTCCCTTAGCCAAGTAGGATAGAAATATTTAGCAAAATTGGAGGATTTCTAAGTTTATTTAGAAGAATTGAGTTGTAATTTTTTCTATTTATTTCAGCCAAGTATGTGTGATTA
>QJSC01020939.1:0-31306 GCA_003697955.1 Calidris pygmaea | reverse complement strand
TATTTGAAATTCATGGTAAACAGCATAAAGCACCTACTGTTGCTTGCACGTGTTGTACAATATTTTAACGTTACAAAGGTTGCCTGAAAGCAATGTTCAAGATGCTTAAAAAAACAAAACGCAAACCAAAATGCAGTTTCACAATCTGCATTACTACTTTAAAGACTATACTCCCTAAGAAATATATTTCTCTAGCTCTTTTTATATGCTGTTTACTCAGAGTACCTACTTTTGATTAGTCTTTAAATGTAAGAACATGCAATCAGTCAGCTGACATCTGGTGGATTTTCAGGTAGAAGCATTCGTATTTCTACTAACCTTATACTGAAGTCTGTGCCGCCTCCCTTTTAAGTGCATCTCCTTGGCATTAGGATCATTAAAACTGCATTCACAAAGTTTACAGTGAAAGCGGATCACCTTTCCTTCATCGTTTCTTACCTGGAAAATAAAGTTTAACACATTAGGCTTTTTTTTAAAAAAAAAACCCACAAACAAAGCTGATGTAAAAATTAATCTAATTCAGTGACATTGGATAACGTCTACCCATCTCAAAACACGCTAAAAAGTTCACACGGTAACTGAAAGCAAAATAGAACTTTCAATTATGACAAACACGCTATTTTGTTTGGTAATGAACAAAGAACAAAGTTCTTCCATTACAAAGAGTACACAGCTTTAAACTCTAGCATTAACATATTGATTGAATAATTACAAACCTGCAAATGATGAAAAATTTACATCAAACTTCATCCACACATCTCATGCCACCCACATGAAGAATGACCCATTGAGCTCAAAAGAAACATGCACAATACAAAAATGTAAACACATGCACAAGCCTTTGCAGGTTCAATGCCTGGTCACTCTTATCTTCAAGGATACAGGCCAGTCAGCCTCACCTTGACCCCTGGGAAGGTGACGGAGCAGCTAATCCTGGAAATCATTTCCAGGCACATTAAGGACAAGAAAATCATCATCAATAGGCAGCATGGCTTCACCAAGGGGAAGTCCTGCTTGATCAACTTGATAAACTTCTGTGGTGAAATGACCAGTCTGGTAGATGAGGGGAGAGCAGTTGATACTGTCTACCTGAACTTCAGTAAGGCCTCTGACACAGTCTCACTGTAATATCCTCATAGAAAAGCTGTTGATGTGTGGACTGGATAAGCATACAGTGAGGTGGATTGAAAGCTCATCCCTCATCCTTCACGTGAAGGATAAATTAAAATTTCTCCAAGGAATATAGACTTAACATTAAATACTGATATTTGAAGCAGTTATAAAGGCCAGATGTTAGATCTTGGATTTGGGAAATTCATGAGTAGCGTGTGCAGGAGCTGATAACGTATTTACTGTTATAACCGTGTAAGCAGTACAGTTCCCTGAATTGACTAGATAAGAAAGGGAATAGATGTCTGGTTTTATTAGTTCATAAATACTAGTTTTCATAAAGCACACTTGAAATCTTAACTTGTTTCATATTTAATCAAAGGCAGCAAAAGAGCTAAATGCCCTTTATAAACCTGTAAATAATGGATTAGAAGCATTCTTGTTCCTTTCAGTGTTGCCACTGCACAAAATTTCCTGCTGCCCTGCTCAAAATTCTTTGTGTGCACTACCCAGTAATAACATAATGACCTAATGAGAGAAGCATCAGATTATGGAAATTTCTCTTTGTACTTTCTGCTAGTGGTGGTATTGGGGCCTAAGCTTATAAACCTGCATGCAATGCAAAACTCATCTGTTACTTATTTAAGTAATTGTATTAATCCATCTATTTAGGAACCTGAAATAAATGTGGAATTTGGTGATACTAGTCCTTTTTACTTTGTGTGTGTGTGTGCGTGCTCTGTAGGCCACCTGAACCACTGTGTGTATATTCAGTTTGAAATGAAGAACTGAATATCGGCTTGTCTTTCCTATGTTAAAAAAAAAATTAAAAAATAAAAATTAGCATTCTTGATTCAGTGCTGGAGAAGAGACGTAGTTATGCTTTTATTTTAAAGTTGGCTGACTGAAATGTGGGGATGGTGATGGAGAGATAGGGACATTAAGAAATGTTTGGACAGAGAAGTGTGCAAATTTGGTGGTCTCATTTAGTTAACCTTGTGTTAAGATTTTGGTTTCTGTTAAGATAAACACTCTTTGAGTGTCTGAGTTTTCGTCTTAGTGATGTTCATACTGTGTCCCTTCTCTAATGAGACAGGTCACAGATGGGGAGATTCTTGGGTAGTTAGGAGTGATTTGTTAACTTTGAATCGCTATCCAGGAGCATGAATATTACTGTTGTGGTTTGGGCCTTCACAGATAAAGGCAATTGTAGCAGTTAGGGTCCAGAGCCAATCACAGTGTCTGTGCATTTAGGTTAAGGATGCAGTCATATGGAAGTGAACTACTGCAATTATACCTAAGTTGGAATTCAAGTGCAGTCCACGATGTTACAGGATATTCGAGACTAGTGTGAAACAGCAAAGGAAGGTGAAATGCTGTGGATGGATAAGTTGGTTATTGAGAATTGTTTGGGGGTGTTTTTTCACATTTGCTGGTACTTCTAATGAGCGTTACTTTTGTCTTCAGTGCCTGCCCCAGTTATCTCTTCAACTAGATACTGTTTTCAAATTACTCAGTCTTTCAGAGATGTTAGGGCTGTAATCCACACAGACCTACTAGCCCAAGCTTAAAGTATCACTAAACATAATAAAGACTTGTACTGGTGTACTCTCGCCATCCAGCGAGACCTGGACAGGCTGGAGAGCTGGGCAGAGAGGAACCTGATGAAATTTAACAAGGGCAAGTGTAGGGTGCTGCACCTGGGGAGGAATAACCCCCTGCACCAGTACAGGTTGGGGGCTGACCTGCTGGAGAGCAGCTCTGAGGAGAAAGACCTGGGAGTCCTGGTGGACAACAGGATGACCATGAGCCAGCAATGTGCCCTTGTGGCCAAGAAGGCCAATGGCATCCTGGGGTGCATCAGGAAGAGCGTGACCAGCAGGTCGAGGGAGGCTATCCTCCCCCTCTACTCTGCCCTGGGGAGGCCCCATCTGGAGCACTGTGTCCAGTTCTGGGCTCCCCAGTTCAAGAAGGACAGGGAACTGCTCGAGAGGGTACAGCAGAGGGCTACAAAGATGATTAGGGGCCTGGAGCATCTCTCTTATGAGGAAAGGCTGAGGGACTTGGGTCTTTTTAGTCTGGAGAAGAGAAGACTGAGGGGGGATCTGATCAATGCCTATGCAACGAAGCTGGTGAGGGGTCTGGAGAGTAAGTCTTGTGAAGAAAGGCTGAGGGAGCTGAGGTTATTCAGCCTAGAGAAAAGGAGGCTGAGGGGAGACCTCCTCGCTCTCTACAATTACCTGAAAGGAGGTTGTAGAGAGGCAGGGGTAGGTCTCTTCTCCCATGACACAGGCGATAGGAGAAGAGGAAATGGCCTCAGGTTGCGCCAGGGGAGGTTCAGATTGGATATTAGGAAAAATTTTTACACTGAAAGGGTTATTAAGCCTTGGAATGGGCTGCCCAGGGAAGTGGTTGAGGCACTATCCCTGGAGGTATTAAAAAGACGGGTTGACATAGTGCTTAGTGACATGGTTTAGTGATGTGCTTTTTTGTTTTTGTCAGTTAGGCTGATGGTTGGACTAGATGATCTTAAAGGTCTCTTGCAACCTGGACAATTCTATGATTCTATGAAATACTTAAAGGGTGGGTGTCAAGAGGATGGGGCCAGTCTTTTTTCAGTGGTGCCCAGTGACAGGACAAGAGGTAATCGTCACAAACTTGTACATAAGAAGTTCCATCTAAACATGAGGAGGAACTTCTTTACTTTGAGGGTGGCAGAACACTGGAACAGGCTGCCCAGAGAGGTGGTGGAGTCTCCGTCACTGGAGACATTCAAAACCCGCCTGGACACATTCCTGTGCAACCAGCTCTAGGTGGACCTGCTTTGGCGGGGGGGTTGGACTAGATGATCTCCAGAGGTCCCTTCCAACCCCATATCATTCTGTGCTTCTGTGGTGGACAACAGGAAGATAGGGACAGTACTGAGTAGGACTTAAAGCTTATTCTGAAGTGAAAATGCGCTACTAGACTTAAACTTATGTTATGAAAAACATTTATTCATCTTACAGTATCGTGTTATACGCACCCCATTCTAAAATGCATGGGGAATGGAAGTAATCATAGTTGTTTAATAGGATGGATGTACATATATCATAGTGTAAAAACTCCAAATGCTTGCTTTCTGTGAATTTTATGCCCATGCTATCTTGAGTTGCATCACATCTTAAAGGATACATGTTTTTAGCAAAAGGGACTTCACTGAATATGACTGAGCTGCATGGTGCTGTTTCTCCTTTGTTCAATCTATGTTAGTGTTAAGCGCTATCTTAAACATGCTGTTCTAGCTTATTTAATGTACACAAGAAGCCTCCAGTAAGTTACTACTGTTTATAAAAAAGATTTCAATAGGCTTATTTTTAAATCAATGAGGTCTCACTCTCAGAGGAGATACGACAACATTCAAAAGGCAATAAGGGGCTCTGGGTATTTAACATGGGCTGTATGCCAGTATTGCAGTTGACTAATGATGGGGAAACAGAGGAGGTGGTGAGAATTGGGGAGAAAAGGTCCTAATCAGAGGAGCCTTTGTCATTTTTAGGAGGGAAGTCTGCCAACTAGTTTAAATTTGCAACAGGCTCATGTCTTTAGGAACCGAGCGCTTGGAGAAACTTTTCTGTTAATGGTATAGTTATGTCCTTTGTAGTTGTAACTTCAAAATGGATTGATGGCTGTAGGCTTAACTCCGGGGCATTACATTATGTGTAAAATTTTGTCTGCTACTTAAATGCAACAATGGTAGGTTAAAGTGTAGTTACATTATTGGTACCTAGAAAAGCAAAGTAGTAGCTTAAGGCAGCAAATACAGAATGTTTTAAGAACTGAATACAATTTTCCATACTTGTGAAGTTTCTCTCCTTTTATAGAGAACTTGCCAATTTTAGCATATTTTCTGATTAAGGTCTTCATTAATGATCTGGATGATGGAGCAGAGTGTACCCTCAGCAAGTTTGCTGATGACACAAAACTGGGAGCAGTGGCTGATGTGCCAGAGGGTTGCGCTGCCATCCAGAGAGAGATCTCAACAGGCTGGAGAAATGGGATGACAGGAACCTTGTCAAGTCCAACAGGGGGAAGTGCAAAGTCCTGCACCTGGGGAGGAACAACCCCCTGCACCAGTACAGGTTGGGGGCTGACCTGCTGGAAAGCAGCTTGGCAGAAAAGGACCTGGGGGGGTCCTGGTGAACACCAAGTTGAACTTGAGCCAACAGTGTGCCCTTGCAGCAAAGAAGGCAAATGGCATCCTGGGCTGCATTAGACAAAGTATTGCCAGCAGGTTGAGGGAGCTGATCCTTCCTCTCTAATTCAGCACTGGTGAGGCCACACCTGGAGTCCTGTGTCCAGTTCTGGGCTCCCCAGTGCAAGAGAGACATGGATGTACTGGAGAGAGTCCGATGAAAGGCCACAAAGATGATGAAGAGACTGGAGCCTCTCTCCTATGAGGAAAGGCTGAGAGAGCTTGGGACTGTTTAGCTGAGAGATGAGAAGGCTCAGGGGGGATCTTATTAATGTATACAAATACCCAGAGGGAGGGTGCAAAGAGGACAGAGCCAGGCTCTTTTCAGTGGTGCCCAGTGACAGGATCCTTCTGAACATTAGGAAACCCTTTTTTTTTTTGGTTGGTTTTTTTTGGTTGGGTTTTTTTTTCTGGTTGGTTTTCTTTTTTTTTTACCGTGAGGGTGACTGAGCACTGGCACAGGTTGCCCAGGGAACTTGTGGAGTCTCCCTCCTTGGAGATATTCAAAAGCTGCCTGGACATGATCCTGGGCAACTGGCTCTAGGTGGTCCTGCTTAAGCAGGGGGGGTGGACCAGATGACTTCCAGAGGCCCCTTCCAACCTCAGCCATTCTGTGATTGTTTCATGTTGAATAAATTTTCACTAAAATAGTTAAAAAATAATCCAAGTTTTCATATCAATACCTCTTCCACATAGTCATGGCCCACTGGCTGGACATCGCTTTGCAAGACAGCAAGAGTCGTAGGAGTCACTGGTTCAGCTGCTGTGTCTGGTTTTACTTCCTGTGTTTGTACTGTAGAAGCAGTTGTTGTTTTAACACTTTCAGCTGATTTCATTTCTTCCAGTTTACTTCCTGTCGTCTGAAGCTTATTACCACCTAGAAATCGAAAAAGTTAAATCGTTAACTTTCATAAAACGAGAATATGATTACACATGATATACAAACTGAAGGCTTTATTTGCAAGTATCAATGTTCTGGTCAAAGCATTATCAGTCTTTTAAAATTAGTTAAACCCTAAACATATTTTAAATACAATTAAAGGTTTTTTTTTTAAAAGAGTTTAACAAACGGTTATTTAAACACTTAGTTTTTTAGTTTAGCTTAGTTTAGTTTTAGTTTAGGAAGAAAAACTTTTGCTTTATATATAGTTGCAATTTTCATCATTCATTTTCATGCTTTTTCAAAAGAGAGAGGACTAAATGGGAACAACTCAGCAAATATATTTCAATCATCTTTTTTTTTTTGTCAGATTTTTTTTTTGTAAATGGATCCAAAAAAGTACTTCAAAACCTTATAATGTTTTTACTAACAAAGGTAGTATACTCTCAGTGTTGCAACTGCATAGGTCTTTCCTTCAAGAGCAGGGTAGCTTATTGTTGAACAACTGCTTCCTATCTCTAAATGTCTGTCATGCTTATTTCAAAAGTTTCCACTGTTAGATTTCCAGTGTTACAAGGATGTTTCAGTTGCCCAGTTGTCAACTGCCAACCTACTCCAGGTTGTCTTAACAGCCCAGGCTGTAAACTGAAATTAGGACCAATGGGAATTATAAACTGCAATACTCCAACAGCTACTACATAAGAAACCAAAGGTGGGAGGCTTCTTATGAAGGTGGGAGAAGCCTCCAAGAGAGGTCAGGTGGAGACAACAGGGCAGAAAACACCATAAATTGTGAAGCAAAACTTTTATATACATGCTTATTTTCACCTATCAGTAATTCTCTTAAACACAACAGAGTTACTCATGCATAAAGTTAACTAAATACATTTGTATTTGTTGCACTAAGATCTTTAAAAAAAATAGAATAGGTTAGTTTTCAAAATAAAGACTGACTTCTGTACTTGCCAACAAAGTTTATTTTCGGTGTAGATATTTTCTTTACAGCTATATTAGCAGCGGTTGAAGATGTTTTGTTGTTGGATGCCATGTTAAGTGGTGCGTTTACTGTGGGAGTAAGAATTTTCACCACAGAGGATGCAACAGTGGAGTTCACAGTGCTGCTGCTAGTTGCTATATTTGAAGCAGAGGCGGTTGGTTTGGAAGCAGATGTGGATGTTGAGGAAGTAGCTTGGGTAACCACATTAGGTTCAGTTGAAGGAATGGGTTTGCCAAGTTTTGTGTGCAGCTTTACTACCTATAAGAATAAAGAGAAATTCATAATATGATCTCCCTGGGATAACTATAAAAAATGAACTTGTTATAGGTTATGGAAGCTTTATCAGAAACATCAATATCACTAAAAAAACAAGCCCTAAAAAGTTATTGCTTCTTCACAAAAAGTGATCGGGGGAGGAGGACATGTAAAAGTTCTTGTCATCTGTAACAAGGAAGTAGTTAATAGTTATCTCAGATTGCTTATTTCCATTAGAAATTCAGACATTTACTCCAAAAGCTGTGTAGACTAGAACAGAAAGCCAATAAACTCACAAGCCGGTAAAACTCAAGGAAACATTTTACTCAAACTGTTTCAATGTGACTGTTTCGTTGCCTACCCCTTAGACAAAGGGGGGTCTTGTTTGTTTGTTTGTTTTGGGGTGTTTTTTTTTAAGCACTTAAGGAGGATGCAAGAGGCATATTTCAGAGCTCTTTAGTATCTCATAGAAAGTCAAGAAGTAATAAGCAGAGGCCTTTTCACAACATGCTTGAGAGAGAATAATACTTCTTTTTGGTACAGCTGACCATCACCTGAAAAAGCAATGCATGTAGTCTGTAAGAGCAAAACATGCAAAATGAAAACTAAAGACTGGGTTTGAAAGTAGCAGTAAAACCAAAAAACATCAAAACAAATCTGCTAGACATGCTTTTAATGCAAACACATGTACATAATCATGATATTCACACAACTGTATACATACACTTTAGGTTTTTGTTATTTTTTAAGCATGTTCCCCATCAGAATACAGACATATTAATGTCACATAATACTATAAATTTAAGTTCAAGCAACTCTTCAAAATTACTTTTTTTTTTCAGTAGAATGCACAAGATTCTTCAGTGTACCAAAGAAATGGGGTCCTTTTAGGTTGTCATCAATGTGAAAATGAAATATCAATTAGCGTTAGTTCGCGACTATCTACGAGGAAGAGAAAGCGACATCCAAATATAAAAGGTAATATATACCATACTCCATATACCTATGGAGTTACTGGGCACAACCCAAAAGTTTAATGGCTCAGCTTAATAATGAAAGAAGAACACTAGGCAAATTATATTTTTTGTTCTTGTACTAACAAAAAATATTGGGAAATTGTTTTCAATTTGCTACGAGTTTTATTTATTTTAATAGGAATGATGTTACTGATGCCACTTGTACTGTGATTTTGACAGGGAAAATGTTAGTAGCTGGTACTTTTTCAGGCAGACATAACATCTCAAGCTCAGTTCTTTTTGTCTTGTGTTATCACTGTGAACATGTCTGTTAACTAGACTTGAATAAAATCAATGTTTTGATAATGAAGGAGGCAGTACTGGCATTGAACTGTCCATTGTGTGCAACTGAGTGAAGAGAGGTAGATACGGAGCATATATTTGCATGACTGTTACAGACACTTGCAGTTATGTTGTGATGTACAGTGAGGAAAACATTGCAGAATGTGATTGGATTTCAATCAGGTAGTGAGATTAAATGTGAAGATGAACAAAGCAATAAGGGTGCTGTTATGGTTTGAGAAAACCCATAACAATTTATTGTCATTTAGACAATTATTCTGTCACCCAATGACCCCTCCCCACCCAGGAAGGGGAATTGGGGAACACAAAGAAACACAAGGGTTGAAATATAAATAGATTTAATAGGATAAGACTAAAGAATTAACAATAACACTAAAGAACCAGTATTGATCCCGATACCAATATAAAATATCCAAGGATTATACTCAGCCAATTCTATCAGTAGGAAGCTGTGCACTCCCAGCAGTGGACAACAAATGTCGGACACTGCAAGCGCAATGGCTTTGGGAGGAAGGGAAGCCCTCAGGGGTCCAGCACCAGGGCAAGGGGTTCTCTGGACCGCTGCCATCAAGGGAGAGAGAGCTATGCAGCAAACATTCTAATTTATATTGAATGTGACGTTCATGGTATGAAATAATCCTGTTGGCCAGCCTGGGTCAAGTGCCCAGGCCTCGCTCCTCCTTGTCCCTGCACCTGGCAAGGCTCGAAAACACTGAGACCTTGAATCCCACAGAGCCTGGCTGGCTATAAAGTAAATATTTTCACAAATTCAGACACTAGAGTCTTCCAGAAGTGCAATTTTCCCCAGCATTAGAAGAGAAGTTAGTCCTGTGTTGCTTAACCCAGGACAGGTGTATTGAAAACAAAACATGAGGATATTCATCTTTGAGTTATGGATAGTATATGGTTAGCTATCTATTAGCAGTCGGTATTTTTTGTTTTTAATGGAATGACACACGAGGATGCTTTTAGAAACAAGAGGAAGGGAAACTCGAAAATTACTACAGAGAACTTTTTTTTCTTCTTTTCTTTTTTTTTTTTTTTAGTCCGTGTGTAATTAAACCATAGAATATGTTACCAGGAAGAGAGGATTGCACATGTGCATGCCTTCAGGTCTAGTGAATTGCATTACAAATGTTCTGTTCACAAAGTTATAATAATAGGAAATAATTGTCATTAAAGTTCTAAAAAGATAAATTCAGTCTTCGAAATTTTATGCCTATAGTGAGTGACAGACTCTAGAAAAACAGAAGTCTCTTCTAAAGTACAGCTTACTGTAGTGCGATATTTCATTTCACCATTTAATGCTGTTTATTGTCAAGTGTGTTTAAGAGAAAAAAAGCTAATTTGATTTTTTTTTTTAATTATTATTCTTTTGTTTTTACTTTACTCTGCCCAGGTTCCATTAAAATACCTGAAATTTCATCTGAACAGTTACTCGGTAGTGCCTCTTCCTAGGTTTAGAAACTGAAGAAGCAGCAGATTATAATGCTTCTTTCAGTTTTTGGAGAGTTAGGTCATACTTGTTTCAGTCTTCATATCCCTGAAAGAAAAACTGCAAAATTTAATTTTTTTGCTATTCTGATACTAATAGAGTATTCTATGAAACTTTGAGAAATCTGGCAGTTAGGTCTCAACAAGTATGGTTTCCTTAATGCTAAAATGTTCAAATTCACGGATTCACGGATTTGACAGAGTTGGAAGGGACCTCTAGACATCATCTAGTCCAACTCCCCTGCTAAAGCAGGATTGCCTAGAGCACATCACTCAGGACTGCATCAAGGCGGGTCTTGAAGATCTCCAGAAAAGGGGACTCCATGACCTCTCTCGGCAGCCTGTTCCGGGGCTCTGTCACCCTCACCGTAAAGAAGTTCTTCCTCATATTTGAATGGAACTTACTATATTCCAGCTTATGCCCGTTGCCCCTCGTCCTATCAGTTAGAATTCTGTGTGTAGTGTGGAGTACTGTGTGCAGGTCTGAAGCCCTCAATATAAGAAGGATATGGACCTGTTGGAGCGGGTCCAGAGGAGGGCCACAAGGATGATCAGGGGGTTGGAGCACCTCTGCTACGAGGACAGGCTGAGGGAGCTGAGGTTGTTCAGCCTGGAGAAGAGGCGGCTCCGGGGAGACCTAATAGCGGCCTTCCAGTACCTGAAGGGGGCCTACAGGAGAGATGGGGAGAGCCTGTTTACAAAGGCTGTCAATGACAGAACAAGGGGTAATGGCTTTAAACTGGAGAAAAGCAGATTTAGATAAGACATTAGGAATAAGTTCTTTACTATGAGGGTGGTGGAGCACTGGAACAGGTTGCCCAGGGAGGTGGTTGAGGCCCCATCCCTAGAGATATTCAAGGTGAGGCTCGATGAGGCCCTGGGCAACCTGGTCTAGTTGGGGGTGTCCCTGCTGACTGCGGGGGGGTCGGACTAGATGATCTTGAAGGTCTCTTCAGACCCAGATGATTCTATGATTCTTTGATTCTATGAATTTGAGAAATAAGCGCTTAATTAGTGTGTGGGGGCTTTTTTGGTTTGTTTTGAGGTTTTTTTTTAGTTCAAGTTATTTGTATTTTAAAAAGTATTTTTAAGAGTAGCTTAAGTGTTGTGCTAAGCCAGCCTGAAAATCACTTCTGCATTTGCATGCAAAAAAACCTGCAAGAAATACGAGGAAGCTGGTAGTTTGGGTAGAGACAAAATTGGTTTTAGTCCTGATCCTAACTCTACATCAAAATAGCACTTGTCAGAAAATTAAAAAAAAAGCATTAAATGTCCTTTGCCTCTAGGAAGAGAGTTTTCAGGGTTCATTGCCCTAAATGGAGCTGGAATAGCAGAAGTGTTAATGAGTGTGTTGGTTGTTAGTACAGAGATGCACTGGAGATAAGCATTTTTATATTCCTTCGGCTTCTGTGCATGTGATTTACAATTCTTTCTTTCTATTTTCTTTTCTTTTCTTTCTATTCCACAATGTCCACCTGTGCACCCAGACAGTGGGGAAAGCATGCTTACCAAAACTCTTCAAAACATACTCATTATAAAGTCTACTACAGGACATTGTTCCTTGCTCCCCTGTGCCAGTTTTCTTTGAAATACCAAAAAGTGATGCACATAGTCCCATCCCTTGGCACTGACTCAGCTTACATTGTTTCAAAGCGCATCGAGAGCTTTACAGTAGCACCAGACAAATAATGTCAAGAAAAGTCTTGAAAAGAGTTAGGGGGCACAAGCATGCTATTGCATGTCCTCATTAATGGTTTTTCCCATATCAATCTACACCTTCTCCCTGTGATTTACATACTTTCCCCAATACATCCTCATCTAATTGATTCTGTGGCAATATTTTTTGTCCCTTTCTCCCAACAAGGCCCTTCTGATAGTGAGCTTAAAGATAAGTCTGAAACAAAAAGCAGAATTAAACATCTTTAAACAAAATAATTCCAGTTATATTGTTTCTGTGTATTTTCTCCTCTCTAAGATGAGAAAAAAATGATGGGAAGAAATACACAAATGACTTGTATAGTAAGGACAAGAGAAACTTCTTACTTTCTGATGCTTGGCTCCACGGATATGGGCAGCATAAGCATCTGCTCCTGTACAAGACACATCACAAAGCTCACAGCGCAACTGATTCTGAGTTCCACGAGCAGAAGTGCTGCTGTTATTGGTGTTCTGGGAAGCTTTTAATGCTGCTTCTTTCTTTTTGTGTTTCTGGCCTTCTAAGTGTTCTTTATAAGTCTGTTTAAATAAGGAATACACACACAATAAGCTTTGTACTGCTCATTCATCATTCATGTGAATACATGTAATATAGATCATAGCATAAAACACATGTTTTGTATGAAAAATACTTCCTACACTGAACATTTCTTCCATATGACATGCTCTAAGACATAAGCAGGCCACTTCTAAGACCAAGAATTTTTCTTCACCACCAGGATTCCACTTTTAGGTAAAACAATATGGTCTTTTCTCCTCTACTTTCTCAATTCCTCAGTCAAATACTGGTAAACAGATATTAGCACGGAAATCTTGATAAGATCAGAAAACTGTGTTTCAGTTGCAGTTTCCTGCATTGCATTGAGTTATTCTTGATTTTGAATTTTCCCCAAACTGCAAGACCACAGTTATTAAGTGTATCTAGAGAACTGAAAAAATAAATTCAAAAGAAGGTAGCACATAAATAAAGCTGTGCTGAAAATGAAATGCAGAAGTTATTTGTTCCTATACCAACACTGGCAATCTATAGAGCAGACACGGTAGGAAATAGTGACAAATTTACCTAAAGAGTAAGAACTGTTTTGCCAAACACACACACAAGCACTCTACATGAATTGATATCTACTTTTTATGCACTTGTACTGGAATACAATGAAGAATAAATTTACAGGCTTACAAAGTTTTGAAAAAAGTATTTTGCTTAAAAAGCAGATCAAATTCAAAGTTTAGAATACTTCCGGAGTCCAAAGGACAGCTGAAGTTTCTCTGTACAAGCTAAGGGGATGCATCTTTTTGTCTTCTCATAGGACCTCTTTCTATAATGGCACACATTTCATTTAATTATTCCTTTAGTAAAAGTATAGAATCAGACATTTAAAAATTAACAAATAACCTTAAAGGGGTCATTTTTTTAGCTGAAAAAAATTATGACTAAAGTGTATAGCAGAATATTACATAATACAGGTACCTGTGGTCCAGCACAGCTGATCTTACAAACATCACAGTAGTGGATCTGGGGCGGTTTGGGAGGTTGCTTTGGTTTCAGTTGCTTATTTTGGAATGGTGCCTTTTTAGTAAAGGTGGTCCCTGTCCAAGCAGCTGTTGCAGCAGCAGCAGCTGCTGCCGCTGCCTGTTTCTGTTGCTGCTGCTGCTGCTGGTAATAGGATGATGCAGCTGAATACACTGCAGCTTCATAGCCGGAATAAGAGGTACCTCAAAGACCAAAATAAAATAAATGTTACATCACTGTACATCATATATCAATTGCATAATACACTAATTAATACACTAATTCCAAGCATGTTGCATAATAGAGGGGGGGCAGGATTATAAATGATTTATTGAGATCCTGTTAGGCAGTCTGAATATTTCTTGATGCTTCATAGTACACAAATACATAGCATACCACTTGTATCAGGAAGATATTTGATTTTAGATAAATCTTTACAGACACACCGTTATGTTAGATATATCAAAGCATCCCTAAAGAATATGTGAAATTTCCTGGTACATCTGGTAAGACCAACTGTGATGTAACAAGAATTTTAATAAAAGATTTATCAAAGGCCACTTGAAGTAAGCAGTCTTCCAGAACCAGTTTTATTGTTCAAGTTCCAAAATGAAGAGGAGGACAGACATTATGTAAAGGAAAAAAAACAAAAAAAGATAAAAGACAGAATGGGTAGTGTTATTACATTCTATTTCACTGATTTAAATTGTTTTAGTGCAGAGAAGGTGCTTGCCCTCTAAAACCTCTGCAGCACACCCTGTCTACACACTCCTTGATTTCTAGTATCAAAGTTGAATAAATCAAGGAAACTGGGCTTTCATACCTTTGAGCCAGTTTTCCCATAAACTTCCTACATCTACTGGTTCAACTATTTTAATCCTCTGATCAGGCTCTGTTTCAAAGAAGTCTTAAAATCCCTTTTTAAACAGAAAACAAAAAAAAAAGTTCAAGGCAGCTATAATATCAGAGTTGATTACCATCTGGCCATAAATTACCATCTTTTCATCTTTAACTACTTTTTGAATTTCTCATGTTTGAAGGAAATTCTTTTTTTTAGCATCCATTCTCCTCCCATTTTGGGTCAAGACAATCCAAACTTACAAGATTTATATTGGACTGCATCTCCCTGTCTCTGTACCTGCTGTTTGATGGCAGCATGCTCCCAATTTCCATGGGTTATATATATGTGGATGCATTTCCTTATTTTTTCTATCCCCCATCTTTTCTCTCTAAACCTTACATGCCAACGCTTTGTATATTCTCACATGTAACAAAATAGGCACATACAAACATCAAATCTCTTTTAAAGACACATCAAAATATTTTGCCATTATTATGATTTAACTGGTTGATACTTCTCAATAGATTAAGGTGTAATTGAACACAAACTGCTAAAATTCTGAGTATTTAAATCCTCTCCTGTAACAATTCCAAAGATCCCAGTAACATAATATGCAAAATTCTTACCAGAGTAAGTAACCGCTGTTGTACTGTACGTTGCACTTTGAGTATAGGATGGAACAACAGTAGCTGCAGCTGCTACTGGTTGCACAGTAGAGGATACCGGATATATAGAAAATGTAGTTGTTGCTGGACTTGGGGTTGCAGGTTTTATAGCTGTCACTTGTCGTGTTTGCTGGGCTTGGGTATACTGAGTTGCCCCTTGGCTATATCCTGCTTTTGGAGCTAATTAGGATAGAAAACAGAAGTGTACAAACATTGATATGTTTTAGTTGAATGAAATGCAAACCTTCTTAAGTGATACTTAATGATATACTGGGGAATAAACACATAACAAGTTTTTTGTTTTAGTTGGGTTGGCTTTTTTTCCTTTTATGTTTTGACTGCAACGGTTATGCATCACCTACTACATATAACGCAACTGTTTAATCGTGTCAGAGCTCACACTGGTAAGCCTCAGATTTATTTTTGTACTTTTAACTGTGCTGCCATAATTGTAAACAACTTTCTAGTTCAATGTTTTTTTACTAGAATACACTAAACCAAAGTGAAATGGGAAATGCTCCCTGGGAAACATATAGAGGAAAAGGCAGGTATCAGAAGTAGTCAACACAGATTCACCAAGGGGCAATCATGTCTGACTAACCTGATAGCCTTCTATGATGGCATGACTGGTTGGACAGAGGAGGGGAGGGTGGTGGATGTTGTCTACCTTGACTTCAGCAAGGCTTTTGACACCGTCTCCCACAGCATCCTCATAGGTAAGCTTAGGAAGTGTGGGTTAGAAGAACAGACAGCGAGGTGGATTGAAAACTGGCTGAAAGACAGAGCTCAGAGGATCACGATTAGGGGCACAGAATCTAGTTGGAGGTCCATAACAAGTGGTGTTCTCCAGGAGTCAGTACTGGGTCCAGTCCTCTTCAATATATTCATCAATGACCTGGATGAAAGGATGGAACGTACCCTCAGCAAGTTTGCTGATGATACAAAACTGGGAGGGGTGGCTGACACACCAGAAGGCTGTGCCGCCATACAGAGAGACCTGGACAGGCTGGAGAATTGGGCAGAGAGGAACCTGATGAAATTTAACAAGGGCAAGTGTAGGGTGCTGCACCTGGGGAGGAATAACCCCCTGCACCAGTACAGGTTGGGGGCTGACCTGCTGGAGAGCAGCTCTGAGGAGAAAGACCTGGGAGTCCTGGTGGACAACAGGATGACCATGAGCCAGCAATGTGCCCTTGTGGCCAAGAAGGCCAATGGCATCCTGGGGTGCATCAGGAAGAGTGTGACCAGCAGGTCAAGGGAGGTTATCCTCCCCCTCTACTGCTTTAGCAGAGGGGTTGGACTGGACGATCTCCAGAGGTTGCTTCCAACCCCATATCATTCTGCGATTCTGTGAAAAGGTCCTCAGGGACAAGGGGGCAGAACAGAGCTGGAAGATCTCTAAAGATGCTTTCCATAGAGTGCAAGAGCTCTTGATCCTCAGGTGTAAGAAATCAAGCAAGAAAGGGAAGAGACCAGCATGGCTGAGTCATGACCTGCTGGTAAAACTAAAAGCAAAGAAGGAACTGCACAGGCAGTTCCGGCAGGATCAGATATCCTGGGAAGAATATAGGGATGCTGCCTGGTTATGTAGGGATGAGGTCAGGAAGGTCAAAGCACAGCTGGACCTGAACCTGACAAGGGATGCTCAGAATTACAAGAAGGGCTTCTACAGGTATGTCAGCCAGAAAAGGAAGGTTAAAGAAAGCATGCGCCCCATGATGAGCAAGAATGGCAAACTGGTAAAAACAGACAAGGAGAAGAATGAGGTTGTCAACAACTTTTTTGCCTTGGTCTTCACTGCTAACCCCTCTCCTCACTCTCCGAGTTGAAAGACCAGGCAAAACCAGGGGCTATGAGAATGAAGAAGTCCCCACTGTAGGAGAAGACCAGGTTTGAGACCTTCTAAGGAAGCTGAAGGTACATAAGTCGATGGGACCTGATGAAATCCATCCACGGGTCCTGAGGGAATCACAGAATTGTCAGAGTTGGAAGAGACCTCTAGACATCATCTAGTCCAACTCCCCTGCTAAAGCAGGATTGCCTAGAGCACATTACTCAGGACTGCATCCAGGCGGGTCTTGAAGATCTCCAGAGAAGGGGACTCCACAACCTCCCTGAGCAGCCTGTTCCAGGGCTCTGTCACCCTCACCATAAAGAAGTTCTTCCTCATATTTGAATGGAACTTCCTATGTTCCAGCTTGTGCCCATTGCCCCTCGTCCTATTGCTGGAAACCACTGAAAACAGTCTGGCTCCATCCTCCTTCAACCCACCCTTTAGGAACTTGTATGCATTCATAAGGTCTCCCCTCAGCTTTCTCTTCTCCAGGCTAAAGAGTCCCAGCTCTCTCAGCCTTTCCTCATAAGGGAGATGCTCCAATCCCTTAATCATCTTTGTTGCCCTACGCTGGACTCTCCCCAGTAGTTCCCTGTCTCTCTTGAACTGGGGAGCCCAGAACTGGACGCAGTATTCCAGTTGTGGCCTCACCAGTGTGGAGTAGAGGGGGAGAATGACCTCCCTCAACCTGCTGGCCACACTCTTCCCTATGCAGCCCAGGATTCCATTGGCCCTCCTGGCAACAAGGGCACATTGCTGGCTCATGGAGAGTTTACTATCTACCAGGACCCCCAGATCCTTCTCCTCAGAAGTGCTTTCCAGCAGGTCCACCCCTAACCTATATTGGTGTCTGGCGTTCTTCCTCCCCAGGTGCAGGACCCTACACTTGCCCTTGTTGAACCTCAGAAGGTTCCTCTCTGCCCAGCTCTCCAGCCTGTCCAGGTCACGCTGGATGGCGGCACAGCCCTCTGGAGCGTCAGCCAGTCCTCCCAGTTTGGTATCATCAGCGACCTTGCTGAGGATACACTCTGTCCCCTCGTCCAGGTCGTTGATGGATATGTTGAACAAAACTGGACCAAGTATTGACGCCTGAGGGACACCACTGGTTACAGGCCTCCAACTTGACCCTGCTCCATTAATGACAATCCTCTGAGTTCTGTCACACAGCCAGCACTCAATCCACCTCACTGCCCCCTCATCTAGCCCACACTTCCTTAATTTCCTAATGAGGATGTTATGGGAGACAGTGTCAAAAGCCTTGCTGAAGTCAAGGTAGATGGCATCTGCTGCTCTCCCCTCATCCAGTCATCCAGTTATAATATCATAGAAGGCTATCAGATTGGTTAAGCATGATTTACCCTTGGTAAATCCGTGTTGAACACTTCCAATAACTTCCTGTTCTTTAAGATGTTTGGAGGTGACATCCAGAAAAAGTTGTTCCATTACCTTCCCAGGGACGGAGGTGAGACTAATTGGCCTGTAGTTCCCTGGGTCCTCCTTCTTGCCCTTTTTGAAGACTGGAGTGATGTTGGCCTTCCTCCAGTCCTCAGGCACCTCTCCTGTTCTCCATTACCTTTCAAAGATGATGGAGAGTGACCCAGCAATAACATCTGCCAGCTCTCTCAGTACTCACGGGTGCATCCCATCAGGGCCCATGGACATGCATGTCCAGTTTGGCCAAGTGGTCTCTAACCCAGTCCTCCTCTACTGAGGGAAAATCTTCCTCTCTCCAGACCTTCCCCCTTGTCTCCAGGGTCTGGGATTCATGAGGGACAGCTTTAGCAGTGAAGACCGAAGCAAAGAAGGCATTCAGTAACTCTGCCTTCTCTGTGTCTTCCACCACTAGGGCACCCATCTCATTCCTAAGTGGGCCTACATTTTCCCTAGTCTTCCTTATTCTATTGATATACTGAAAGAACCTCTTCCTGTTATCTTTAACCGTAGTGGCCAAGTTAAGTGCTGCTTGAGCTTTGGCCCTTCTAATTTTCCCTCTGCATAGCTTCACTACATCTTGGTATTGCTCATAAGTTACCAACCCCCTTTTCCAGAGATCATAAACTTTTATTCCTGAGGTCCAGCCAAAGCCTTCTATTTAGCCTGGCCGGTCTTCTTCCCCGTCGGCTCGTTTTTCGGGACCTGGGGATGGCCTTCTCCTGTGCTTTTAAGAGTTCCTCCTTGAAGTATGACCAGCCTTCCTGGGCACCTTTGCCCTTCAGGACTGTCTCCCAAGGGACACTCTCAACCATGCTCCTAAGCATGAGCTCTCACAGCAAGTGCAGGGCAGCCAAGGGATCAGGGCCAGCCAGCATGGGTTAATGAAAGGGAGGTCCTGCTTAACCAACTTGATCTCTTTCTATGACCATGTGACCCGCTTTCTCGATGTGGGGAAGGCTGTGGACGTTCTCTCCCTGGACTTTGGTAAGGCCTTTGACACTGTCCCCCACAGCATTCTCCTGGAGAAGCTGGCGAATCATGGCATAGACAAGTACACTCTTTACTGGGGAAAAGACTGGCTGGATGGCTGTGCCCAGAGAGTTGTGATTAATGGGGCGAAATCCAGTTGGTGGCCGGTCACCAGTGGTGTCCCTCAGGGCTCAGTTTTGGGGCCAGTCTTGTTTAATATCTTTATTGATGATCTAGATAAGGGGATTGAGTGCACCCTCAGTAAGTTTGCAGATGACACCAAACTAGGTGGGAATGTTGATCTGCTTGAGGGTCGGAAGGCTATACAGCGGGATCTGGACAGGTTGGATCAATGGGCCAAGGCCAATGGGATGAGGTTTAATAAGTCCAAGTGCCGGGTCCTGCATTTCGGTCACAACAACCCCAGGCAACGCTACCCGCTTGGGGAAGAGTGGCTGGAAAGCTGCCCAGCAGAAAAGGACCTGGGTGTTTTGGTGGACTGCCGGTTGAACATGAGCCAGTAGTGTGCCCAGGTGGCCAAGAAGGCCAACAGCATTCTGGCCTGTATCAGGAATACCATGGCCAGCAGGAGTAGGCAAGTCATCGTGCCTCTGTACTCGGCACTGGTGAGGCCTCACCTTGAGTACTGTGTTCAGTTCTGGGCCCCTCACTACAGGAAGGACATTGAAGTGCTGGAGCATGTCCAGAGGAGAGCCACCAAGCTGGTGAGGGGTCTAGAGAACAAGTCATATGAGGAGAGGCTGAGGGAACTGGGCATGTTTAGTCTGGAGAAGAGGAGGCTGAGGGGAGACCTCGTTGCCCTCTACAACTACCTGAAAGGAGGTTGTAGAGAAGTGGGTGTTGGCCTCTTCTCCCAAGGGAATAATGACAGAACCAGAGGAAATGGTCTGAAGTTGCGGCAGGGGAGGTTTAGATTAGATATTAGGAGGAATTACTTTACTGAGAGGGTGGTCAGGCACTGGAACAGCCTGCCCAGGGAGGTGGTGGAGTCACCATCCCTGGAGGTATTTAAGAAACGTGTAGACGTGGCACTTCAGGCCATGCTCTAGTGCCCGAGATTGTTGGATTGGGTGTTTTGTTTTGTGTTTGGTGTTGTGTTGGTGTGTGGGGTTTTTTTTGTTTGGTTGGGGTTTTTTTGGTTTTTGTGGGGTTTTTTTGTGTGTGTATGGTTGGACTCTATGATCTCAAAGGTCCCTTCCAGCCGTGATTCTGTGATTCTGTAAACAGGCCAAAGTCTGCCCTTCAGAAATCCAAGGTGGCAGTTCTGCTGGCTCCCCGCCTTGCTTCTCCAAGAATTGAAAACTCTCTGATTTCATGATCACTCTGCCCAAGACAGCCTCCCACCTTTACATCCCCCACAAGACCTTCTCTGTTAACAAGCAGCAGGTCCAATAGGGCGCTTTCCCTTGTTGGCTCTCTCACCAGCTGTGTTAGGAAGGTGTCTTCCACACACTCCAGGAACCTCTGGGATTGTTCCCTCTCTGCTGTGTTATATTTCCAGCAGACATCTGGGAAGTTGAAGTCCCCCACGAGAACAAGGGCGAGTCATTGCGAGACCTCTGCCAGCTGCTTATAGAATATTTCATCAACCTTTACATCCTGGTTGGGGGGCCTGTAACAAACTCCCACCATGATGTCTGCCTTCTTGGCCTTCCCCTTGATTCTTACTCATAAACACTCAACACTGTCATTCACATTGTTAAGTTCTAGGCATTCAAATCTGGTCCAACCCCCACCTCTCCTTCCTTGCCTATCCCTTCTGAAGAGTTGGTAGCCATCGATTGCAGCACACCAGTTGTGCAAGTCTTCCCACCATGTTTCTGTGATGGCAACTATATCATAGTTTTCCTGCTGTACAATGGCCTCCTGTTTGTTGCCCATGCTGCGTGCATTCGTGCACTTCAGCTGGGCTAATTGTCCTGCCACTTTTTTGGGGGGAAAAGCCCTAATTCCCACCTGACCGTGCTCAGAACCTTGTGTAGTTGCCATCCCTGGCCCTTTACCCCTAGGGTCATTAATAGTGGGCCTGGTTTTATCCCCTTCCCCCTTTGATTCTAGTTTAAAGCCTTGTCCACGAGCCTTGCTAACTCTTGGCCTGGTACCCTTTTCCCCTTTCAGGATAGGATTTTCCCATCCTTTGTGAGCAGGCCCAGTGTCCTGGAAATCAAACTCTGATCAGAGAACCCAAAGCCCTGCTGGTAGCACCAGTTTTGGAGCCAGTCATTGATTTGTCTGGTCTTCTTCTTAACCCAATGGCGGATGAAGTTGCCAAGCTGCTTTCCATTATATTTGAAGTCATGGCAGTCCGGTGAAGTTCCCGCTAACTAGAAAAGGGGAAACATAGTCCCATTTTCAAAAAGGGAAAAAAGGAAGACCCAGGGAACTACAGGCCGGTCAGTCTTACCTCTGTGCCTGGCAAGATCATGGAGCAGATCCTCCTGGAATCTCTGGTAAGGCACATGGAAAATAAGGAGGTGATTGGTGACAGCCAACATGGCTGCACCAATGGCAAGTCAAGCCTGACAAATTTGCTGGCCTTCTATGATGGGGTTAAATCATTGGTAGACAAGGGGAGAGCAACAGACGCCATCTATCTGGACTTATGCAAAGTGTTTGACACTGTCCCGCATGACATCCTGGTCTCTAAACTGGAGAGACATGGATTTGATGGATGGACCACTCGGTGGATCAGGATCTGGCTGGATGGCCTCACTCAAAGGGTTGCAGTCAACCGCTCAATGTCCAAGTGAAAACCAGTGACGAGTGGCGTTCCTCAGGCATCAGTACTGGGACCACTGCTGTTCAACATCTTTGTTGGAGATACGGACAGTGGGATAGAGTGCACCCTCAGCAAGTTTGCTGACGACACCAAGCTGTTTGGCGTGATCGACACACTGGAGGGAAGGGATGCCATCCAGAGGGACCTGGACAGGCTTGAGAAGTGGGCCTGTGCGAACCTCCTGAAGTTCAACCAAGCCAAGTGCAAGATCCTGCACATGGGTCACGGCAATCCCAGGCACAAATAAAGGTTAGGAGGAGAATGGATTGAGAACAGCCCTGAGGAGAAGGACTTGGGAGTGCTGGTGGATGAGAAGCTCAACATGAGTCAGCAATGTGCGCTCACAGCCCAGAAGGCCAACCATATCCTGGGCTGCATCAAAAGAAGTGTGGCCAGCAGGTCAAGGGAGGTGATTCTGCCCCTCTGCTCTGCACTCGTGAGACCCCACCTGGAGTACTGTGTCCAGCTCTGGAGTCCTCAGCAGAAGAAGGACATGGACCTGTTGGAATGAGTCCAGCAGAGGGCCACAAAGATGATCAGAGGGCTGGAGCACCTCTCCTATGAAGACAGGCTCAGAAAGATTTGGGGTTGTTCAGCTTGGAGAAGAGAAGGCTCTGGGGAGACCTTATAGCGGCCTTCTAATATCTGAAGGGGGCCTACAGGAAAGATGGGGAGGGACTCTTTATCAGGGAGTGTAGCAATAGGATGAGGGGTAACTGTTTTAAACTGAAAAAGGGGAGATTTCGATTAGATATCAGGAAGAAATTCTTTACTGTGAGGGTGGTGAGGCACTGGAACAGGTTGCCCGGGGAAGTCGTGGATGCCCCGTCCCTGGGAGTGTTCAAGACCAGGCTGGATGGGGCTTTGAGTAACCTGGTCTAGTGGGAGGTGTCCCTGCCCATGGCAGGGGGGTTGGAACTCAATGATCTTTAAGGTCCCTTCCAACTTTAACCATTCTATAAATCTATGAAAGTGCATCTAAACTTTCCTATTATTCCTAATTATAGTAAAAAAGGTAAATAGGATTTATGGTTTGCAGCATTCATGATACCAATAATTAAAAAACTACATACATTAACTAAAGAATTAAAAAAAAAGTCTAACCAAGTTATCATCTGAACCCACCATTAATTTTTTGAACTTACTTCAGCAAAAAAGTTTGCCTAGAAGTATGTTTTGAGTATATTTAATAACAATCCAAACCTCAAAGATAATTACTTATGGCAGTGTTACATTAATATTCAAGTGCTAGGTGCAGCAAGTTTTTCTACACATTGACAGTCAAAACTTTAAAAAAAAATAAAAAAAAATCTAGATAATGTGAAATATTCAAAGACATATTTTTAAGGTGTTAATGTCATACACAGACTTTTTATAATTACAGGAGTTTGAATCATGCCACCCACCTGTCTGGTAGTACGATTCAGCTGCTGAAGGTTGAGGCTGGGCAGCAGCAGCCACAGCAGTTGCTGTTGGTTGTTGATAGTATTGTTTGCTGTCATAAGCTACAGCTGGGGCAGTGGATCGAACATAAGAATAGGAATCCTAAAAATTCAAAAAAGAAAAACCAGCAAATTTCTCCTTAAGTATGTATCTGGAGTAATAGAAATCATTTGCAGAGTCAAAGAATTTTCTTCTACTAAAGCAGAATTTAAAAAAAAAATTACAGATATGCTATATACTAATATATGCATTAAAGAAATTAAGTTTAAGTTTACAGACACTTCAGGCCTGAAGACAACCCTGATGGTCTTTTTCCAGACTTAATATAGGAATTAACCTCACTTTCCCTTACAAATAATTTTTGTTACCAAAAAGCAACTATTCTCATTAGTTTTTTATAATGACTGTATCAGATTACATTCCTGTAAAATATGAAGGAAAAAACCACCACAGATCTCTACAAACCACAATAAATTCACAAGTTTACAAACATGACCCTTTACTGTCTTTAAAAATCCCATCATCAACAATACTTTTCCTGGTTATATTTTTGGAGTATGAAAGCGATACTTTTAAAGCCTTCTTTACTTTTTGGTGTATTGATTATTCCACTGGAGAACCATATTATCTTATAAGGGCAAGGCAAGTAGCCTATTTGAAGCCTCCAGAACTCAGGAGATGGTTAGTAAGCTTAGAAGGGGAGGGCTTGGAAGACACTATATGCACATATGTATTTTCTCCCATCCTCATCATATTTATGGTAAAGCGTGAAGAGTTGATCAACTGAGGGGTAGCAAGGCACAAAATACATTAGCTGAAATGTACTAATGTATACAATTTATTTTTATTTCAAAGAAATATAACAATAAAATTTATTTTCCATCCAATCTATGTAAAGTAGAATTATTTTTCTTTAGTTTAGGGGACTCTTTTCTGTCTGAATGCATCTAGTAACTGACTAGTTTAATGACCTCGTAATTATGAGTATATATGCTACTGAAAAGACTCCTACATTTCGATTCATTACAAATTACAAAAGCCATACAAAGGACTTTATAGCATACAGCAACGGTGGAGTCCTTTTCAACAAACAAAAATACTAATTACAATCTAGATAATGTCTTGATAAGTTTAGGATTAAAAAGTTAAATAATTGTTACAAGGGACATACTATTTCAATGTCCGCTGTCTCATAGTAAATGCACGTTTTAACTATGAGCCATGCCATGAGAGTTTGATAACTCTTGTGTAGAAACACACCAGCC
The DNA here is from genome assembly GCA_003697955.1 of Calidris pygmaea. NCBI lineage: Eukaryota > Metazoa > Chordata > Aves > Charadriiformes > Scolopacidae > Calidris > Calidris pygmaea. The sequence continues at coordinate 6,540 of QJSC01020939.1, read as the reverse complement.
TAGAAATATCCACTAAAGACTAACAAATGCTAACGTAGCAAAAAAGCAGATAAAAATACAAATAAAGCTCACATTTCCAATGGGAAACTACCTGGCCACATAAAACCCTTCATCTTTCTGCATCTAAGCTGTCTGACTGAAAACAGTGGGCTAGGGTTACTGACACTCACACTGTGTGAATCTAGACAGACAGGAAAAACTGCAACTTCTCACTCTTTCTTAAAAACTGAACAGGAATAAACACTTATTTTAGATAAGTCCCTATACAGACTGAAATCTTCCAACTGCAAAACTGATGCAGCACTCTGATTTGTACTGCTAAGTTTCTTTATTCCTGAAATGAAGAGGAATACAAGTCACTGACAGGATGTTGTTTCATATGATGTTTAAGCCAGCATAAGAATGAGTTGTCTAAAGTCCCATCACATCTCTCCTCACAGCCCTACACGATCCCACCTCCATCTCTTGCATTGGCATCACAACTGTGCAGAACCAAAGAAATCCTGCAGAAGCCTGTCAAACACGTGGAAACCTGCTGCTTCTTTTTTGGTTGGATAGTTTTCTGTGGAATACTTATCCTGAACTGACCCACCCAAATGTTGACAACTGCTCGATTCAATGCAAGGAAGTGTCAGCAAAGGTCAGAGCAAGATGAAAACAGACAACAGCGCCCTTTTGCAGAAGCCTGTAGCCACACAAGCTTAGGCAGTGGTCTCACAAAGGGTACCCAAAACCTACCCAAAGGGTACTTACTTCCTCTCCTAGGGTAATCTTCTATCCTCTTACGTTTGGTACTAGAGCTCCTGTGGCACCCAGGAATCCAACAAGGGAATTATTTCTATCTCTTGCTGAAAAGTTTTATTGGAACATTTTTTTCATCTAAATCAGTTCCATGACCTAGTTTACCGCATGCCACTTGAACATTTAGGCTAGCTGAAACAAGTATTTCAGCAGTAGTTCCCAAAATCATTTGGAGATTAATATCAATTCATTGCTTATTGTGCAAATGTTTAAATCTTAGCTCCTGCAGTGCTACTGTTGATAATCCTCTATATGCGCCATATGAGACTGCAACCACTTCACATTCTATCAGTTTTAGCTACTAAGTAATTTGAGTTGCATTCAAACTGTGATTCATGGAAGAAAAAAAAAAAACAAATATCATCCCATTCTCTTATCCAAACAGGCCTCCTCCTTTTAACATATCATTTAAAAATCACATAAGTGATTTTTTTTTTTTAAAACGCACCTGGTAATTCTGCGTAGTGACAGGCGGTGGTGGTGGTGGTGCTTCTTGTTGCCTCTGTGTATAACCGTAATCTGTAGCTGTGTGCGCTGTGGGATAGCCTCCATAAGCAGCAGCTGTTGCAGCAGCTGCAACAGCTACTGGAGCAGGCCTGGCTACTGCAACTGTAGCTGCTGCTGGAGCATAGGCTGCAGTAACAGTGTGCGCAGCGACTGGTGCCTGGTGGACAGTGTAGCTAGCAACTGTAGTTGGATGGGAATAGGCTACACCTGAAGCTGGCTGCTGGCTATATTGGAAAAAGACAGTAAGTAAATAATTAGATTAATTCAACATAGTAAGCTAATGTTTAAACATTAGAAAAATCCCAGATTTTATTAATACTTGTCTGTTCTACAAACAGATCTGAAGCAGCTATCATACACTTTAATGGCTTTTATTACCTCTCTTCCACCCCCATTAAAAATGCTGTGGATGTAGACATATCATGCAGGTGATGACTTTCTTCTTTGCAAGAGTGGGGGTATTCCACTGTTTGAAAATAACCCAGGTCTTTCATTCAAAATAATATAGAAGTCTTACACTTAGCTCTTCATGACCAATAAGTTTATAAGTGTTTTAGTAGTTCTTCAATAAAACTGACATACCTGTCAAATTAAGAAAAATACTACTTTTCTGCGAAAGCTCATTACTGACCTGCACTTGCATGATGTTTTTCAGTAAATCATATTAAAGTAATGGGTTTTTAAAGACTTCTGTGAAAATTAGCTCAGAACTCGTAAATTTAAGGCAGACATTTAAATACACATCTCTGATAAGGGACTTTTCCCATAAAAATTTAGAACTATAAAAGCTAGCTCCACTCATACAGAAGTCCACTGCCTCACAACATGAAGCATCAAAAGAACAGTCAGATCGAGCAAGAAGACTGCTACCAGAGCTCTGACAATCTTCCAGGCACATGCTGAGATTAACCTGCTTCTCTTAAATTTGCAGGTAGGACATTAATATGTGGCTATTTACTAAGAATGAGTAAATATTAACAGTGGAGATAAAAAATTATGGCTTCAAAGGCTTAATTATGTGAACTGAAACTAATATTATTGACATATATTGAACTATAACTGTGCATTATGATTAAAAGCCTACAACAGTTATTTTTATTTTTAAACTACTAAAGTAAACTAGGCAAAATATCACTATCTGGAACAATGATATGAAACGGGGATTGAGTGATTATTCTGAAATTTTTAGTACACTTTCTTCACTGCTTTTCAATAATATTTAAGAATCTCTATAGGGTTTCACATCTCCATAGCACTATTCAAAAATAATTCAAAACCAATTCCATGCCTATCAAGGAGGTAGTATCCCCTATTTTTTAGAAGAAAACAGAAAAATGATATCTCACTCAAAGCAAACATACTCGGTAGCAAAGTGGAATTGCAGCACGGTTATGCTCAAAACCAAAAGGAACAAGAAGTTACAGCCTGGAGAAGAGGAGGCTGAGGGGAGACCTTATTGCTCTCTACAACTACCTGAAAGGAGGTTGTAGAGAGGTGGGGGTCGGTCTCTTCTCTCAAGTCACAGGCGACAGGACGAGAGGAAATGGCCTCAAGTTACACCAGGGGAGGTTCAGGCTGGATATTAGGAAAATTTTTTTTCACCAAAAGGGTTATCAGACATTGGAATGGGCTGCCCAGGGAGGTGGTTGAGGCACCATCCCTGGAGGTGTTCAAAAGACGGGTTGATGTATTGCTGGGAGGTATGGTTTAGTGATGGTGATGCTTTTTGTTTGTTGTGTGGGTGTCTATTTTTGTCAGAGTTAGGTTGACGGTTGGACAAGATGATCTTTAAGGTCCCTTCCAACCTAGAAGATTCTGTGATTCTGTGATTTTTTCCTAAAGACTGCAATATTCTCTCTGACATAACTACCAGAAACAAAGCACCTTTTAACTATAAATACTATTATTTTTGTAAAAGACATTTCCATAACTCCCTTGTGTTTATTATTTCTTTAAGATAAACTGATTTTGTCATTTTAATTACAGCAGAACCCATTAACTTCAATATATTAAAAAACCCCAACACATTCTTATAGCAGAAACACACAGAGAAAATGTTATTATTATTGGACTTATATGCCTGGAGTCTACCTTCTTCTCATCTTAGGCTCCTGATTGCTTAAAAGACCACTTACATTCCATCCAAATTTAATTCAGTTGTAAGTTGTACTCACAATTATGCTTCATTTTATTTTCAGCTTCTTAGCATAACAGTGGAAGGAAAAAGACCTGAACCACTCTGGTGTAGCTCCCACCACAGCTTGAAACAATTCCTCCTACTTGATGTATATAGGCAGTTTCTGTTCTGTCAGTTTAAGGTGAGAAATCAGACACCAGAAAATTCAAGATGACTATTTTATGATGGTAAAAGTGAATGACAACCTATAACATTAGGCTGCATTATCTACATATCTAACAGTACAGAAGTGTAAAATATTCAAAATTTCTGAGGTAATTCACATTGTCATATGTATCTACTAAAAATACATTAAATTGAGAAAACAGGCAGCAGACTGCACTTGAACACATCAACAGTCTAATAGTGCCAACAAGTCTTGCTCCATCCTGTCCCCTCTCCCCGTATACCAAACCTGGCTATGCCATCCTATTCCATCCCTAGTGCTAGTTCTACTACTTGTCAAGCTATTCAGTGCACCGATTTAATTCCTTAATCTAGCAGAAAACTATGAGAACTTTTTTTTTGCTGGGCTCATTTTCTAACATGAGAGAAATGTTAGAAACACTGGCACTCACAAAACAGTCTGCTGAGTGCCAGAACCCACAGAAGTTATACACATGGAAGCGGCGGGGGTGGGGTGGGAAATGGGAGGGAGAGAATGAACAGGGACCTACCTGTCCAGGAAGCATTAATTTGGCTCTTCAAGCTTCATGAAACCATGCCTAAGTTACTATTACAAAATACAATACAGTGTTCACAACACACTATGAGGTAACAGTATCAGTTTATCAAAGAAAATGCTCTTGTTCTCAGAATATATATGATTAAAGCTTCCTGACAGTTTTCAGTATTTATTACTGTGAAAAGACTGTGATCATTATAAGCAGGACTATTAACAAGATTCTGCTACAGACAGTTTCATTTCTTCTGTGCTATTTTTTAATCAAACTTCCTTATCATGGTATAGAATGAACAGCCCCAATCATTTGATTTCTAAGACTAATATAGTTCTATGACCATTTTTACTTTAGCAAACCTGTTCCCCTTCTGCAATATCACGCAGAGCTAGTGATCAAGTTTGCAAGACTACAAGAAAGATATTCTAGAATTGACTGGTTCTTCCTTTTTAAAAGTTATGTTATACTATGTTACAAAAATTCATGACATGGCCTTTTCTAAATTTATGATGTTTCTTTTTCGCCCCATGGTCTTAATGAGAACCTTTTAACATTAAGATGACCAGACACTTTCAGGTAATTAATTTATATCAAAAGATTTTTGTGCCAATTTCATTTGACTTAGAAGAGTTTTTAATCCATGTTTGGTGATTAGTGTCTCATCACATTTGCCGAGATGAACTTAACTCCTCCCAGGCTATTTTGCCAGACTCCCTATTCCACTGATGTGTCTTGCAGTTGTTCTTTGCACCTATCCTAGTATTATCTACTCTTCTTTCTTGACTACAGATGGCAAGAACTGTATACATCATTTCAGATGAAGTTTCAGCTGTGCTACCCACCCTGCTCCAGACTTTCTTTCCAGTCTAGCTTCCTAAGAACAGCTTCTTGTAGTTACCTGTGTATTGACACTATTTTCTTTGCATCAAATATCAAAACACACCATACTAATATAAATACTAAGTAAGACTCAAGACCCGTCCCTAGGGTACTCCACTGCAATTATTCCTATTTGATAATCACTCTTCTAATTCTACCCCTCTACCAGCTCCATCTCTACAATTCTTTTACTAATCTCTACCTTAAGCAACAATTTTCCATACTGCACCACATCAAGTATTTCAACTTAGTCCCAAAAAATAAGATTCCAAAAGACTTAGGCACCCGATGAAGTTATTAGAGCACTAATGAAATACAGTATGTCAGCTGAGCTATGGTAAGAAACCACATGTGTGTTCTTCACCACAACAAAGTAATTCAGTTTAGATTGATCCCCCAACACGGTGGGAAAAAGTTGAACCAAATTACAAGTGAACAGAGAAGCTAACTGATTGACCTGGTAACTTAGCAAGTTTTCTTTGTAGGACAACTCTTCTCTTCCCCAAAATAAATTCTAATATCCTTATTAGCATCTTTGAGTTCAAGGAATTCTAGCGCTCTTCATATGAAATGATATGCAGTCCAAGTGGCTTTACTAACTAGGTGAAGCTTAAAAATCACAGAATAATTTAGGCTGAAACAAAGATTTGGAGGTGATCTGTTCAAACCCTGTGCTCAAAGCACAGCTAATTTTGAAGTTACATTAGGTTTCTCAGGGCTTCGTGTCCAGTCAGGTTCCAATCATCTCCAAGAATGAAGATTGCAAGACTGCTCTAGACGACCTCTTCCAGCCCAGCCTGAACACTTATATTTGGCTAAGTTGTATTAAAACACCAGCAACAAAAAGTCCACACCCTGACAACAAGCTTTCAAAAAGGTGTTAGCCATCACTACTCCACATTAGTTATTAAAATAACTAGATTAATTATTTCACATTGCTGTTAGTAATTTTTATTCCCCTTTTCAAAAATCCAAATATTCAAGAAGCAATTAAAAATCTTTTCTGAACTGCACAAAGATCTTCAACACGGAAACTGTAGCAGTGGTTTTTATGGGCTTCCAAAGTGAAAAAAGGTGGCAGCACACCTAAAATGATTTAAAGTCAGAAGCTGGCTAGGAGGAAGAAAGTGCTGATCAATAGCAATTAATGAAATATTGGTGTCCACTTAGCAAAACGTTGTTCTCCAGTGTTCCAAAACCACACAGGTTTGTCCAATTTAAATAGATATTTAATATAGATTTGCAAATGAGCAACATTCTTCCACAAAAAAACCCAACCAATGTAGATGAGAACTTGTATTATGATTAGATCTAAAATAGCAGAATCCTCACTTGTTAGTTACTTTTATATACCAACACTGATGGAAGGTCTGGATTTCCTGTGATTTACCAGCCCAAGAATGTCAGAGAATTAAGAGCATTTGAATTTAAGAAACAAATACTAAATTATCTTCTGGAGAACACTTTGCTCTTGTCCTTTTTCATTTCCAGCTATTA
>QJSC01020925.1:1642308-1691260 GCA_003697955.1 Calidris pygmaea | reverse complement strand
TCACTTCTGGTGAGGGAGGCCGGGTGGTGGTCGTGGGGTTGTCTGTGAAATTCAAGCCCCGTCTCAAGTCTCGCGTGTCCCCTCGGAAACCGCTCTCCAGCCCGGGAACACGCTCCCGGATTGGGTTTGGCATAGGGAAGAAGCGAGCGTAGAAGCTGTCGGAGAGGTGGCCTTGTAGGCTTCATTGTCCAGAGTGGACAATAAAAAGCTGATTTTAAATTTTTTTTTTTTTTTTTTTTTTTTTTTAAAACGGGAAATACCTTTAAAAACCGAGGTCAAAACCTAAATTTCGCCCATCGTACGCTGTCCCCAGCGTTCTGAGTGTAATATCAAAGGGCTAGAAACTCGTTGCGATACGCCGCCGGGAGGGGAAAAAAACAGGGGTTTTTTTTAACTCAGTCCGTGAAAATACTGAAGTAGTACTTACCCACCGCAAAGTCAATAAATCCGTATCACGCTAAAAACAACAAAAAGTGTTTTACAAACTGATACTTGTCAAGAATCGATTGCCAGAGCGCAGCGGTGCGAAATTATTACTGAAACGCCAGCATTTACTCACTGCAAAAACTCAAGGAACCGTGAAGCCCCGTTTAGTGGTACGCGCAGTTTTTCTTTTTAATGTGTTAATGGTTTGGGTTTCTTCAAAGTTGTATTACTTTTTGAAGTCTGGGTGTTTCTATTTGTGCAGAAAATAGACTGAGAAGGCTTTGAGCTCCCACTGTTACAAAAGTTAAAAGGAAACAAAGTTGAGCTGCTAAGTCGGCAGTCTGGAATGAGTCAATAGTATCTCCTTTGTCCTGCTAGCTTTTTCTGCTCTGCTGTATCTTTGCTCTATTTCCTCTGCACAGGCAAATAAGCGTTTCTACCCCCAAGCCTATTTAATAGTTCGACTTTATAGGTCTCCCGGCTTCTAAGTATTCTGACCCACCCGTAAAATTCAAACCCATCTGCCTTTCCGGGCTCTCTACAACAGTTGAGGTACTGTCAACGACAGCGCGCTCAGTTCTTTAACCACCTAGATGCTTACACATTTTCCATTATTTATAATTAATGGGGCAAATTATTCTTGCTTTGTTGTAGTAAACCTTCACGGGGGAACAAGTGTGCCTTTTTAAAGTATTTCATCATCAATCGTCTCTTGTCTTTCACAAGAAAAAAAAAAAGGGGGGGGGGGGGGGGGGGTTGGGATGGAGGCACGAAGGAGATGTAAATAACTCTCCCCCTCGTTTACTCGGGGATTCCCTGGGAGTCTCAGAGGGCAAGGAGGTAACATAGCTGGCTTTTCCAATGGGATCACAGGTCCTGACACGGGGTCACGGAGAATCTATGCCTGGCTAGCCCTGTGCTCCAGTTTTGTTTAGCTGGTAGCCAGTCCCTGGAGGGATCAATGTCAACTTAAGCATGCTAACTTCTACAAGCAATGGGTTGGCCACTGACCGGGAGCTGTAACAGGCTCCTGGAGGGCTCCCTGGATCTGCTGCACTTGGAGCTCTAGTGCTGCTGCCAGGCTGCTTCTGCGGCTCTGGAGCTTCTCACAGAAAGAAATCCAAGTGGTAACAGTATAAAGCAAACCCCAACACTGTCCGTTTTCTGAAAACAAACGGTGGGTAGATGTATTAGGTGGATTGGAAAAGCGGCTTGGGTAGGGATGGGGTTTATAGACTGAGGCACAGAAACTGGAGCCAGCTCCCACCACCGTGAGATAAGTTTCTCTGCACTTCAAACCCACTTTGCTCTAAATTCTGGCCTTAGGACTGATGTTAGCCCTTCGGCAGATCTGCCCCGCTCTCACAGATGATAAACAAATGTCAATTCAATATCCCACATGTATAAGTATTAGTGTTCAGCAAATAAAATAGGAGCATACTTTCTCTGTATTACATACATGTCTTAAATTAGCCCATTAAGAAAGGAAGTACATATATATATATGCACACAAACATACGTATCTTTTCACATTAATAGCCCTTTCTGGTTTAACTATCAAAGAGCATTGGAGACTAGAGTTGGGTTACTAGAATACAAAGAAAAGTGAATCTGTATTAACTCCTTGGGAGGTTGAAACCTGTATTTTAATGTATACAGTATGTAGTTTTTACTTAATTTTATGTTACAATACAAAGGTTTTTTAGGTCTGCAAGATCAAGATAATTTTTTATTTTAGAAATAATATGCAGCTTATTATTAATTTCTCTTAGGCCTCCTTTTCTTTTGATTACCTGAATTACATAAATGAGTCATTTAGCATATAATTATCTGAATGACCATTCCTTTCCCTTTTCAGTCTTGAAAAAGTTTATCAGTCAACTTCTGCTGTAGTGTTGTATCTGTGACCATTCTGACTTATTGCCATATAATTTTGTACTCCCCTTTTCCCTCCCCCCCCCTCCGAGTTGTCCAGTTCTTTTAAAAAATGCAGCTGCATAATTCCTAATGACAACAAGCAGGTTTTTTTCTGGTAACCATAAAGGCCTATGCTATGAATTTCTCCAACTTTCGTTTAAAACTCTAAACACGTTTCTATCTTTTCGGTTGTAAAGGGTGTTACTAACTTAGGTTAGGAAATTTGACTGACAGAGACAGCATAGTCTTCCTGGTTCTGCAAGCAGGCAGTTCCAGTGTTTCAGCTTTTGCACAGTAGCACTTTAACAAGCAGCAGCCATGCATAACTAACAAGACTGCAAGTCCAGTTACTGCTTTTTAGAAGCCTGTACCCAGCTCTTAAGTTATCCAAAATGTCCATTTTAAATTGTTGCAGACATATGACAAAGCTATTAACAGCAGGAAAGTGCAGTACTTGCTCACGACGGATAAGATACAAGAGGAGAAAAAAAAGTTTTTAAAAATGGAGCCCGAGGCACAGGAGGAAAGCAGCACAAGCTCCAGCTATCCTTTTATAGTAACTGGTGTTTTATGGAAAGTGGGAAAGAAGAGAAAACTCTCCCTTCCTTCCAACAGCTAGAAAGCGATGGCATGGCCCTTCTAACTGAAGATTGATAGCATTCTTGGAGAAATCTTTATGCAGGTTTCATTTCTAGGATCTGGAAGTGAGAAGTATTGTTTTCCCCAGTTCCTTGTCTTGAACCTACTTCTGGATTCTAGGTCTTATCATCTAGCTCTATTGATGGGTGTCTAATAGAACAGCTTTCAATTTTGGCATTAATGCTTCATAAAAAGCAATATATTTTTCAGAATATTTTGTAGTACTGTAGTAGTTTTGATGAATATTTTCTACATGTACAGTTAACATTATGAATACTACATATATAGAGATTATATTAGCTAATCAGGGCATTACTTTAAGATGTGTACATAATGTATATACAAGATACACCAAGCACAGATTAAAAAGGTGCTCTCAGCCTGGATTACAGCTACAAATAAATCTTTTGTAAAAGATGAATGGAAATTAGGAAATTAGTAGTACTTCATCAGATGAGAAATAAGCCCCTTAGACTGCACAACGTAAAAACTAAATAGGCCAAAAACTAGGCAACACTAGTTGGCAAAACTGCATACCAAAACTACTGTACTTTTTTAGGACTCTTAGTATCCTTGTTTCTGGCTGAATGCGGTATGTGCATGAACATCCTTTCTTATAAAATAATAAATTTCACAAAGATTCCACTGTATGACAGTGTACTGACTGGCTGTCACAACTACTGACTAAATATTAATTTTGGTAGTCTTTCCAAGTTAAATCTATGAACTACTATATCTGGATAACTTTTAAATCCCTACCCACAAGTGAAACTCCAACAAACCGATTTCCTGACTTGCACATTGTCTATCCTTCTTTGTAAAGATTTGTTTAGTAATTTACTTTAGTCCATCGTTTTTATTTTTATTAGTTGGTTAGAGAAGTATTAGATAGTCTCTTTTGAGTTTATTTCATTTTAGTTTTACAACACTAAACAGTGCAATAAACACTGCAGGCTAACCAGAAGGAGCTCCACATTAGTGCAATCACTTCAGTTTCGTAACTCCTACAGATTTTTATCCCTTACAAGCATTAGAGCAATGATTTACATACCAGCGAGGGAAAATGAAAATGAGGGGGAAGCTCATTATAACCCTGTAAGTGTACTTAGTTTCTCCTAACAAGGACTAGATTAAACCTGGCCTACGTCACAAGAATTGTGAAGGATGAGAGCAAAGGGTCCTTTCTCATAATGCTCACGCATAATTAATGCTCTCTTCACTCAAGAGAGAAAACCAGACCCAAAATAGGAAGGAGGATCTGGGCTACTATTCTTTCACCTTCGCTCCCCACCCCCACCCTTTGAGCTGTAAAGAAAGGATCAGGTTGCACTATTTTAAAAGCTGGTGCAGCAGGCACACTTCCTCGCTGGGTTGGAGAGCACTGGGAGAAAACCTCTCTCAGAGCTCCCTGCAGCAGCACACGCTGCTTCACAACATCCTTGACTCAGGACTGGGCCGCATCAACAGAGCTAAGCCTTCAGTTAAGTGATGAGAACTCCCCCTGTAAATGTACCATATTTTTAGGGATCTATACAAATAAGAATACTATGGAACTAACTTACCTTGGACTCACGGTTTTGAAAGCTTCGTGCTTGATGCAAGTCATAAAAACCGAACTTCTCACAGCAGCTCAGCACTACAGGTAAAGCAGACCTGTAAATAAATGAAAGAAAGAAATTAAGCAACAGCGTAATTTGCTGAACATGCTTAAACAAAGTGGATTGATTAACACGTTAAAGAATATAATTGCTGTCTCTTTCATCCCACTTCTAAACGCAGATTACTAGTTACTGTTCCTACAGACGTTTCAAATTAAATCATCCAGCTGATGTTAAGCCCATATCAAGGCAGAAGATGGAGGGTGTTTTGGCCAAGGTTTGGAATGGGAGTTCAAACGAGGGCCATAATCCTGTCCCTGATGCAGAATTTCACCAATGGCTTTTCGATTCTAAGATAGGGAAAATTAAAACTGTCCTACCTCTCACTGAATCTAAGAGACAAAATAATGCTTACAGGATGCCCCCAGGCTACATATGCTAAGGTTATAAGAAGTCTAAAATAACTTGAGATTTTAAGTAAGTGTTCAGCAACATTTTGTTGACCTGTGTATTTGTCTCTTCAAAATCTAAAAGTCCCAGTTCAGAGGCAAGGTGCCCAGTTAGCAGTGCCTGCTGAATGTCTAAAGGCTAATCCGGCTAGGAAGATCTCCCTTAAAGGAGTTCTCATGCTGTGTCCCATCTCCACATAAAAAAACCAAAAATTACGCTGATTGAAATCCTCCAGCAGTCTTCCATACTCTTCACATTCGATATGAAGACGTGACTGGGAAAGGGCACTAACAGCCTCCGATCTCACCCAGGGAAGGATCCTTCTGTAGGAATTGTGGAGGGAAGCCGTAAGCCCCCTCCTGTTGGAGCCGGGGAAGTTTTGGGTGCAGGGGCAGAGTCTGCAGGCAGCGCTGCAGAGACGCTTGGCTGTGAGTCGGGGGCACTGGGAGCCTCGAAGAGCTGTACTGTTACAGTGGCCCAAGAGTGAGAAGCTATTAATGCCCTTTAATCGTGCCTCAGCCCCTTCTACCTGAGGTCTCCAAGTTTTAAAAGAAACAAAATCTCAAAATTCCAGGCTTAAAAAAAAAGGTTGAGATCTACAGATAAAAAGCTGTATATTAGATCTAGATATTATTATTGTAGTTGTTAATAATGCATGATTTCAACATACAGACCGGCAGACATTTAAGTCGAACATAAGAATTAAAATATTTACAGGTTGTGGCATATGACAACAAATTTACAAGTAGTAACAAAACCGTCCTTTTCTTATGCATAAGATTCAGCATTCTAGAGGGAAAGCCTGCTGGAAATATGCAAGAGGCTCATGGAAATGGAGGGTAAGATAAGAAAAGAAGTTTAATGGAATATGCTGAGTTGGATGACTGAAGTCTTCATCAAATAAGAAAGCAGTATCCTATTTACTTTCTGATGCTGTGTGAGTGAGTGAACTTAAGCCCACACATTCTCTTGCAAATCATGTCACAAGGATTCTACCTCTCTATGCCCCAGAGGTCACGAGTGACCATGTACTGACCCCTGACAGACTCCTGCCGCCTCTTCTTTAATACTGCAAGCATACACGTCTCTAACCATTTGAGCCTATACCAGTGCTATACATGGCGTGCTGTCTCCTCTTCTTTTTTTTTATTTTAGCAATCTATACCCCCCCCAAAAAAAAAAAAGTTCTATCATCTTGTGTCTCTCTATAGACTTTCTTGCACCGAGAAATTTCTCCATACTTAAGCAGATGTGTTAAGGTATAAGGAAAAACATAAAAAGATAAGATTATTTCAGGGAGAGACTTAGCAGCTTTTCAGAAAAAGGAATATTTCATTTCAAAGAAAATAAAATCTTTTTCAACGGAAAGAGTCTCATGTTTATATTATCACTAAAACTTTTGCTGAAAGGGGAAGAAAGAGTAACTGTAGACAGTAGTTCAAAAGGAAGTTCTGTTACAGTACAGACCAAAAACTTGAAGTTCTTAGAGTGTATAAAATACATAATCAATGCTGAACTTCTGCATTTGCCTAAAATACCAAGCTGTGAGTGTCCTTTTAAAGCTGCTCTTTAATGTGTTCCACAAGTCTTAATGCTGAAAGCTATACAAGGAGATAATTAATACAATAGCATTTACCAGGAATAAAACTGAGATATTCCCACATTGAAACTTCTCCAGCTCTAACAAAGACACCATTCAAAAAAAAAAAAAAAGGCATTTCAAAGACCACTGTAGATGCTGGACATAGACTGATTCTTGAGTTAAAGACAGACATCCGCTAGCCAAAAGGAATAACTAGAACAAAGGAGAAACTTTAAAGTTTCAGACTTTCAAGTTTGAGACCTCTAGTTTGAACTTATCTATGTTTTCACACATCAAGTAGGTTCAGTGGAGTTAGAAATATCCAGTATACGTAATGAAAACAATCTCTATCAGTGCATACAGCATGAACATGATAACATATGTTTTCCAAGCCTAGAGCAATTGTCAAGCAATTACTATTTGTCAAGGCAACGCACTTGATAGCCGGGGTCATCTAACCCTAAGTCATCTCCTTCTACCTTACTCCGAGGTGGGTGGCAGTGACTCAGCTGCCCAGCTTTCTTTAATTTGCTGTGAAGGTAAGTTGGGGAGGGAGGTTTCTCTCCCTACAGGCAGGGAGAAAGCCGAGGGGAGGCCGAGGCAGCAGCGAGGGGTGCAGTCACTTCACCATGGTGGCTGACACAAGGAACAGCTGCTGGGGTTTTGTTCCAAGGGGAAGGAGGGCTGGTGCAGGTCAGAGGGGACTCCTGGACAACTGATGATTAACCAGGGCTTTCTAAAGCCCTTGCAAGGCCCATATTGTGTTTGTTTAGGACCCAGAACTACAAGTGCATGTTATCAGCAGACTGGGTGGATTGGTTTGTGTCTCTTGAGTTAAATTACCAATTCTAAATAGCTTTTAAAACAGACCAGAGAAAGACCTTGTCTTGCACAGTGTGTTTTGGTCTGGTTTGACATTTGCTTTTTTTTTTTTTCATTTTAAAGGCCCTTATTCAACGAAATATACCTTATTTACAAAATAGGATTCTTTTTGCTATCCATGCCTGTACAATTTTTACTGAATCATCCATATAACTAACCTCTGATTCTTAATTTTTACGTTTTATGATAGAAAAATTAATGGCTGTTCTTTACCACATGATTCAGTCTTCCAATTATAAGTTGTAAACTGTGTGTAGATAGAAAATGGAATTCAATTAAAATGTAGCAAAAGAGCGCTTCATTTTTATCAGTTAAATTAAATAACCATAGATGTACATAACATGTAAGAAAAAAAGTCAGAACATACTGCACTGAAAAGTGATTTATTCAACAAGGACTAATCACTGCTAGTTGGTGAACTTAAGTGGTTGCTTCTGGTCAGCACGACCTTCAAGACTTTAGAACTAGTACATCTCATCCTCTTACAGTTTTCGTTCATGGACGTGATGAGAAAAAATGAAATTGCCTGCTTTTTCATCTCCCAGTGGATTTTTCAATTTTGAACATACTAGTCATTAATATAAAGTAGATGAGTAAAGGAGAAAAAAAAGCTCTCAGAAGCAGGTTCAGCATTCTGTAGTTCCAACTGCTCTGCCAGTGACTTCCACCCCTTCTGTGGTTTGACTTTTTCTAAAACTTTGGCATAAAAAAATATGTTGCATAGTATTTTTATTGGGTTATTTTAAAATATTATAGTAAATTTAACCTTAATACAGGCTGCCCTACTTCCATACTTAATTTTAAGTGGTCTTGTTAAAAAAGAAACATTTAATTTAACTAAAGTGTACATATAGAACTCATTAAAGATATATTAATAATTCCAGGAGGCCACACAAGTAATAGGAAACGTGGATTCCTACCTTTCTGATTTATCAACCATTTTTGCTATCGTATGTTCAAAACAGAATGGGTTCCTACTGTGCCTGCTGGTGTACATACAAAGTTAAAGAGACAGAGCCCTGGCACAGAGGTTTGCCTTCATTTGCTGAACACCTGAGGTGTTAAAAGTAAAAAGCCAAAGAGGAGAGGAGTTGTTTTTTTTTAAAGCACTGGCTGTTCAGGTGCAGATTTACCAGCAGTAGGAGGCAGGGGGTGAAAGGATGCTATAAGGAGCTCTAGATCCTCCTCTGTTCCTCCATCCCTTCCTATTCCCCTCCTCCTCGAGCTCTAGCTGCATTCAGCTATGCCTATCTACTGAAGATTGGAAGGACTTTAAGCTAACTAGAGAACTGAACATAAGCATTGACCACCTTAATCTTTGTTAAATATAGAGACTTCCCTTTGAATTTCCTTGTCCTTGCTGATTGACTTAGAAGGATAAACATACTGTCAGGACAACTCCCCAAGTTGAAAGGAAGAGAAGGAAAGTTATTTCTGAGAGCGTCCAAAGGTTGTGATCCTGGCTCGCTGAATTTTGGAACACGATTTACAGATTTGGCATTACAGATCTGTGGATTCAATTTATTCACTTAACAAGGATTAGAATAGGATTGCTCTTCCCAGATTACTCTGATGGAAATACCACTATCCCATGGATTTTCTATTCTTTTTTCTTGCTCTTTTTTTTTGGCAGGCTCAAAGATTTCTTCTCTGTAGTAGAGAGAATCTGAAGGCCAGCATGAAGAACAAGAAAAGTCACTACTCAAAATTACAATGGTAGCTACAAGTTTCTGAAGAGATGAAGATGAAAGTTTAGTTTAGGTAAGGGCAAGATTAAGCGAGGAAAAAGAGATGAGATAGAGGCATTGATTAACATATGCCATAAAATCTTTGAAATACCACAGGCTACGCAGTTAGCAAACTGACTGAGATTGGTTCTAGTTGGTTGAATTTAAAGAGGGGAAAGTCCTGGAAGTATTTGTTTCATTTTTACAAAGACTGTGAGTAGGCCAAGACTTATAAATAAACCGTCTTTTAAGAATACAGGAGAGGTCAGTCTGGTTCAGGCCAGGCATACGCTTGGCCAATGGATGTATCTCCAACAGCAGACATAAGCCAGTTCTTACCCAAGTACTCTCTCAGAGAACAGCAAGACCAGGCCAAGCGTATTTGATATTTCCCATGGGTTCCAGCATCCAACTTTGGTTTAGCTCGGGGGGGTTCCTGGGCCTGAAGTGGTTTGTCTAGTCGGTGACCTTTACTAGATCTCTCTTCCAAGGTCATGTGCAGTCTCTCCTTAGATCCATGTGAACTTCTTTCATCCATATTGTCTAGGCAAAGAATGCCATGAGTATATTACTCATGGCTATATAAAACAATACAATTTATTGTATTATTTGGTTTGAACCTGCCTACTGCCAGCTTCATGTGATGCACCCTCATTTTTTTATTGATAGAGAAGGTGAAAAGTTGATCCCTGTCCAGCCTTTTCATTTGTGATTTTAAACATATATTGCTGTTTTGAAGAAGTGTTACAGGGGTGCTGTAATTAAAGTCTCTGAAGAAGAGTCCATTGCCCCTGTGCTGGAAATCTATTTCTTCTTAGCTCTGCCAATCAACCACCAGTTTGCCTGCTATCTGTGGCACTTGCTGAAGCTGCTATTGCACAGAAGTCCTTCCAAGATACTGGGGAACTGAAAGCTTAGATGAGCACATTCTGAGAGAGCCATTCTTCCCCACTGTTAGCGAAGATGCATTAGAGGAAAAGATGCAGTCATGCATATTGTGCTCTTAAAACCCTGCTGGTCTTCCTGCAAGCAGAATCTGAAAGAATAGTAGGGAGTGGAAATGAAGAGAAGAAAATTTGCCAATCCATAGAAATCAGTCCCATTCCAAGAAAATCACTTGCTAAGAACTAAAGCTCAAGGAATCAATGTAAACTTTATCTGAAAACTGAAGTAGAAAACTGAAGATAAAGTAGTTCAAGCTTCCTCTACAGGAGGAGGGCATTGTTTCTAGAGTTTGGCAGTAGACCTTCAGCAGGCACAGTTA
This sequence comes from Calidris pygmaea, assembly GCA_003697955.1. Lineage (NCBI taxonomy): Eukaryota > Metazoa > Chordata > Aves > Charadriiformes > Scolopacidae > Calidris > Calidris pygmaea. The sequence goes on along the minus strand of QJSC01020925.1, from coordinate 1,680,775 downwards.
ACATAATAATAAAACCAGCAGAAGCTTGTAAGAGTTTCCTATTATTTCAGTAGGAGATTCATAACCCATGCAGTATACTTCCATTTTCCCTGCTATGTCTTTTACAAGGCACGGGTATATCTCCCAAGCAGGTAGGAAAGCCTGGTTTCTATTAGTAAAAAATTAGATGGATAGGTAATAAAGGTGTCTCTTCAGTAAAAATATCAACAAAGGCCTTTCAGAAATCTTACTACGAGGTAAGGGATATTGTGTCCCTGTACAGAAGAAGATAAGCACTTATTGCAGGAAAAAAGTTCTCTTAGAGAAATTATGTAAACTCCAGTTAAGTGTCAAAGCTATTAAACAGTTCTGTACTATTGAAGTAGAGAAGGTTAAGGGAGACTGATGATGCTAGGACACTCAAACAGAAAGTCTTTTCATTTAGGTCCATGAGTAACTGCAGTTAAAATGACTCTATTTGACACAAAATGATGTGTACTGTTGCAAAACAGTTTCTGTCAGCACCTAGGCAACGCCCAGTCTATCAGATATAATCATACTGGGTTTGGCTGCAGGATCTGATTATTATTTCGGAAGAGTGTGTTTGGCCAAGCAGGTAAAGAAATTGTACTGAAAGTTTCACAAGACTCAAAGAAAGGAAAAAAAAAAAGAAAAAAAAAGAAAAAAAAGGCATACCACCCCCATGTTATTAAACAGGCAAACAAAATGTTTTTTCAGGAGCTCTCAGCATTCCTCTAGTTAGAACGGGACACTTATTTGTGCCTGTTATGAACAAGTGCATGTTTGGCAGTCCCCATTATAGAACGGTAACTCTGGAAGACAGGTTATTGCTGCTGGCTCCCTGCTGCGATGGGTAGATAGGCTGAAGGTTAGAAAGGCTCAGAGCCCCTAATGTTACCAACTCTAACCCCTAATGTTGCCTGGTTCTGACTGGCTTAATTCAGAGCCATGTGCACATAAAAGGTCCTGAAGATGGTCTTGCCCCTTGCTGGCTTGTAGAAAAACATATAATTAATTATCATATAGACTATCAGCCCTTCTTCGGTAGCTCCCTGAAAGACAAAACCAAATGTATCTTTTGTTCAAGGCAGAGGGTCCCGACTCTCAGGTATTTATATGGAGACAAAGCAACTCCTGAGTATTGCAGAGATTTCTAATGTGAGCAAATCGCTATCTCTGAATAGACCTGTCAGTTGCCCAGACCTCTGGTACATTAAGGTATGAAGACGACACTGTACTGAGTATTGTTTGTTCGAAGTTTAATGAGGAGAGGACTTCCTTGTCTACCATAGCCATCTGATGCAGCATGTACCAGGTAGCTGCAAGGCTGTTTCAGTCAACTCTGTGCACAATGTAGATAAAGTACAGAACGTTTTGTGAGAGACTGTAAATGCTGAGATGTTTTCACTGATCTTAAAAGATGACCTAGAAGCTGATTTAATTGACCTGTTACTGTCTGGATCTCTCCTCTGGGAACTAAAAAGCTCTTGATAATACGATGTATAACAGCATAACCAAGTGTTTCAAATCAATGTTGCTGTTTCTGTAAGTCTGAGAACTATTGATCACAGAGTTTCAGACTTTCTGTGAATCAATCATCTGGTGTGGTACTACACTTAAGTCCTTTATCTCCTGAGGCTCTGACGATGACTGCTTTTTCTGGGAGGAGGCAGGGGGAACACAAAACCAACAGAAAATTCCTGCTTGGTTCGCGAGAAATACTGAAGGGTAGCACTCAGTATAATGTAGCCCAGTGTTCCTATGAGGAATCTAATGTCTTTTCTCTGCTGCGTGGACCCCTGTGTAAAAATAGACATCTTGCAGGCTGGCAGTTCAAAATCCCTGAGGATTAGTGATTGGTTAGGAGATTATGGATACTACTCCAGTCTGAATTTGAAATAGCAAATGAAAATGCTGAGGCACTGGTAGTTGACACTGAACTGCCAGCCCCCTCACTCTTCCTGTAAAGTTGAAGATACAGAAGGCTCTGACGCTGATTTGTAATGGTACATTTGCTTCTGCAATCAGTCGTAGAAGGGAATCTATTTCTGGTGTTTATTGTTTCTAATAAGCCAGATAGCTTATTAGAGAATAAGAGAGAGAAAAGCCACAAGACCAACCAGTCACTCAGCACTCTGAACAACACAGTGCTGAAAATACAAAGACAGTCACTACTATTGGGGCTATAAATACATAACGGCACTCAGCACAGAGCCAGTCACTATCAAGGTCCCTGCAGGGAGTGTGCAAGTAATAAAATAGGTCTTTTCAGGCCTTGGACTTTAAAATACATGAATCAAAGACACGCCGTATTGCTGATGAATCTTTTATCCCTTGCTATGTGCGTGGGCAGCAGCTTGTGCTGGGAATCATGCTCCTCTTGCCTCCATCAGACTTCCCTGCCAATACAAGTGGGCCCTGTTAGTGGATATGTCCCAGAAGCTCAGAATCACAGCTTTTAGGACACTGAGTAAGAGACAATGTCTTAAATCATAACTATAGATTTACTTGTGGAATTTAGAAATAAATTGATTTCTGTTTAAGGGAAGTCTTCTCTCTCCCTCCCCTGCTGTATGTTTCCTCTTGGAAAAAGGAAATGTTACTATGGGACGTGTTGCTCTCCGAAGAATCACACTAGGGAAAACCTTACATCCCAGTAACTTATGACTCCTTTATCCATATATACAGAGATCTATCCAGTATGTTAACTCAAACTGTATTTTGCTAATGGTCATAAGGAGACTTAATTTACTGCATGAAATTAATTACACTATTACCTATAAAGTTGAATGAATCACACAGTACATATACTCCATTATTTCCATCTTTGTGGTATGATGGAAATAATGAAATCATGAATGTTTGTACTCACGATGCTACTTCATGCCCTGAGGACAGTGGACATGAAGGTGCTTCAAGCAGTAGTCTGCTGATACCATCTAATGGACTCCACTTGTCCAAATAAATTTGTCCTTGCACTTACAGGCCACGTACACACCAGCAATGAAATCCGTCTACACAAGCATTCAAAGAAGCAGCCAAAAGCATCCCAGATGAGTTACTCATGCTCTTTATAAAAATTGAGCAATTAAAATAACTCTCTGTGCTTTGGCCAACTTAGATAGAAAACCAGGCTATACAAATTAACATACACACAATCTCCATTAAGAAAGCAACCATCTTTATACTGTTAACCGTACATCACGATATTAGTCTGGGAAGCCCGAAACTATATTCAAGTACACTTTCCAGTACTCCAGAGAAAATATTTTCTTAATTCTGACATTTTCTTATGTATTTCTCAAAATTGGCCAAAAAACTTCCACACTCTTAGATGCTAACACTTACACTTTCCAACCTATATCCAACCATAGGATTGTCTTTCTGAACTACAGTTTCTACTACTTTGTCCAGTCCAATTGTGGTTATGTTAAATAAGGGGATTACCACCACTCTGAAACATTATTAAAGCTACTAAAATAGAAAAACTCATAATAACTGCACACCATGTTTTCCCAATTCTACCTCCAACTATACAGTCTTCTGCTAACTTAAATAAATATTGTATCATTCCAGTTTCCTTGTATATGGTTGTTTACCTCACATAATCAAACTGAATACATTATTTTTCTTCCTATCTACCCTTTAATTCTTCTTATTGTTTCTGAGTGTCCTTATTTAACCTATAAGCAATATTTTCAGAATTATTAAGTGGTAAATTAATTTGCACCTTTGAAAATGGGGATTAGATCCTTCTATATTATTAGCTCTATATTTTTCTGAGTATCATACTATCCAAGATAGACACAAGCACCTTGCTGGGTGTTGATTTCTGTAGTAGCTGCATTGGGCCTCTGAAGATATGCAGGAAAACTGTATTTCTCATCATAACAAATCCCCTCTGGTTAAGTGAATATTTTCTTTAGTCAACAAAAGCTATTTTTAAGCTGTTCAATAAAATATTAAATGGGAAAGCTGGATATATAGCTTGCATTTTATAACTTCAAAACTATAAATATAAATGTGAATTTTTAATTACAAAAATATTAAATTAATATAAATGCAGAAAAGCAAGTTCTGACAAGTAAAACCAGGCAGCCTTAGATTTCAATTGTAAGTAAAAGGAACACTAGTAGTTTTTTTCTTTTTTCTCAAATTGTTCAATTCATTAAGGCATCTCACAATTTAGAACCACTATTCTCTCTTCACGAAACATCTTCGATCATAAACTACTTCTTTGACTTTCAGGATAAATCACGTCACTCAACTTTTAGATGGCTTTTTAAAGCAGTATTTCACTTCTATCCAGGAATTACATTTTCCTATCCTTGTAAAAAAAGTGTAAGTTAAACATTCTGGAGTTATTTGCTAGACATGTTCCTCCAAAAGCTTCTCTGACCTATACTGTTTTTCTTCTACATAAACTGTATTAATATAAAGGTGGAGTGGTATGTGACTCATATTCTTGAATAATTCTATTCAAGTTGACAACAGTCGTTCCCCTGATTGGCTTGTATTAGAAGGGTTTTAAGACTTTAGTGGTCTCTTTCTAAGTTAATTCTCAAATAGCAAAAGTAGATGTCTCCTATTTTAAAAAAAAAACAACATAGACCAAAGCCAGGTAAATCTAGATGATTCAAGTGCAGTATTAAACAGAAAAGTTACACTAGAACCCCTTGGTTCTCTCTCGAGATAAAAAGACAGAGCGAGCTACAAAAATGAAGGAGTACATACTTACATATCTTACATAAATCTTCCTCCCTAGGAGGTTCACTGAGTGAAAGCCATTTGATTCTCTGTACACTATCACATTTTTAATACAGCTGCTTCTAATAATTGAAAAGTTTCTAACACAGTTTGAGGGAAGAAGGTACAATAAAATGTCCATTTGCAAACGTTCACAGCCTTTCCTGTCAAAGACCCCATGCAAGAAAAAACACTGGCATATAAACACTTTCATTTGAAGACTTTAATTATTGTTTGATATGAACACATTAAGTCCTCAGGCAGCTAACAGATTAACACAGTAATAAATATAAACAGTTTTCTCATCATCCTTCAAATTGAATTTCTTAGAAAGAAGAGACATGCTAGCCAGTATTGTGAACAGTCTGAATTCTGTCAGTATTCTGAATAGGCAAATGATCTTAATTCCTTCACTATCCTTGCTCTGTTATGCTACATATTTTATGCTCTAGCAAAAGCATATACAAAAATTATTCACGTTATAATCAAGGCCATGAATGTTGGTAACATGAACCGTATATATTCTTTAATGTTGCTTTTGAGTACAGGAAAATAAAATAACTTGAGGTTTGGAGCAGAAATACAAGTGATACTTTCTAATATCACTAACTAATTTCACTTTAGGGTTCCATTATCACAGCATAGATACTTGGTTTCATTTTTATTACTAACAGGCTTTACTTATCACAGTAAAAATAGGCTGTTAACCACAGAAAGTAAAATTAATCATCAAAGTTCTGGTTTTGTTTAGGAATCAGACTTTTTCAGATATCCTCTCAAATAATAAAATAGTTATCTATATGTGACTTAAAAGAAACTACATGTGTTTTGAATGCAGAATATTTCCCCATACTATCTACAAAGATATACGTACCTGAAGAGCATGTGCTAGATAGAATTAGAAGCCAAGGAAAAAGGGTATTGACAATGCTGAAACCAGCTTCCTGCCCAGAGGCTCATGTAGTGTAAGCAGAGTAATAGTACTGCTTGCATAAACAGGTAAAATGCTTTATCCTTATCAACGATCTGTAAAAGGAAATTATATGTATATGAACTTTAAAATGAAAAGAAGTGAAAATGAAAATATAGAAAGGCATACAAAATACAAGCATACATCTATTGATAAAAAATTGATATGTGCGTTTTTGATGATTTATCATGTGTTCAGATTATCCAGTTTTATCTCCACATTCCAAATTTATTCTTCAAATTGCTTCTTAATATTATAGATTGTTTATTGAGTGAAGCCAACAATTATGAAAGAAGATAGATGTAAGAGCATTGTGACAATGGAAATTTTTTGTCTAATCTGTTCTAAATTGCCCGTGAGGAAGATGCTCCAGCATCGCCAGATAGCCTGGTTCCAGTCTTTAACTGTCCTTGTACTTAGATGGATTTTCCAAATATGTAGCCTGTTCTTCTTCACCCTAAATTAAGATCATTTTTTCTTGTCCTTCCACAACTTGATACAAAAGACAATTGATGACCATCTTCTTCACAATAATCTTCAGATGTCAGATTATTTCCCCCAGTCTTCTCTTCTCTAGAGTAAACGAATGCAACTCTTATGAAATGTGACTTATAAATCTTGCTTTCCAAAAACTTTTTGCTCTCCTATGGATTCACGTTTACCTGGAAATCAAAACCATCTTCCTTTTCCAGACTTTATTTTAGCACAGAGATACAACAGTTTTCTTCACTGACTTTTATTCTGGCCATTTTGCGTGAGAGTTCTTCCATTTTGCTTCATCTGTAAAAGCAGGTATCGATGTTATTTGGAATTTTGTGGTGCTCCAGAGCAGTAGGCCCCACAGACCCTTGAAACAAAATACGTCTGTCCATCTCTTCAGTAACTTCTTTGGAAATCAGTAATGAGACTTAATTTTTTTTGAATGTACAATAATTCACTTGTTCTTATTTTTTCCGTTTCTTCAAAGAACTGGATAGAACAGGGACTTTGTATACTTTCTACCTAGTAATACTGTAACTTTTAAAACAAGAATTATAATATTCTTAATAAATAAGCAGACAGATAGATGGATGAACAGGCAGACATAAATCTAGTTTTCTTTGAGAATTGAGCATAATAGAAGGAAGATATGACTCAAAGTCTGTATGTCTCCCTGTTGTCTCAAAATAGATCATGTCTGCTGAAACGGAGGTAGAAGGATGCTGCTAATTGAAGTATACTATAGAGTCTCTTACTGATGATTAAACAATTATTAGTTCATGGTAAACATACATCATGTTCTGCATTGTCTTCAATGAGTTTTGTCTGAATAAAGCAGAAATATTTTGGACCAGGAAAAGTAAAAGAAAGGATGTAACATAATAACAGATCAAAGAAGTGCCGTAAATGCTGCAGTGGCTGGTTGTCTTCACATTTATTTCCAGATGCCTGCATTTAAAGAATCTAGTCTCTTTACTTGTTTTGAATCAGAGAATCAGGAATCTCCACGTTATTTCCTTGGAAATAAGACGGAGGTGGGGGGGGGCGCAGTGTGTGAGAGTGAAAAAGTGGGCAGTGGTTTCTGACATCTAGCCCAGATTTTCTGCTTCTTTGCCCTACTTCACTTGCACAGACTGCAACTATACCACAGTCACATACGAAAGTTCTTCTAAGAAGTGGTTTCTACGGTTTGGTTTTGCTTTTTAATATTCATACAGTTTATTCATAGAGTACTTTCATAATGAATTCCTGAAATTTAGTAGTTGTTCTTTGTAATCTAGTTACTCTATCCATCTGCAAAACATCCAAATCCCATGATACCTAGGTGTGCTCTCAATAAATTAAATGAGTAAATAGGCTTAAGAGTTCCCCGCAGCATTATGCTCCTGCTCAGAGCCACCCACTCCCCCATCTTTGGAACAGCCTTTACAGTTCCTCTACCCTCCAGCCAAGATCCTGATGTCGTCATCTCCTCCTTGCCATGCTCCATCTTAGCTTTCAGCAGCTCCTAAAAACTTATGTCCCCCCACTTCCTCAGGAAACATACAGAAGCAAACCCCCAACAAGTGAATTATTTAAGCAGGAATGATAGGCACAGAATGTACGCGCAATGAGGAGAGAAGCAGTTTATGAAGACTTCTGTAGCAGACAGTTGTACCTGCACTATCTGCCGTAACAGTTTTCAGAATCTCTTCATAGAAGTCCTAAAATGACTTTTTTCCTCAAAACAGGAACTACCAGTTCCAGCAGTTCAGACATTAGAATATATAATGTATTCAGAGAAAAGTGGACAACTTCAAACACTTTGTTTGGTTGTTTCATGTCATTTTCTAGAACTATGCTCGAGGGAATCACAGTATTACAATTTTATATAATGCATTTGCATTTCAAAATTACAAGATTATAAAAAATAACATTTTTTTTTCAGCCAGGTATGTAATATCCATGGCAGATTTGCTTTATGTTTTTCTCCATCTATGTGTATATAATTCTACTTTCTTAGATTTTTCATTGATATTCTCTTGCTTTTTTTAATGTAATTTCTATCATTTGCAAGAACATAACTCTACTGAAGCCAAAGCAAGCCGAAGGTACAGAACTGTACGTTCATACTATAGAATTGATTTTTCCCAACATAGTTCCCCACTATGTTGCACATACAGTTGATGGCAATAGAGCAAAGCCAGAATAGCCAGTTGGTTCCTCCAGAAAAGCTGCCTGCATCTCTGCAGGAATGCTTCTCGAAATGCCTCATCTGTAGGCAAATTTATTGCTGAATAGTTGTTATGATGATCTATTTGCTTCCCAGTGTTCCATTAAGAATCATTTCCTGTTAAGAATTGTTTCCAAACACCTACCTCTCAACCTTCCTTCTCAACTTTGGGCCATTTTCATAGAATCACAGAATCTATGATTCTATAATTCCTTTGACCTACAGCATCCTAAAAATTCTGTCCAATTTATTTATTTCATAGATGTCCTTTATGTCCTCAGCACTCACCAGAGGAGCTGACCCTCTTTCAGAATCTGCATATAATTTTTATTTGAACAGTTTATTTCCTCTCTTTATCTCTGAGTAACTTCAATGACAATATTCAACTGAATGCTAACGCACTGTGTTCCAACATTGTCCCACTTGCCACATTTTCCCTTCCCTTTTTATTTTCTGTCCTCAACCTTAAGCAGTTAACCCCAGGTTACAAAGTAGTCTATGAATGTAATTTTATTTCCCCTTTTTTGTGTTTCCTGAATATAGTTTTCTACAACCTGTAAAATCAGAAATGATCGTGAAAACAACTGGTGATCTCACTCGGTCAAAATATGACCTGGAACCTAATAGTAATTACATCACATGCTGGAAAACTGTCCAAGTAATACAGAGATTATGTTAATCCCAAGATATTATTGCATATCCCTTTTTGAAATCTGTATAAATATTCAGTAAAGCACTTATGCCATCATGTGCCTGATGAAGTCACTATTTTATATTGAAGTGTGCCCACTTCAGCATCAGGTCCTTCTCAAAAGTCTCAGAACACCATAAACAAATGCATTATATTTCAGGCTTTTATCCTACAAGGAGGTCCACATAGGTGGGACCCAAACTGCATTTTAATAATGAACTAAAATCCACTTACCCAAATGGTCACATACTGACTTCTTTACTGTAATCTTGCTTATTTTTAAAAGAACATTCACTCATCTAACTGCCTTTCCAATTTTCCCTTTAAAAATACTTCACATTAGGTAAGTACTGTTTTGCCTTTTATTGTCCTCCTCTGACTGATTTTTCAGACTTTCTATGCTTGCTTTCTTTTTAATTAAGTCACACATTATATCCAAACTTACACATTCACTGACATTTCTGTTCAAGAAACAGTAGTCTGAAGGATACCTATAGATTATTTGTTATCATGCCATTGCAATTTTAATTTTCAGCAGGCAAGTACAGTTCTAATTACTGCCAACTGGATGTAGTTCATAAGGTTACTCCTGTGTTACGGAGCTAAACAGGGCCCAGGCGCACACTGGGGTTCTACCACGTGATAATCCATGCCATTTAATTGCTAGCTCTTTGGTACACTTTTGGCCCAGGCCAAAACAAGCACAGGAAGATCTGGGGAATAGCATGGGTTAGGGAGTGCTCTTAGTAGGCAGTGTGAATTGAGGCTGCCCTGCTTCGGGACAGCAGATGGGTCAGCCACGCGAACGTGAGCTGTAATTTGCTACCAACTGGGCTGTGGTGCATTTTGTTTTCGAGTCCAGATGTCATCTAAGAAATTAAATGTGGTTGAAAAGCGGTAGAGAGTAGGCGTACCTTCTTGTGGTCCCATCACCAAACCTAAGTGAAGGATGAGAGCTGTTGGCGTGGGAGAGGGACAGACCAGCCTTAGGCTGACTGTGACTTCCCCATGGCAGGCGAATTCTCAGCCTGTGAGTAGGAATCTTGGCTACCTTGTGCTACCTCCAGTGGGCAGAGCAGGGGTACAGAATCTGGGTCCCTTCGTATTTTCAGGCACTTATCTGTATTTTCAATTACCATTTTTGTTTGCTGTCTCTTCAACTATCTTTTCAAATAAATGATCTGATTTGTAGACAGTGGTCTCAGGTTTCCTTTTATTCAGTATTACTCTATTGGAAACAAAGAGAAAAATTAAAAGTTGAAGAGATTTGAAGGAAATCTGTTTACTTTAAAAGCTTCACATATTTTCAGATTATACTAGCAAAAATATACTAACTAAGCAGATAATTAGGCTTTCTCAGATAGTATCATGTGGTCCAAGCTTTCTTTCTGTTTTATCTTTGCACGATGGCAGGCTTGAAGTTCCCATTTCCAGTTCCGTTTTCTTTTTTCCTACTTCATACCTCACTAAACATTTATTTACAGCAGAATCGTGCTCTTATTCTCTTGCAATGTCTCTCAGAAAGCTGAACCAACTTTCTGCTATTACTCTTCAAACTCTTTGCATTTCTGTCAGTGATTTTCACAACATTTACTCTTTTTCTGGTCTCTTTATTAAACCAGAAGTATTGTACGTTCATAAGGTCTTCATTTTAGATCTAGTATCTCTTTATTTTTCTGATTACTGTCAGATTCAGGACTGAATTAATTTGCATTGCTTATTCCAGTTGTTCTAGGTACTACACAGAAATATCCTCCTGTAGCCTCTTTTGAAACATTTCTTGCATGTAACTCAAATTCCTCCTTCACAGCTTTTCCCACATTTATTTTCATATAATTACCAATATATGTATGTACAATATACATGTAACGTATATATAGATATAATAATTGTAGAGATCCTAGAGAAATTCCATGAAACAAACCTTCAACACAATCTTCATGGATTATGCATCTTCCATTTTCATTTGTGAAATTATTTGTCTGCCACTGCATGTCTGCCAGCCATGTAAGTTGCAGGATCTGCAAGGAGGGTCGCTGTTTGATAAATTATGTTTCCCTCACCTTATGTTCCTTATAGAGCATGGGGTAGTTCTATTTATGTTTTAGCCAGATTTGTTTGTCATGCGATCAAAGACCATTTCATGGAATTTGTAGTGGTACTGCACCTCTCAAGACCACAGGTACCTAAGCTGTGTTTATGAACAGAAACTCCTAATTTTTCATTGTTATTTCCTGCAGGACTTTATAGATGAAGTATGTTTTCACATCTCATTGTAGCAATATTCACTCATCTTTATTCTCCTCTTGCAAGTGTTTCCCTATGGGTACACTTTGCTGAAAATTTTTTCCTGTTTTGTTAGTATTTCTAGCTATGCTCTCCTCACTGTTCTTCATATATTAAAAAGAAGGATGTTTTAATTGGTTGTTTTAACTGAGACATTATCACCTAAAAATTGCAAATCAAAAATACATGAACTTGAGTGTAAAAATAATTTTATCCTCAAACCACAACTCTACATTTTAGATTAGTAGTACTATTAAACAAGCAGTAGTTTTGTAACTTAACAAGCGATATCAATACAGTACTCTCAAAACCAAAGTAATTTTCTAAAACTATGCTAATTCAAGTCAGTTTGATGTACTTCCCTCTAACAATAATATGCCATTGTTAGAATTCTATTATTTCTCATGATGAGTAAGACCTTATTCCATAACTACTCTACTGTAAAATGAATACAAGTATTAAGTAAGGGACTATTTCAGGATCTGTATTGTATTACATAGTTAATAGAAAGGACAAATCTTCAGTAAGCAGCAGTGACTTAACTTTATGCATGCCAATTTATACCATTTGAGGATATACACCAGAAAATCCTAACAGGTTTTAAATAGTTTTTCATATTCTTTCTTCTTCTATGGATAATTTTAACATGGTTCATTTTTACAAAATTACTTGCAGTTGATTCATTCTAACAAAAAACTTACTGCTACTACTGTTCAAAACAAAAACTCATCATCAGTGTAACTGTTTTAGAGATTCCAAATCTCCTCTGCTTTCTAATCCTTGTCTGTTATGTCCTCGTGCTCAGTAAATGAATCTGGCAAAGAAGGTGCTTTTGTAATGGGCTCAAAATTATGCAAAGTCCTGCTTATAACTACACTAGTTAAAAAGTTTTAGGTACCATAAATGACATTCTCAGCCACACCTCCAATCATTTTCTAATAAGTTGCTATTTCTTACTGTTATTGCAAACTACTGTAAGTATCAGAAGAGGCTTCAGAATCATATTTTACACATCTAAACTGAAAACTTGTGAATGTCACTATTTATGTTTTATCATGTACCTGGCATTCTTTTATTCCAATCCAAAGAATTCAGATTATCTAAAGAATATTTAGTAGAGATAATAAAATGTGTATGTATCTAGCCTTCAGAAGACATTAACTTTTATTTAATATTTCTGCTATAAGAAAGCATGATTTGCAAAAATTCTCCTGATTTTATGGATGTACATCTTTTAGTTGACTTTTTTTAAAAAAATACTTTACTGCTCATATTACTATCAATACAAAGCACTCTTTCCATTAGCATTTCTCCTTATCTGCAAATAAAATCTAAAAACTTCTGCAATACGTTTGCTTTCATTCAGAAGCTTGCATGTTTGCTTTCATTCAGATGCTCTTTTTAAGTTAGCATTCCTATATTGAACAGGTCACCCTAAGTCTATATTTTTACAGGAATGTTTATCTTTGTCCATAATTATAATTCCATTGATGTAGGAGGTAAGGTACTTTGATCCTATGAAGGCACATGCGTCATAAAGAACTTAGAATGCTGTCAAGATTCTTATCTGGTTTACTGCAAGTCTTATAGAAGTAAATATATTCTTGTGTATATATGATCATGCTTACAGTAATATTTTAGGCAAATGGATATATACATGGAAGAAAAATGGATTGGTATTGAACCAAAAGAGTTAGGAGAGTCCAGTGCAGAAAGGAACAGGAAACTTAGGTTAACAAAAGGAACCAAAAAAAGGGAGAAGACAGAGAACTCAAGTCAAGGAGAGATCTTTAATAAATATAAACCAAGAAAATATTACCATAGGGAGGAAGAAAATAAATTTACCTTTCAATAAGTCAGACTTCACCAGTACACAACTTTTACAATCTATCCCACTTCTTGCAAGTGAGCCATGTAGGACTCAATTTTGAAAATAAAGACTAATGCTATACTTCGTTAAATTTAAATGTCTTTAATACAGATTTTATATTCTTCATGTTTAATTTTACACTTCCATAAACATCTTTAAATTACATTAGAAAACTAACACATTTTATATGAAGGCAGAAGAACAATACTTCTTGACTATTCAAAACTATAAAGAATCCATAAGTGCCATATTCTTCTTTTTCTATGTCTTCACTACAGTACTATCTCTCACAGACAATACTGGTATCAGCATCAAAGGAAAGGGTCAGCAGTCTTCCACATCAGAAGTTAGGACAATACTTTCAACAGAGAAGGTAGGATGATGGTCAGAGAGGTAGTAAGTGAAAAGCTTCAGAAGAGATGGTAGCTAAATAGAGTCAGGAAAAAGAAAAAAAAAAAACAGGGAAAGATAAGATAACAAGATCGAAAAGGACAGGAAAAAACAATATACACAGGAAACAGCAACAGTAGCAATTGTGCTTATTTGTTTTAGAAACAGTACATGAACACCAACAGAGAAGGTGCGGAAGAAGGCAGCCATTCTTAAAAAGAAAGAGGTCTGCAGAAAAGACTTAGTATGGTATGAAACGCTCGGGTATTCCTCTCTTAAGGTGACAGGCCACTCACGTAACTTTTAGTTTGAGCTTGTCAGTTCAAAGCAGGATTCCTGTGAAGTCAGTAGACTGAAACGGGCACCTCCAGAGGGCGATTCATCCCATCCTAAGGTCTGAATCTTAGAGTCTGAGTCACATATTTGAAATGTAATTAATTTTGTGAAGTTCGCTCAGTATTTGTGAACCTAGCAGCACATCTTTAACCTAAATAGTTATGGATAACAACATCTGGATTAAAATAATATGAGAAACAGCGCATTTTCAACTTCCTTTACTCTGAACATAGAAAATTTATTAATGATTTTCATCTGCACAGAACACTTCATAGGCTTGTGCTGCATAGTATTTTTTTATTACTGAATATTATTCGTGTTCACTATACTGAGCACAAAAAAGAAGTCTGACCCAAATAAAAGAAAGTTTGATTTTCTATTAGGACTAATAGAAAGGGCTACTGGGGGTTTAGGTTTATCTGCTGTAAGTAAAAATCAAAGCTTGACATTACTAAGATTCTATATTCCCAACATTAAGGCCTGATTCAGGAATTATCATATGTAACATACTTAAAATGGCACTGCTGATATTTCAGTAATTTGTTACTAAATACAGTAAATACTGTTGTGAAAAAATGCTGAAATCCTATGTCATGGTCATGGATACCTACATTATAATGGTTATTTTAAATGACCTATAATTAAATACAGGAGGCATGGTTGAAGGGCTGGTTTTCAAGTTGGTATATAGCCCAGTCTCCGTGCAGGAAGCTTCAGTGTGGAGCAGGTCTGTGGGGACAACCAATTCATACCACCTTCACCAGCTTGTCAGCCCAGATACAAAACCAAGACTCTGCTCTTATAGAATTGCAGTACCAAAGCATAAATAGCCAGAGAAGAGGATGAGAAAGGGAGCCTTCCTCCTGGGCACTGATCTGGGGGCTGGAATATACACCAAAGGGACAGTTCAGAGTCTGCGCTTTCTTGTTAGTACAGAAAGTCTAAAAGATGTAAACCTGGAATTGTGCAATTCATACCTCATTGGAGACCTATGCATACAGTGGTCTTCCATGAATGACTATTCCAGAATACAGTCATCTTGACACTGCCTATTGCAGAAGGACAACAGATTTGTCGGTTACAATGCAATTAAAAAGACATCTTCAAAATCTAAATATTGGTCCAGTTGAAATGTGATTTTGCACTGAAGAATCGATATGATCTAACAATTCTAGAGTCATGTAACATAATAGTGTAACACTAATGCAAAACAATGTAACAGCATGGGCTAATTATAAAATACAGCATGAAGTCTCTTATTTAGAACTTCTAAAAGCTGTATCTGCATTTAATTTCATTTTCTTTTTAGAATGAACATAGTAAGTACTGCTATGTCAGTTTTTCGGTATTTATATCTTCACTGGGGGCCCTTAGAAACTGCTGCTCAGTGATGCAGACACTGCACAGGAAAGGGAACCCTCTCACAGCAATTTATAGCATAAATCTTACGCAGAGTTCTCTCTCTCTATCAGCAGAAATTAATACGCTGCCTTCCAAAAAGTAGACGTTACCACTCCAAAATTATTTGTGAATTGGCACCACAAGGCCTCTCCCTGCTCCATCTATTTTGACTCTTTCTGACCCCAGCCAGCAACAGGGCAGTTTTATAGGGGATGCTACTCTGCTGTACATCAGCTCGGGGCTCAGTTACACTAAAGTGTTGCTCAGGTGCATATGTTTTATGCCTACCACCAAGTGAATATAAGAAGTCGGGAGGTTCCTATCTCTGTACTTAAAAATAAACAAGCTTTTAGCATGGAAATTCATGGTAATCATGTTATAGTCACTATATAAATATTAGTTAACTTCTCAGTTTTAAAAACACATCATTTTCCCTGAACATTTACTCTGCTGTAATACCATATATACTCATGGGAATCATGCAGTAACTAAGCACATAAATGAACAAATTACTGAATTAAACGGTTTTTTGTCAACTTCCTAATTTATTTTATTTTATTACAGCTTACGGATGAAATCCACACACTGATGTCTAACCTGTAATGAAAGCCAATGTAAGTAACCCATTATTCTACAGTTACGTTTGGTTATGAATTAACTTTGCCTAGTCCTGTTGAATAATGATTAATTAGCAATTTTCATTTTCAGTTTTAGCATTATTACAATAGGTTTTGCATACAAATTTTGCCACTCTTAAGTGTTATTTTATTGCCTGCCTGCCCATGCCCTGCCTCAATGCTAGTGACTAGAATTAACAACAGAAATATATATAAAAAACTGGCTTTGATTTTTTGATGTCTAATAGTGTTGTTGTTAAGAGCTTACTTAGGATGACAGAACATTGGGGCAGCCATCATTTTCTAGTAGGAGAATATATTTTGTGATTTAGGTTGGCCCTGAACACCAATTTAAAGCCTTCCTTAGAAGCAACCGTGCTAAAGCAAAAATGTGCAGAGAATAAAGTACAGCTCAGCACAGCACTTAGTCAGAAAACTGAAGTCTCAATCTGTTTTCCATGCAAGCATAAAGCATACCATGTCTGAGCACTAAATACAAAATACTAGTGTCAATACTTACCTAGCTCCTCCTTTTTCACCCTATTATTTCTACTATGATTATTACGTTGTTTTTCATCCTTCCCTTCCTTCTGCAAAGGAAAATAATTTCCTCCTCTCCATTTCAGTGTCTTCCTTTCACATTCGCTTTTTCCTACTCACCTGCACAATTTCTGACATTCCAAAATTTAAAAGGGCTATGGATACAATCCTGAGGTAAAATACCAAGTCCTGAAAGCTTTTTGCAAGGCTTTTGCAAGACCAATGAATTAAATTTTAAATGTTTTCTCATTTCCAACAAAGATATAAAAACACCAGAATAACATTTAGCAATGAAAATCTATTTAGGTAACTATAATCTTAGAATGAGATCATCATTCTGTGAAGAGCTCTGCTCATTCAGCAAAACATAACACTGATTTTTACCAATTTGGAACTATATTATTATCTCTGATACCTTATTTTCATGCTTAGCTGTTATGAGAAGCGCATGTCAACTTCTCCCCTTTAGTAGCCGTTTTAAATGATGCACTGAATGCTTCAACAAATTAAATTATTCACATCTTTCAATACTTTATAACCAGCTTATATCTTACATATCTTATGAGAAGATATTTAAGGAGATAAAAATAGCTATAATTAAGACTAGCATATTGTACACAAATGTAAATATTTTTTCTCCTGTAGCAATTAATAAACATTTATTACATGTGTCCATGACATATATTTTTAGATGCCAGCTCTTGTAAACACAAAATCCATCTTTTCAAGATTTTTTTCAAGTAACTTAATATGCTTTATATCAAATGTTGTTTCACACATAGTATCAACAATTGATGTTTCTCTGGCATGGTAACAGAAAGCCAGCTCAGGGTACGTTACTTTGTAGAGGACAGTGCCAAAACTTCAAGGAGTTACCTCTCAGTAATCATGAGTTCCTGCAGTCTTTACAGAAAAAATGACATAAGACAAGCAAACAGAGTAGACCCAATTTGTAGGGACCAACACTGACTAACTAAAAGAGTGATCTCTATATCCACTACAAAAATCTGAAATGGAGTTGACAAGTTTAATCTTTGTATGATGAGGACCCAAGACTTGAAAAATTATACTCGCTTCTCAGAAAACTAAATCTACTAGTCAAGAACACACATGAAAAGTAGGGGCAGCTAAGACTTCTAGTGATACCCGAGGATGATTAAGACTCCCACAAGTCTGTTACTGGGGAGGGTGTGGTGGGGACAGAAGGGTTAGTGCTACCAGACTGCTCTTCCTGGCTCCTTTCTGGGAACCTCTAGTTGTTTCTGGTGGAGAAGCATGAAACCTACCTAAAGCTGACAAAGTGGGGAGTGCTCTTTACCTTTCATACACTCCAGAAAAGTGGTTCCCATATTTTTAGAACAACAGATCATTATCAGCCCTTAACGTTTTTCAAAAACCACCACACGCTCATCTGATCAAACTTTTAATTGGAAACACTATTTAAAACAGTGTTAACTGTGGTTTAGCCAAACAGCTGTTCAACCTACCATAGCCTTGTAGTCCACCAGAGGTTTGCGGACCACAGCTTGGAAACCGTTCCAGCTGTTTTCAAAGGTACAATGATGTCTTCTACTCCATCCCTCCCTCCAGACCTTCTGGTTGCTGTGTGAAACATTTTTGTTTCTTTATCTTATTTCCCCTGGGATTAATTTTAGGGCCTGCTACTGCTTTTAGCTTTCTGAAGTAGCAGCAAACTGGCACTCTGCATTGCCCACAGGTCTGTAAACAACAGAAGTAAAACCAATCTGCCCACCCATAATGTTGCTACTGCCAGATACAGGAATAAACAGAAGAAGAGGATAAAAAAAATGTCTGCAGATTTAGGAAAATGGGACCGTTTTACGTTCATTTCATATCTGAAAATTTATCATCAATGAGTACTACAAACTTTTATTTACAGAAAAGGTCTAATTGTGCACAGGTTGCATTTTGGCCGCATCTGGTTCAGGACGAGTGGACTTTTCAAGACGAATAAACAGTTGGGTTTTGTGCACTTGAAAAGATGGATTCAGAAAACTATGGCAGATTAAACTGGTGATAAGCAGCCTTTTGCCATCTTAAAGATCACCTAAATTGAACAAAACAGTGACCAGTCTTCCATTATGAGAAACAGGGAGTTTAGTCCCCTATTAAACACTTCCATGTATTCACGGTTTTAGAGACCTTTATCCTATTACCTACTCCCTAGTCAACGTCCTTCCAAACTGAGAAATCCTGATCCATTTACTGTCCCTGCAGAAGAGCTATGCCATACCTCTTAGTCATCTTTTTCTATATGATGCCAGTGCCACTTCTGATTCAGATACCATTTTACCACTTTTTGCTAGCATCCACTCTATCCAGAATGATTTTAGGAAATTAGCAGGAGCTGCTAAAAATCCATGCAAACACCAGTCAGATGGCTTGAGAGCTCTGGTTTCTCAAAGCAGCAAGACACTATCTATCAGTTTAATGGTGATATTCCGCCCCTGTGACAGGCAGGAACTCTGGGATCAAAACTTGTCCTTTAAGTTCATCGGGGCTGTGAAACCCTGAGAAATAGGGAGGAAGAATCTTCTCTTCAACTTGCAGCCCCCGCTGTGGTTAGAAAGAACAGCTACAAGCCCCTGCCTTCCTGAGCGGCAGGACTAGTCACAGCCCGCTGAGCTCCCAGCTTAGGGGGTGATGGCTGCTGTAATCCAACAGCCGCTGCCTCTCTCTGCTGATAGATATGGCTGAACAGCGGGGTCAGCGAGATGGGGCCTCTGTGACAGCCGTGCCTCCTGGATCACCACAGGTCCCGCTGTGAGATCCTTCTGCAACTCTTCAGGGTCAACATTAGGTCTGACTCCAACTGAGTATTTTCCTTTTATCATCTGCAATCTTTATCATTGCACTTTTTCGGACCATTTAGGAACAGGTGGACTAGCAAAGGTGCCGATACAAATCTCTGTGAGGTGGCACTGTTAAAACTGCCCATTAGTTGCTATACTGTTCCTTATCTTGTAACCCTCTACTAATCCACAAAGAATTTTAAGTAACTCAATACTTCATTTTGTTAACAGTCTTTGGTTACAGAGCTTTTTAAAAAGCTTTTGGGTCACCCTTTCCTGTGTATCTGTTGATTCCTTCAAATAACTAGCACAGCTCTAAGACAAAACTACTCCGTACAAAAGCCAAGATGATGGTTGCCTATTATACCTACCTATGTTCCTATTAATTACATTCTTTATCACATTCACCGGCATTTTGTCTGTCATGGTAGTCAGACTTATTAGTCCATCAGTCCACAATCATCCCCAGAGCCCTTTTTAAAACCAGTGTCACATTTGTTACTTTCCATTCCTCTGTTATCAAGGGTAATTTAAGTGATAGATTATACAACACAGTTCATGGCTCACTAATTTCATTTCTGAATTTCTCTAGGACTTCCAAATGAAAAACATGCTATCTGGCAATCTGTTGAAGTTTATTCAATCAATTTGTTAGAAAATCTTTTATTGGTATTTCAAATCCAAAATAGTCCCTATAAAGAACAACTTTTATGTGGGAATGTCCCTAATCTCCCTGTAATAAACCTTGCTAAAGTAAAGAGATCATTTGTTTCTTTCTTTGTCTTGTTTCTGGCTTTGTCTTTAAATATTCTCTTTATCCGCAATTATCTATTGAACCCACCTCCCTACCAGCAAAATTTACACCTGGAAAAAAATGGTTTTTGGCTTTTAGGATTTTAGCCTGTTACATTTCAAAATCTTTCTTCCTTACAATAGGTCTACATTTAACTTCCCAGAACTATTCTCTTTTCTGGTTTGCTTGCTTGGATTTAGCTTTTTGAAAAACCTCTATTTATTTCTAGTGACTTCCTTTACTGTTCAGTTGTGTTGGGCAATTCTTACTCAACTGGGTTAGAATCAGAAAGCAAAGTCCCCATGTCTCTTTTAATATTTATTTAAACGGTTATCTTCATTTGTATACAATTCCTCTTTTTTTAAACAATACGGACTATTTTTTTTATTTTAATCTTTTTCTCTCCAACAAGTATGAGAAACTTGAGTATGATATGAGATATTGCTACTGAATGGCACTTCTATCGTCACTTCTTGTGTGCTAATCTAGACTAAATCAAAGGCTCTCCCCCCTCTTCTGGATATTCTAGCTGGTTTTTTCTTGATGAAACCTAAAAATACAGCCTGTGCATGATGGCCTAATGCAGTCTAATGTTAAGTTTATCCAGTCTATATATAGATAACCAAGAACTCTTGTTACAATCAAGCTTTTGGGTTGTATATCCTCTCTAGTTCTCCCACAGTATTTCACAATCCTTGTCTCCATCCCATCGACTAAACTAGTTCAGAGTTCTCACTAGACTTCTCCTATTGAGATAGAGAACTATTTGTAATCATGTTTTGTGGTACATTCTGATAAAAATTAACTTATTTGAGTATATTTTCTTTGGTAGGTGCCATTTTTCTGCATAGTCCAATCTACCACCTCTGTAACAGCTATAATCTCTACACTGACGTTTCAGTGTGCCTTTGAAAGAAAGAAAGGAAAGGGATACATGCAGACCCACTTCCAGAAAGAGGGTGACATACCTGGGGAATTCCTGATGGAATTCATGCTTACCACTCTTCTGAAGAATCATTACCTTCAAGGCACATGGGAAACAGAGCACTATGAGATAGCAATGTGCCAAGACACCAAATCACTACTAGCGTAGGTTCCTTCTCAACAGAGGAGCACTTGAAAAAGGACTGACCACCAGTACAGCTGGAACAACGGCTTGTGGTTATTCAAGATTTCTGTACCAAGAGACACTGTGTCAGGAAGGGAATGCACTAAGGAGCAGAAAGATGCTATGCAAGTATGAAAAGTCCTTTAACCTTTCACATACACTGTAGAACTTTGTGTTATTTGAATTTACTTCCTTCTATGAGAAGGGAGAGTCTGTTTTTACTGCTCTGGAGAAGAGAAGAGAGGGATGCTTTCAGCCAGTAGCTATGGACTCAGGTTTGACAGTTGAGAAGGCCTCTGGGGCTAGCATTTTATCTGTTGGCTGCAAATCCCTTCTTCTTTCCCTCTTGTGAGGCCTCTAGTTGGAGCACTTTCTTTCTCCATTAAATACGATGTGTCATTAGGCACAGCAGAATCCAACAGCCACACTGCAGTATCCAGTAGGTGTTCACTATTATTTATTATTATATGTATTACCATAAATCTAGGGAAGCCTCACCCTGGACCACTTCTCATTATGCTGGGCCACGAAAAAACACACAACAAGAAGCGGATGTGCTTGAATTCTACATAAAGAGACAACAGAGAAATTATGGCAGAGTACAAATGCGATGACACAGTACTACTGTGATAAGCGTTGGCATTAATATACCTGCAATATAACTGTTGTCTAGTTGGATTGTTTTATGCTTCGCATTACATAAAACTTTTAAGAAGATATTTAAAGGAAGATAGTGAACAGTTCTGTTTATGAAGAAGTTAACCAATACATGAGAGGCAGCTGAAGAGAAAATATCCAGTCTGAAAATTTAACGACCAAATGATGGAAGCTGGCATCATGTGTTGATCAAAACCAGTCAGCCTCTTGATACTGAAGGAGAGGTATCAGGTAGAAGTAGTCTTGATGGGCCTTGAAAATAAAGACAGATAGCTTATCTTTATTGCTTTAAACTGAAGGAGGAAATTAAGAATACCAGAGGAGCAAGTTTGGGAACTGGTATTTACAGTAGAGTAACACTTTGACTAGGTAACAAGGATGGCAAGACTGCACTTGTCAAGGCAAAAGAAAAAGATTTTCTATTAAAGATCCACAGAAAACCTGGATGAAAAACACAATTATCTGACAGAAGAGAAAAAGCATCCTTAAAGGACTAGAAAGGATTGGAAAAAGATTCCCAAAACTCAGATTTTGCCTAGATTTGATGACTTAAAACAAACGACAGCATGATGGTGTCATTCAGAGAGGATGCAGAGAGGTTTTGTGAGGGCCTCAACCTAAATATGAAAAAAACGAAAGACCCATAGCTGTAATTGGAAATAAAGAACCGAGGGCACTACCGAATAAAATTTTCATGCATTAGCTCTGCTTCAGAGTGGAAAAGATGGGAGGAGGCATATGAAACACATAAAACATTGTTTTTCTGAGAAATACTGTGAAATGAGAAAATTCTTTAATGTCACATTTATTACTAACTTATTACAGCTATCTATGCTACCGTGTTTTGACTTTCAAGGGTTGAAGAAAAACAATGTTCACGGCATTATAATATGATGGGTGCCTCATTCGACATAAACAAAAACATGCCACATCCAGCTTGAAAACAGGACAGTCACCATACAATCCAAGCGCAAACAGTAGCAGAGAAAAAGATCTCACAACTTAAACTTAATGCAACTAACATGCTGAATGTTCAGGCACATTCCTTTGCTTTTGCTTCTTCATGCACAGAACCAGGGCTATCACCTCAGTTTGTCACCAATGGAAACTTACTCTCTGTTGCGGTAGTTTGGTATTACAGCTCTTCAAGTATTCCCAAGCCCACACAACGTATAGCTGCATAGCAAATGCCCACTCCCTACATTCCCCAACATCAACACACCCTCTTGATATCTGCTTTCTTGCTCTTCTCCTAGTTTCAGTCATTTACGGCATCATGGCATGGGTTAAGCCAAAGAAACTATCAGATAAGATGCTCAATGAATGATGGGGGTGAGCAGCAGAGAGTAGTGTGGAGCTGGTTACAGCAGGAGACAACTCAGATTTCCTTTTCTTCCAAATAATATTTGTCACAGGCACTACCGCAGGCAGAGCAGAGCTGTGCCCCAACGTTATGTCCCACAAAGGTCTGAGAAGTTGCCATCACAAGAAGGAGAAGCAGTCACTCCTGGGTGATATGCCTCTTAGCGGTGATGAGTGAAACATCCAGGGGATTCCTGATACTGCACTCACTCGCATTTCACTTTCTTCCCTTTTCTCCCCTAAAACTAGATCTATTCTAAGGCACTTTTGATCTGGTTTGGTGCGGGGTGGACACAGCTAGAGAACTGTGCTTGGGCTTTTTTGGTATCACCAAGTCTCCCCCTTCTTTTCTTTCTTTTACCCAATGTAGTGCAAGTAAGAATAAATATGGCCAATAGGATTAAAAGGTGAAATCAGTAAACCGTTAGATATAAACATTTTAAAAATAAAATATGCTGATCAAGATTCTTTTATGCA
This sequence comes from Calidris pygmaea, assembly GCA_003697955.1. Lineage (NCBI taxonomy): Eukaryota > Metazoa > Chordata > Aves > Charadriiformes > Scolopacidae > Calidris > Calidris pygmaea. The sequence goes on along the minus strand of QJSC01020925.1, from coordinate 1,657,026 downwards.
AAATGAAACATCCAATGTTCTCAAATCTTGACTTGATTTTGTATTGAAATATCTCAATTTTATTTTACATTGCAAAATCTCAAAAGAATCACTGTTAAGTGTTTTAACTAGAACTTTCAAAATTCCCATCCTACAAGGAACATAATGAAATTGTGTTTTGAACTCTGTTGAAATGATGCATTTCAAAATCATTGTTCTGTGTTTGAACAAGAAATTATGGCCTCTGCTTAGCACTAATTGTAGTTTAGCATACGTAACCCATACTCCTCTGTTCTTAGTTATAAATGTCATCTTGAATCACCAATTTATACAAGTAATTCACAACTAGTCACTGAGTCTTCTTCAAAACCCTTACACTTCCCTCCACGAGAAAAACAAAATTACAGAAAAACACTTACTGAAAGTTTGAAACTTAAATTTATCATATATTCAGTACAATGAGACATACTAGTAGCTATGTATTTAGTTCTCCTTTCAGGCATGTTTTTGCCATCCATTTTGGTTTTTTATTTTGTTTTGTTGTGGGTTTGTTTTTTCTTAAATTGGACCCTCTAGTCAGCTTTTGATCTGAGTTTATGATTTCTTCGTTGGTCTTGCTCTTTCTTCAAATAACTTTCATTTCATGCTGCTCTTGTGCCAAGCAAAAAAAAAATAATCCTATCCTTGTTAATCTTTACTCACCAATTATTATCTGTGTCTTTGCTCCATGGGAAAGAATCTCTAATTGTCTTTAAGTACAACTCCTCTAGACCTTTACAGGTCCTTAATAACTATTCACAAATTCAATTACATTTCCAGTTCTTCCATTTTTCGGATACTAAGATCCCATAGAAAACAGTCTTGCATTTCAATACCAGAAAAGAAATACAGCATCATAAAAAAAGGGCATGGAGTTTATAATACCACTTTTGTTATACAGGGAAAACACCTACGTGTAGTTTTTTGCTCATTTGTATATAAAAATAGGAGCCATAGCAATGATTGTACCCATAGCTACGGGAAAATAAATTCCCCCTTAATCCAAGCACAGATATTTGTAGTTATTTTGGGTGAATCCACTGACATATGATATGCATAATTATTATTGATTAAGCACAAAGTACTTAGGTACAATAAAATATGTTGTTTCTGCCTAAGACTAGAGTTAATCAGCATGCATGATCAAATTCACTCATAATGCCAGCTCAGTTTAGTTTAATTTAACCAAGTTACACTGACACAAGTATAGGTGTATATTTATTAACATTTCAATGTTTAACTCAGCAAGACAATTATGTTAGTAAATCAGTTTGCAGTATCTACACAAATATTGGTGGTATAAACAGTTTTTATAGATCTATAAACTTCAGACAGTTTATGGGTGAAAATACAGAGCAAGTCAGAGACACTCTATTCTGAAAATAATGAAAACAAATTAAAACTCCCTGCCTAACAGCAGTACAGAAGGACTCTAGGTTCACATGGTGAATTACCTAACAATACTGAAATCCTTAATGGATATATTGTATATATTTTCTAAAAAGAACTGAAGTCAATTGACATAAGTCAAAACTCTTGATTTACTTTTTTATCATTATTAGTTTGTCAACATCATTAAAGTCTAACTATTGAAAAATTCAATCATTTCAATGTACTTACAGCCAAATTTTCTCATCATGTGACCAACTATCCACAAAGCCTCAGTGCCATTAAGAAGTTTTGAGGAATATATTATATGGTACTGCCAAGAAAACATAATTAAAAGAATGCATGTAAATAATATTAATTTTCTAATTAGAAATGTTTTACGATTATTTCATGTCTAAAGTACATTTGGGGGAAAAGCAGGACTTACATTTTCCCAAAAGGCAGGTTCCAGCACAATCAATGACACACTGACAGAATTCACAGTAAGGAGTCACAGTAGGGTCCTGATCTTGCAACTGAACTTTCACCAAAAGAACCCTGCACTATTGCAGAATCTCCTTAATTTCAGAAGGGCCCTACCCACACATAATCAATTACAGAGTCCGCCTATGTGGGAGCAACAACAGTGAGAACAGGAACTGTTCCTCCACACACCTGCAAAAATATTGGGATAAAAAAAATAAAATTAGTAACATGCAGCAAAACCTACTGATAGCCTGTTTTATTACAGCATTTAGCACATAATAAAGGAGCTCCATACATCTTTAAGTTGCATATTATTTATAGGAATTTTTAGCTCCTTCTTTAAAGAATGTTGTCTTAAAATTGCTTATGCATTTTACATGTAGTAACAGCACACTGTGGGAGCTTTTACTGATACATATTTGAAATACACATTTTTAATTATTATTTTCTAAAGATTAGTTATCCTAGTTTCTTTGGTCTATGATGCAAGTCGCTTTTTAGTGCTTAGGCTTTCTTAAAATCTGTCCCACAACACCCATTTTGGGGATACAGCATAGGCCTGTGAATTTATTGAGCTCTTCATGATCATGAAAGTGTCTGACCACATATAGCAGCATCTAAGACCGAGGTCTTAGAAAATACATAATAAAAAGTAGTTTAGTATTACTCATTTTTAGACTAAAAAGGGTCAGCTTTTTTAAACAAAAAATCCTTGTGAAAATCAACTATACTTAATTATTTGCTAAGTTTAAGCTCTTAGTGAACACCATTTACAGGAAACATACAACATAATGTTAAACAAGAATATGCCACCACTTTGCTGTTCACACAAAACTTAACATTCATGATTTGACCTTACTGTTCTTACTAAAAACACATCTATGTTGATCTTTAAAAGGAAAATATTATAAGTTACAGTGTTTTTATATATTATAAACCTGTTTAAAAACTGGTTAGCCATAGGTTCCATGAAATAATATTTAACTGGTGACACTATGCAAGAGTACTGGTGATAAAGGTTATAAGAACAACCTCAAGATCCTAGAAACATGCAGCAGATATTTCTTCATTCTTTTAATACAGAGAGCATTTGGGAAACGACAATATTTTTCTAAAAAAAAAGCTAGGGCTAAATGAAAGGATTTGAGAATCCAACAGAAGAAACAAAAGTTCCATATAAATGGAATGCAATCTTTTCTTCTTTTATTTTTTTTTTTTTTAATTTCTTAATGACCAGTTGTTCTCTTACTGGCTTTGACATGAATAAAAGACATGAAAATAAGCAGAAAATGGAGAACAGTATCATAGTTTTTCATTCCTTGCTGCCAGGTTGATGGTTTTCAACTGGGCAGGAGGACAAACAAAAACATTTAAAATACACATTTCAGATTTTGTGAGAAATTTCAAGGCAGTTGTCTTACAATATCGAATTGGAAGTGTTTCTTCTCATGCTACTGCTTTTAAAATTTGTTTCATATGCATGACTCTAAGGCTTCTGTTATTCTGAGAAATTCAACTGCTTCTAAAGAACAGTGCTACAGTGCTAAGTTCTGTTTAAAAAGTGTTATAAGATACCTTGATGCTGTCTAACATTACACAGAAAATTTAAAAATACCAGACATCTGCTAAGTTAGTGCTGCCTACCTGAGCCTGCAAAGTGAGCGAACTAGTACCTCTGGCAAGTGTAATCTGCCCATTTCTCACTGACTGAGAATGGACAGACCATACCTTTCAGGATAGTCATGGTGCCCAAAATCATGCAGCTACAGATTTAGCATTTCCCAAGTTCCAATGCAATGTGGTAACTTGATGAACCCAGATCCTAATATTGTTTTCTGTCCCTGTGCCTAGCTCCACATCTTTCTTCACAAAGGAAGTTAATTAGAATACAATGCATGCTTCCTGGACTGCTCCAAGAGTGTAGGTTGTAGGATGGGTCATAGCTGCAGTCTGAATTACAGTTAGTTTTTGGAGACAGCTGAAAACAGAGTTTTACAATTTTGACAGTCTAAGGGATAGCTCAGAGCTGACATCCAAACAGTCAAAGAAACAGCTTCAAGTATTGAAGCTGCCTCAACAGTTCCCTTCTCTGTTGTGGACAGGAAAAATGAGTATCTAATCCAGCTGTAGAAACTACCATAAAATGGTAAGATTCACAAGCAGTTTGGGAGACTAGAAGGCCCTGGCAAAACCAAGTTTTCTTGCATGACTAGGAGAAGTAATGAAGTCTAGTTCCCTATCAGTGTGCTCACACGTACCACCAACACACTTGTGCTGTAATCCCAGGCTCACAGTATTCCCATTCCCTTCTAAACAGATTTCCTTAAATTTCTGCAGAAACAAGATGTAGCTCAGATTGCGGCTAGGTCTGAGCTACACATGCATTGACTGGCAGACCAAGCAAGCTGCTGACTGGCAAGTCAACGGGTTGAACAGAACAGAAAATTTCTGAGTCCGTGCTGCAGCTTTTTCAACCCTGGAGGCACTGATTTGAGTCCTTTCTCTACTCCCAGCTGCTAAATTTCACTCAAATTGTAGAAGCTTGACTTTGGGACCTCTATCTCTATATCAAATGCAAGCTGAAATTAAGGGTTGGATTAAAAAGTTATTAGGAGGCAACACAATTCTATACATCTTGTTTTGTTCAGAAACTGAGTGAAAACACTGTAGCGTAATCACTGTGAAAATAACTAATGAATTTTATGTCACTTATTGTTATACCACAAACTCAGCTATAACAGAACACATTTTTACGTGGTGATAGCATACATGAATCTAGAGAATGTAGAGACTGTTTCAATAAAACTGGCTTTGTTTTGCCACTGTGAACAGGGCCCTAAGTATATGTCGCTTCATAAAGGTGAAAATTTAACAGAAATAAAATTGTATATATATTTTTTGAACTTACCAAGAAGTAGTTGACTGCCTTTCATGGAGATCCCTGCTTCTCTTCCAATTCCATGCTGTCTCTCCTAAGCCTTAAGAGAAGTTGAGTGATACATGGCTCAGTGAAAGAACAGTGACATTAAGTCTAATGAATCTATTCAGTGTACCTGGACTTTTCTTTCGTGGGGTATTTGGTTGGTTTGGTTTTGTTTTTTCTTTTTTTTTATAATAAGCATAATGATTTTTAAAGAATCACCTTAAAATCATACAATCATAGAACCGTTTAGGCTGGAAAAGATCATCAAGTTCAGCCATTAACCTAGCATTGCCATGTCCCTAAGCATCACATCTACACGTCTTTTAAATACCTCCAGGGATGGTGCCTCAACCACTTCCCTGGGCAGCCTATTCCAATGCTCGACAACTCTTTCGGTGAAGAAATTTTTCTTACTATCCATCCTAAACCTCCCCTGGTGCAACTTGAGGCCATTTCCTCTTGTCCTATCACCTGTGACTTGGGAGAAGAGACCAACGCCCACCTCGCTACAACATGCTTTCAGGTAGTTGTAGAGAGCTATAAGGTCTCCCCTCAGCCTTCTTTTCTCCAGACTAAACAAGCCCAGTTCCCTCAGCCTCTCTTCATAAGATCTGTGCTCTAGACCCTTCACCAGCTTCACTGCCCTCTCTCAACACGCTCCAGCACCTCAATGTCTTTCTTGTAGTGAGGAGCCAAAAACTGGACACAGTATTTGAGGTTCAGCCTCATCAGTGCCGAGTACAGGGGGGCAATTACTTCCCTAGTCCTGCTGGCCAAGCTATTTCTGATACAAGCCAGGATGCTACTGGTCTTCTTGGCCAATAGCACACACTGCTTGCTCATACTGAGCCAGCTGTTGACCAATACTCGCAGGTCCTTTCCCGTGGGGCAGCTTTTCAGCCACTCTTCCCCAAGCCTGTAACTCTGAATGGGGTTGTTGTAATACAAGTGCAGGACGTGGCACTTGGCCTTGTTGAACCTCATACAACTGGCCTTGGCCCATCGATCCAGCCTGTCCAGATCCCTCTGTAGATCCTTCCTACCCTCAAGCAGATCAACACTCCCACCTAACTTAGTTTCTGCAAACTTACTAAGGGCACACTCGATCCCCTTGTCCCAATTGCTGATAAAGATATTAAAGAGAATTGGCCCCAGTACCAAGCCCTGGGGAGCACCACTCATGACTGGCCGACAACTGGATTTAACTCCATTCACCACAACTCTTTGGGCCTGGCTCTCCAGCCAGTTTTTTACCCAGCAAAGAGAATGTCCATCTAAGCCATAAGCAGCCAGTTTCTCCAGGAGAATGTTGTGGGAAAGGGTGTCAAAGGCCTTACTAAAGCCTAGGTAGACAACATCCTCGGTCTTTCCCTCATCCATTAAGCATGTCACCTTGTCATAGGAGATCAGGTTGGTCAAGCAGGACCAGCCCATGCTGACTAGGCCTGATTACTTGATTGTCCTGTATGTGCCACATGATGACACTCAAGATGATCTGCTCCATAACTTTCCCAGGCACTGAGGTCAGACTGACAGGCCTGTAGTTCTCTGGATCTTCCTTTCAACCCTTTTTGTAGATGAGTTTGCTAACTTATTTCCTAACTTGCAGTCAACTCCCTGGTTAGCCAGGACTGCTGATAAATGATGGAAAGTGGCTTGGTGAGCACTCCCACCAGTTCCCTCAGTACACTTTGCTGGATCCCATCTGGCCCCATAGACCTGTGTGTGTCTAAGTTGTGCAGCAGGTCACTAACCATTTCCCCCTGGATTACGGCTTCATTCTGCCCTCATCCTTGTCTTCCAGCTCAGGGAGCTGGGTACCCAGGGAACAACTGGTCTTAAAGACCGAGACACAGAAGGCATTAAGTACCTCAGCTTTTTCCTCATCCTTGGTCACTATGTTCCCCCTGCATCCAATAAAGGAGGGAGATTCTCCTTAGCCCTCCTTTTATTGCTGACATATTTATAGAAATATTTTTTATTGTCTTTTACAGCAGAAGTCAGATTAAGTTCTAGTTGGGCTTTGGCCCTTCTAATTTTCTCCCTGCATAACCACACAACGTCCTTGTAGTCCTCCTGAGTTGAGTGCCCCTTCTTTCAAAGGTTATAAACTCTCCTTTTTTCCCCAAGTTCCAGACAAAGCTCTCCATTCAGCCAGGCCGGTCTTCTTCCCTGCCAGCTTGTCCTTTGGCACATGGGGACAGCCTGCTCCTGTGTCTTTAAGATTTCCTTCTTGAGGAATGTCCAGCCTTCCTGGACTCCTTTGCCCTTCAGGACTGCCTCCCAAGGGACTCTGTCAACCAGGCTCCTAAACAGGTCAAAGTCTGGCTCTGGAAGTCCAAGGTAGCAGTTCTGTGCCCAAGACAGCCTCCAACCATCAAATCACCCACAAGTCCTTCTTTATTCACAAGCAACAGGTCCAGTGGGGCACCTTTTCTAGGCACCCTCACCATCTGTGTCAGGAAGTTATTTTCCACACACTCCAGGAACTTCCTAGACTCTTTCCTCTCTGCTGTATTGCATTTCCAGCAGACATCTGCTAAGTTGAAGTCCCCAACGAGAACAAGGGCTAGCAATTGTGAGACTTCTCCCAGCTGCTTATGGAATATTTTGTCTGCTTCTTCATCCTGGTTGGGTGGTCTGTAAGAGGCTCCCACCATGATATTTGCTTTGTTGACGTTCCACCTGATTCTTATTCATGAACACTCAACCCTATCGTCACCATCATTAAGGTCCAGACAGTGAAAACACTCCGTAACATATAGGGCCACTCCACTGCCTCTCCGTCCTTGCCCATCCCTTCTGAAGAGCTTATAGCCATCCATTGAAGCACTTCAGTTGTGTGAGTCATCCCACCATGTTTCTGTGATGGTGACTACATCATAGCTTTCCTGCTGCACAGTAGCTTCCAGGTCCTCCTGTTTGTTGCCCATGCTATGTGCATTGGTGTAGACCCATTTCAGTTGGGCTATTAGTCGTGCCACCTTTTTGCAGGGTGACGCCCTAATTCCTACATGACCATTCTCAGGTGCTGATCCTACTGCCTGGCTCCAGAATCCGATATCCCAATTTAGAGAATAATTTTTAGTAATACGCAAGTCCCAGTTCCCTTTTTTTGTAAATGGCATCCACAGTGCTCTGCTTACACTTTCTATTGATCTAGCACTAAATATTGATTTGAGCATTTCTCACCAAAAAGTCATAGTTGGAATCAGAGGGTTTTATTTGTTGTTGGATTCCAGGAACTGACGAAAGAAGGGAAGAAACTGAAAAAACTATAATGACCTCTCCAAAACTCCAGTAAAAAGAAGAGAGACAAAGAATAGTCAGTGTGGAAAAGTTAATAGAAAACTGGACATTAGAGGAAAGGTTAGCAGGAAATCACAGGAATAAGAAGAGTCAGGGAAATGAAAGTGATTTAACCAGAAAGGGGATGGAATAAAGGAAACAAAATTATCTTCTTAGCAAAGCAATGAGAATGGGCTTTTCAAAACTATTTGACATGGGCCTATCTCTTTTTCTATTGAAGTAAAAGAATTACATCAATTCAAAAAATGCTTTAGGAAACCCTTTAAGCCACTTAACTTGAGCCATTTAACTTTAAGCATATGGAGCATCTAAATTCTGCTCAGCTAAACAAGTAAAGAAGTGCTTAAATTTGAAAATAAATTTAAATTATCTTGTAATCATTCACTGTGCCCATTGTATCGAGCGTGCATTCAAATCTGAGCACCAACTCCTTACCCTGCTAACATGCAGACTCACACTTTGGTGCTAGGCTGGCTCCAGCCTACTGGTTATCAGATAGGCAAAGTCAAGTATAAGAGGCAAGGGAGTAATGTGGATTCAAACTCTTCTCTCAAAAGCCATACTCATACAAGTATTGTGACTTAAGTACAAGATTAATTGTTTGATGAAGCAGAATGTAAGTAATTAAGTTCTCAAAGTTATTTTAGGAATTGGGTCTCAAAAAGAAAACTAAAGAAAAAGTGGCTGAGAAAACAAAACGAAACAGATTGTTGAATCTGTATTAAAAATAAATGACCTCTGAGTTGTATCTCAATGCACTCTGCCTGAAAACTGTGCCTTCTTTCTGGCTTAAATATTAAATCTTATTTTTAATACACAAAATGGTAAATAACTCTGCCAAAGGTTAAATTAGTTCAGTGGTTGATAACAGTACTAAAGTAATTCTTAACAGAGGGTGTAGTTCAGTTACTGGTATAAAGGGCTCACCATCTCTGCTGCCTAGTTAAACACACTTGCACTTCCAAAATCAAGGTGGTAAATAGCTGGGAGAGGGTTAATATCCCATCTTCCAATCTCTATGGTAACATAAGCCACTAGGAGAGTTCTCTGTCCCTTTTACTCCTTCTACAACACAGTTACGAAAGGAAAACAGAAATTGAGCCACTTTTTGAGATACCAAAAAAGGTCTGGGGCATCTCTCAGCATCCTGTGAACTTCTGATTATTGTGATCTGTCTCCTGAACTATGGATCATTCTGTGCAACATTATTTTAAGCTGTCACCTATCTAAATGACCATAAAACAAATATCAACACTCAGCAGCTATATTCTTACACACACGACCCTCTGCTATCAATATTCCATCCTTTATCTATAGCTGTAAAAAAGGAAACTCCCTGTTTTTAAGATGCATGCTTAATAAATCCATACATATAAGAATGATTACTTAATGAAGGTAGGGCGCTAGAGTAAGATTAAAGACCTGATTAAGGTAGTGAGTTAGAGATAGAATTCATTTCTCTATAGATGCAGTCACCTTTTCATAAAATGGTTAAATAAAATAATGGTTTGTTCTTCTCAGGAGAATTACAAGCATTACTAAGATTTTATAAAAGTTTTGAACCTCAGATTTCAAAATTTCCCAGAAATTGGGAAACTAAAGAAGCAAATGAACGACGTACACCAAGCTGTCTTAAAAGAAATAAAATGAACAGCATAAAAGCAAACAAATTAGTACTAGCTAAAGCATTTCCAGATCCCTCACTCCTGCATTCATTTCAGTAGCATTTCATTTAAATGCAACCATACCTATCTGCAAAGTTTAAGCTTCAATCTTTCAAACAATTCCACATACCTGAACTTCACTCCTCTAAGCAGTGCTACTGATAAAACTACCCGTGAACAGAGTTAAGCACATGCATAGGACTATGGCTAAAGCAAGTAATAAAGAAATTAGCTAATGAATACAGTGTATCACTAACAATTATTTTTGAAAAGTCAAGGACAGCTAAGAAGATAGCAAAGCTTGAGAAATTAACAGCTGAAGTACTGGGGGAGGGTTACGGTCCCAGCTATCACCCTACAAAAATCTAACTTCAATACTTACTAAATAACAGAATCAATGCTAAGAAGAAACAGAGCATCCCCTCGATAATTTAATAGTCACGACAGCCACACTATTTCCTCACCATTTGATGAGTCCTCTTCAGTTCAAGGCTGAAGTTCATGGGTGCTGTGAAGAAGATCACTTGGCAACTGCTCTGCTGTAATTAATCCATGAATAAAGAATGGGCTTCAGTTTTCACAGATACCAAGCCAGCACTTTTCACAACCATGAAATCCACAAAACTATTAAAGCATTTAGAAGTTGCAGTTAGGCCACTTTAGCAAAACTTTACCATGGAACCTAAGTTTAATAACAAATCTCTCTTAAATCCTCAGGGATATGTTCATTATTATGAGTCAGGCCTATAGCTATGTTAGTCAATATTATAAGACCTGAACGAAATACAGTAAATCCAACCTTTCGACTACACTATTAGTCTTTATGCTACATTAAGCATTTTAGAGGCTGAAAAAAAATTAAATTGAAAGTTGGCTATTGAAAAATCGGGAGGTAGTCTACATTAAAAAAAAAAAAAAGCTATGGGTTTTTCTCTTTTTTTCACCGGGAAGTTTATAGGAAATCTAATAAAGCAGATGCAAGTCCTAAGCCAGTACATACTTCTTGCAGTCCAGAAGCATCCCTAGACCAGGTCTATACTGGCAAATTCAGAACTCTGTTTTCACTGTACAATAGTAACTGGTGCCTACTTCAGTCCTTTCTAGACTACAATTTTTATCATTGCTAGCAGACTGAAACTGCAAAAGTAATGGATTCCAAATCCTATATTTGTCAGGGTAAATCAGAGACTGAATGGCTACAGAAAGAAGTCGAAAACTCATACATGAAAGAGAACATTCAACTACAGTTACTAGGTTATTAAACTGAAACTTTAAACATCAACTGATATCAAATTTACAGAAGAGGTCTGAAGGGAGGCTTAGATAAATCTATAACAGGGATCTAGAAGGCTGGACAAGCATCAGAGGCAAGCTGGGCTCAAATTAGAAAAACAAATAGAAAAATATTTGGAATTCCCACTGGATGTATGTCCATATGCCATACAAACACAGAATACCAAAACAATAGGTAGATGTGCCATTATTGGAAAGATCACTATAAATGCTACATGTGGGTGTATCTTGGTGCCCTCCAACTGGTCTAACTTACATAGGAACTGGACCAGATGAAAGTAAAAGTACCGAGGCAAGCCAAAGAGTCTAACTAAAAAGTTACACAGCAATGACACAATGCCAGTTTTCTTTATAACAAATTCCTCTAATCCTCATCATTGCAAAATAAATCTTAGAAACACACAGCAAGGTAATTTGTAAAGTAATGTGCGTCTGAGTCAGAAGACAGCCTCCAGCTTTCTAATCATCCCTGGCTAGCTATGAGCTCCTGTGCCACTTTGGCAGATAACTACCTGGCTTTGGTTTTGCCACCTCTCAACAACTGGACCTAGGTAATTAAGTATACCCAAGCACACTCTGCTACATACAGGAAACTCCAAGCACAGGAAGCTGGGGGGATGTCATCTCAGCAATGTGGGTTATAGTAAGCCCCTCTCTTCCTATCTATACTGATTTTCTCTAGAGTTTTAAATTACAAATGCAGGGTCTCAAGTTCCTCCGGGGCCTAAGTCCAGGATTCCTAAAGAAATGCATACTAGGTCTCTAGACTGGTTCCAATTGTCATCAGTTTCCCTCCTCTGACGTAAGAGAACTTGTGCAACAAGGGGGAAAGAGCTGCCATTTCTGGAGACAGAACTTTCTGAAGGCTGGTGCAAGTCTGTGGAACGAATGTGCCTGGGAGCTAAGGGCCATCAGAAACCTAACTGTGTTTTGCTTGAAGAACAAAATGCATTACTTTGACCTTGCCTCACTAACATAAATACATAACACCTATATGGAAGAAAAGACAGATAAAATAAACTGAAAACATTCAACTGCACATGCTCCTTCCCCTGGCAACAGAGAACCGGTAATATGACAAATGCTGGTCATGTCACTTATTACAGTATGAGGAGATTCTCTGACAATATAATGACACTCTAAGGAGAGGAATCTATAACAGAGGACAGGCACTATTAGGAGTTGTTCAGGCACTGCTGTAATGGGAGCTGTACGAGGAAAGGAATCGATTATAGAAAACTGCAGCTTAACCTCATGTTTGCTACCACAGCAGATAAGACTTCCACCATTCTGATGGGCCCAAGTTGTTTGGAATGGAAATTTGACCTAAAGAATTGACATCACTTTTGGTGAGGCTCAAAATCCCTTTCTCTCCCTTCTGTCCTCAGCTGTCTTCCTGCTGTGACTTTTTGGCTTCACTAGTCACTGAGGAAACAAACTGATGACCCTCTCCCAGATGCTACAGACAGAGAATGCAATGCTCACCTCGTTATTACATGGATTTTTAGACTACAGAAAATGCCTTTCTCATTTTTCTCTGATACTCAGTTAAATATTTACCCATTCTGACCCTTAGAATTATTATAATTGTGCATTATTTAACTCAAGAGATATGAATGGAAGATGTAAATCAAGATGATTACATTAGGTTTACGTTTCGTGCAGTCCTAAGTAATACTGAGAATAATGATTGTGTAATATCACTATTAGCTGCTTAAGTCCAAACTACAAGAGCATAATAATGAAGAGAACTACTAAGTGTGCTTACACATAATAATACACATTTCGGTTTATACAGGATCAGGGCCTATGTGCATCAAGTATGGAATCTGAGAGCAAGTATTAAATATGAGGAGATGTAAAAATTTCACTTCCATTAAAAATCTTAATGAGACCTTAGGAATGACATCTGAAAGGACAATAATGTGATTTATATAAGAGAATATAATGTCCTGTTATAACTTCGCTATCTTATATTATGGGTGAAAAAATGGGTGAAAAATAATAATGAGAATTATTTTAGGGCAAAACTATACATAATCTAAGTACAGAGAAGTGATATCAGCAACATCATAATTTTATTTTATTTTTTACTGCCTTTGTTGCTATTTCTACTGCAAAGTCCTCTTTTCACAGGCACATAACCTTCAGAAAAAAAAAATATTTAGAAGACATTTACTATCACCTTTTTCAGTTGAAAGGCACTTTTAAAAATTTCGCTCACTGCAATTTTGATAAAATAAGAGCAAAAATGTAAATACAATGCAAATCATTTATATTTCCTCCTTTTTAACATAAAGGTTTTATGAACTGGAGTTTTTTCATCTGGCTAATTTTCAGTGAGAACTTGTGTTTAAAAAGTGAGGAATCAGTTTCTCCAGCAATTCCAAACTTCAAATCCGAGAAAAATATAGTAACATTAATGCATAATATTATCTATGTGATTACTTACATGTTGCCTTGCACTACTTTTTCTCTAAGGAGCTCCAGAATGACAGTTTTTCTGAGTAGCAGTAGTTTTTGTAGCCATGATGGTCTAAGCTTTTTTGAGCCCAAAAAAGCTCTTGCTGTTTTCAACTGTGTCAGTTGGTTAAAAAAAAAAAAAAAAAAAAAAGGAGAGAGAGAGAGAGAAATTACCTCTCCCTTCAAAACTTGTTCTGCTTATATTTTTGTCAGTGCAGCTCTAGAAAGGGAGTGGAATCATGAGAAGCATTAGGCCCTGAGCCTGTTAACGTTCGCCTGCAAGTAGCCCAGCTGAGTTTCAGAGGACTGGCTCACAGACGGGAAGATTTTCAAAGTCAGTGGGCACAAGAGCTCCCCAGCTCTCATTATGTACTTTTGAAAATCTTCCCCCCAAAATCATGGGAACAACAGCTTGCAGGTCCGAGGCCTCTTGATTTCCTTTCCCTTTTTTTTTTTTTTTNAAAAAAAAAAAAAAAAAAGGGGGCCCACTGAAGTCAAAACTGCCGGGGAGCCGCTGGCGGGGATGCGTTGGGTCTCTCTACAAAGGCCGGGGTGCGGGCAGCCCGCGGAGAGAGAGCCCACGGGAACGGATCCCTCAGCAGTCAAAAGTCAAGTGCAGACCGGCGGCACTGCCGCCTCGCCTTCCCCCCGCGGCTTCCAGCGGCTCGCAACCCTCCATCTCGCTTTCCCCAGCTGTGCAAGGGGGACGGGAGCCTCCCCCCGCCCGTCAGGTACCTCATGAACTTGGAGGGGACGGAGGGTGGACGAGGGGTTCTGCGTGAAAATGAAAGTTCACGTCCCGTCCGTCCGTCCGCCCCCCGCTCCCCGCCTCCCCTCACAGCGCTGCGAGGAGCAGCCGAGGCGGGAGCGCTCAACCTCGCTTCCCTCAAGTTCCTCCCAGAGATATTTTTTTTTGAAATGACCGGCGTACGGCACCGCCGGGCCCAATCTGCCCCGAGATGCGCCCACACACAACCCCCGCTCGCCTGCCTTCGCCCGTCCGGGGGCGGCTGGCGGTTTATGAGGGCAGCGCAATGCTATTTGATGACTATTTTTCAGTCTCTTTAATCTACTTGGAAAAGAAGTCTTCAGGGCTGTTCTGCAGCCACTTCACGTTGTATGTGGCAATTAACACCAGGGTTCATTAGCAATAAGGCTGTTACCTTGCTTTTTCTTTTTATCTATAGTGTTTAT
>QJSC01020925.1:1545584-1640771 GCA_003697955.1 Calidris pygmaea | reverse complement strand
CCTCCTGCACATCCCTCCGCGGCGTTCAAAGCCAAAAACCGGCCGCCTTGCGCTTAGCTCCGTCAACACCGAAAATAACGAGTTAACCGAAGAACGTAGGAGGGACGTAGAGAAGAGTTGGGGTGCAGAAGTGCTGTACAAAAAGATTTCTGTGTACATGGCTGAGAGCGTGTAGTCTTAAAGTGAAATGCAAAACTTAGCGTTTTCCAGCATGGCAACTGGATTGTGATTCAAGGTATTTTCTGTGCAACGCAGAAATACAATAGTTGAAGGAGGTTTTTCTGCCTCCAGTCCTTAGTTTCCCCGGATTCTTTTAATTCGGTACACAAATTACACTTTTTCAGTCCTTTTTTCCTGGGAATAGCTGCTTCGTTTGTCTCTACAATTTATGCTTTTATGCCCCGGTAGCTAGAAAATTCAGATTAATCTCTGAAATTGCAGTACTAGTAAGATCCTATTGAAATTTAGCACTGACTTCTTTAGATTTGCATCATTACTTCCAGAGTGTTTTCAGAAGCGTTTTTAAGAGTTAGTATGGGAATGTGCACAAAGCTGTTTCCTTTTAGCTGTGTATACTTAGAAATACCAGAATTTGAAGAGATTTACACTATTCATCAGTGGAAGTGCACTCACAGACACTGACTTTCACTTTCAAGGAAATAACTGTCCTGACTCATAGCTAATTTAGAAAAAAATAATCTATAATTCAGTATCGTACAGGTGCGTATGCATTTTTTCCCACTATTTGACAGTCATGTTCAATGCATGCAATATATATCTATTTCTCATTTTAATTAAAATCTGTGCTTAGCACATATTTTACTACGTAAACCAACTGTTCTTTTCAGCTTTTTTATTTCTCAGCTGCACCGTTCCCATATTTTACAATTACATAAAGGTGGGTGTGGCTAAAATGAAAGCGGTAAGCAGTCTAATATCAATGTATAGTGTATGCTAAGTAGGTTTTCCTTTCTTATATTTGATGTACTCTTTCTTTTGAGATATTTGAGGGGAAAAGATCATGTAGCTTAAATAGATCCTTGTAGAACTGCTTGCATTTTTCACCTTAGTTAAAACGTCAAACATTAACTGGGATTACTTGGCCCTGGAAAAGTTACATTCGGAGGAAATATCAAATGAATCTAAAGATCTAAACATACATATTTTTATTATATCAATAAGTGAAAGGTTAAGTTCTGTTCTTTATTGAATATTACTTAGATATGCCGTGTAGGATAGTGTGTCTATATTTTTATTAATTTTTTTTTTTTCATTTCTTTTTTCAGTCTAATCCTTTATCTTGATTCTTGGGAAAAAACATCCAAATAAGCTTCATTTTTTTTTCTATTTTTTTTTTTTAAGCCCGCTAAGTTGTACTGAAAGTTCCCAAGAGGTACCCTTTCATTTTATAGATGTAAATCTAGTGAAGTAGGGAGTAACATGGAAGATTTTTAATTTTCAGAAATAACAGTAATTTGAAAGTGTGACTATATATCTATGTGACTTTTTCATATGTTAGGGTAGTATTACACAGGACACTTATTAAAGTAACATTTTAAAGGCAAAGTATATATATGATAACAAGGTGTCATGAGGCTCTTTCTGTTTGACTGGTTGGGTGGGATTTTTTGCTTAGGATCTGGAATTCTGAACTTCTTACTATTCCATCCAAAATCTAATGTCATGGAAGGAATTTTGGTGCTAAATTGTAGCCTTCATTTCCTTCATTACCCTTATGACTAATAAGTTAGATTCTGTAGTGAAATACAACTGGGACTGCATACACACTACCTGTTTGTGTACACCCTGCCTGTGAACATTGTAGGGAAGGTGCACAACTCATCCATCCTGAATGTCAAAAGCCATCCTAACAGGTGTATCAACACTTTTCTGTAACATTTTAGATATGTATAAGCACATGACCTTTCTTTCCATAAAAAGTAGCCACGTAACAGTTAGCATTTCTTTAATGGGACTTTACTGGTTTTTGTTATTTGCATTGGGAAGCAATTAACTAATTAATATATAGGGGAGAACTGAGAAGCTTATAGCTATAGCGTACGAATAGGCTGCAGGTACTCTGTTTTGTGGATACAGTCATCCACCCACACCCAAAGGCCCTTTGCAAGTCATTCTAGTAATTTACACTCATTACAAACTGTCAAAGGTAGAGCGCATCTTGGACTAGTTTTGTCTGTCTGTGAAAGAAATAGGGAATGAAACTGTAGGCTTTTGTGTACAAACAGAAAAATATTTTTGTGATAAAGTTTTTAAAACTAAAAATAACATTATGTACACCAGTAAGTGTCCTCTACAGATTTGATTTTTTTTTTAATATATTTTATTACAAGTTCTAAGCATTTAATATCTAACACTGGAACCCCATCTCAAAAATTATGATATTTTATCAGTAATACTTGAAAACTTTTGTTTGAACAGGCTGCCCAAATTATTATTGTTCTCTGTGACTCTTCTTATAGCCATCTGTTTATTTAACAGAATTAGTAATGTCTTTTAAAGTTAGAAAAAAAAATATACCCCACAAATACGAAGGGGACATCAGACAGAGTGGAGGAGCATAGCCACAGATTTCTGGTAGCTTTTTTTTAACTCTGTGAAAATGTTGCTTTTCAATTTTATTTTTGTTTTGTACGTTATTGGCAGGAGTTGCAAGGAATTTTTAGGTAACTAATATGTTAATACATAACAAGCTAGATAAGTTAGGTTTCAAAGGGAGTCTCTTTATTGAAAAATATCTTAATTTTGGATACTGGACAATTTCAGAAATGGTTAGAATGAGCTAGGTATAAAAAATTTCTGCCCATGTTTAATAGGGTGTAAGGCAACGTCTGCACTGATTATTTTTTTTAACCCTTTATTGTAAGTTTTTAAAAAACTCCAGTTCTAATAAGGAAACTTTGAGCTATATCTGTTGACTAGAGAGTTGATAGTAGCACAATTGAGGAATAGTTTTGATCTTAGCCTCGTATGTTGCTGTGTGAGAACTCCAGCAGTCTTGCATGAATATTAGAGGAGGGTAGCAGAACTTAAGCTCTAGCGCAGCTAACACTTAAAGTTTGGCAATTTTTTACTTTAATACTTGCATCTACTAATATTTTAGCGTACCATTTTAAAATATATCCTTTATAGAGGATACTAAGTTTTATAACTTTATATAATTCTAAACACTTTCATGTCTCGGTGAAGAATAGTTGCTAGTGTATAAGGATGACCTCACATACACACACATTTATTACCACATACACACAACACAACAGTAGAAAATATAAATTATGTACATTTAGCTTTTATTTTGTTAAAAGTTTCCCGAGATGTCTTCTAAAACTGAAGACTATATTGTTATATTGCTCAAAACAGAAAAATAGCAGTGACTTTCAGTGATCGTTATTAATGTCTAAAGGAAACCACTGTTAGAAATAGGACCCCCCCACCCCGTGACTATTTAGTTTGTTTTCAGACGCTGCAATGAGTGCATCCACAGTAAATAGATTATTAATAAACTTTTCAGCATTGAATCTAGCTGAAACTAATTATTTTATTTAGCATAAACTTAAATTCACTTGAAGATTTGGTCTGAGAAAAAGATAATTGCACATTGAATAGGGCTTAAACTTGTATTTTCATTTTAAATGGTTTTATGTAAGTGCGGTTTCAGTATTATCTTTTAAGTATGTTAAATTTCAATATAAGTGGGGGGAGGGAGGATTTTCAGAAGAATTTTTGTATTTCTGGTTTAAGAACAGAAACTTTTTAAAAAAGTGAAATAGAAGAAGTGTGGAACACATGAAAATACAGACAATTTTTTTTTTTTTTTTTTTTTTTTGTTAGGGCAGTGTGCTTATTATAGTTCCATATCTGTGAGGGGGGTTTTAGTATTTTCTAGAATACACTTAAAGAATAAAGAGCAAATTTATGGAAATATTTGTAAACAGGTGACCTGATCGAGGCATCTACTACTCACTTATTAGGCATAGGATGTGTCTTGTTATGGTATCTACAGTGAAAAAGTCAAAACAAATTGAAGAATTTGGCTGTGTGAATTCATTGTTTCCTCCAGTAGATATTTGACTATAGTTACTACCTCTATCAAGTTATTCTTTGTTCTTGCCTGATCATGGCTAATTGTTGTCATGGCTTTTTTTTTTTTAAGTTTTAAAATTTTCTTTCATCTTTCAGAGTGTATTATATGGCAGCAATGTTTCCATTATATGTTTTAAAGTAGCTGCTATTTGTAGGGTATGTTTTAATAAAGGCAATAATGGTACTGCCTTGAAGACCCATAAAAAAAAATTAAAGCTCCTTAAAGAAAAACATAACAGTCAATAGCATATTTTAGGAAATATGACAGTAGTAATCACACATCTGCTAAGTACTTACCTGTTTGCTTGTCTGAGGGTGGAGGGAGAGATTGGGGGTAGATGAGAGGGAGAACAACACCCACCCCACTCCCCTCCCCCCCCTTTTTTTTTTTTTGTTCCTTCCTCTTACTTTCATCTTAAAATGCTGTGGGAAGAATGAAAGCAGAAACATGCTAATCTGATTTGTTTCAGGAGGCTTCTGATAATAAAGAGGCATATCACAGGTGTTCCTAATCAAGCCAGTTTGGTAAAAAAAAAAAGTATTTTTAAAATTAGGATTTCCTGTAACATAGACAATGTGAGGGTCAAGCCAATGACCTACATCTATGTTTGGGGATCAACCATGAAACTGTGGGTGTTGGAAATATGTTATAATACATGACATTTTTATTGCAGGTTTCGACCTTTCAATAGAGAGCTGATTTTGGAGAACGGCTTACTCCTGTGATTGAAAAACTCTCTCTGGAAGGTTGATGGAGCATAAGCATGGTATCTATTATATTAACATTTCTCTTATTACATATGTTCTTTATTTTAAAAAAGGTGTACAGTAGTCTAACTTATTCAGATTATTCAAAATAGTCCAGTTCCGCTGGGTTTGTTCAAGTTTTTTTCATTTGTTAAAATAATTCTTCTTTACACTCCTTCCATAAAATTATGAAAGACTAAGTAAAAGTATTCACACAAGCTGTGCACAGAAGTAAATGAAGTAGCCAAAAATATGTTTAAAAAGCTGAGTTTGCAACAGACTTGATCATTGGAATTATATAATTTCTCCATATAGTATTGTTCTTCTATTCTTGTGTTGGGAATTACTCCAATTGAAATGTTGCTAATCCAAAACTGAAGTATGGATGCTATAGGGTTTATTTTTAAATAACTTCTTTTTTTGTTGTTGGGAGGGTGTGTAAAGAACAGAATAGAGAGCTAGCTGAGTGCATTTCAATGTACTGTGCAAAATTTATTTTTAAAAGCATTAATAAACTAGCTACCTGACAAGCAAAGAGGCAGAAAACAGGAAAAAATGGTCTTCAGAGCCCTACACCTGTACCAGAATAGTCAGAAAATTTATTTATTTTATCTATTTGTCAGTGAATAGATATTATATACTAAAGCAGTGAACATTCGAGAATAATTAATATAGACTCTGCTACACTCATATTGCTAGTCCAGCTTTGCACTAAAAGTACTAATTTGGCTGAAACTGAGAAATCCATTCAGAGTAATCATAACCTATCTACTTGTATATGAATAATCTTAACTAACGATTTACGTAAACAATTGAATTTAAAATAGTAACTGCTCTTGGATTGAGTAAATTTGTTTAAATACTAAATGGAGTAGTAAAAACTGTAAGACTTTATCTTCAGCAAAATATATTGCAGTACAACAAATTTTATGAACATGTCGTGACTTTAGCAATTCCAGCTTTCAGCTGTAATCCAGTTTTTATCCTTAATCAAATCTGTCTGTCTTCAAGAGCACATTTTTTTTGTAGGGAGTAATTGTACCATAAAATAAGAGAAGTTTTAAAAACCAAAATTTTAGATTATCCCAGTAACTGCTAATTTATACCAAGCAAATCCAGTGAGGTGTAAATTTCATCTTTCCTCATTGTTGTAACTAGTGGCTAGTGTAACTGAAGAATTGCTGGCTTTTAGCAGTAATACACCTCCTGTTATAGAAGTATTTGAGGCAGACATGTTCTGAATATATTTTTCTTACAATACTATGATTTTTAGGGTCGTTAAGACTTCCTACAGAAAATTATCAGTTGAGAAACAAAACTTTGAATACAGAAAGTATAGGAAGTGAAACATAACTATATAAGCTTTGTAGTTTGTGATGAGAGTATAGGTAATTCTTAAATTTTAAATCTTTTCTTTCTTCCTGTGATTAAAAATCACAGTGGAAGTATTTTTATTAATGCTGTAACAGTGTTTGGGTAGCATGCCTGCTCCGTTCCCAAATAAATAAATATTTCACAGTCTGTCCAGAAACCCTGCTCTGAATGTACTGTGTTTCTCTTGGTTTTTTTTTTCCACTTTTTTTTTCTTCTGATTCTCTTAACAATGTGACGATTTCACAGAACACTTCTTTGAATTTGCTCATTCTTTTTTTTTTTTTTTTTCCTGTACAAAAGCAATTACATTCCTGTTAATGAAAATCAGGATTATATTGCAAGGCAAAGGTATCTAAGGCTCCCTTGTGACATATTTAAAAGGTGAAAGTTTGATGGAGTGTTCCTTGGTCTGACACAAGTTCAGAGTATTTCTCATAGGTTCTTATTCAGCAAAAAAATCTGGTTTCTGGTTCACAACTGTAAATCAAAGGGATTTTAAATTTAGGGCCTAATCCTGCAAACTTCTAAATACACAAGTAGCCCTAATGACTCACTACCAGGAATAAGGATTTGCAGAATCATGTTCTCATTAGATGCAAACTTTATTTCCTTTAATCAATAAAAGATATTAAAGTATTTTGAGCTTTGAGACAAGACTAAATAATTTTTATTAAGTCCAGAGAGAAGAATTTTGCAGTAATTGAGTCTTACTCATTTACAAGCTCAAGTATCTTTCAAGAGTGCTGCATTTGTCAGTTATCATTAGAATCCAGTTTCTAAGTGTTGGCTTGCTCTAGAATGTTTTTGTGCTGAAATTTGGCCCATATTAATTTTTTATCCTAGAACTGTTTTGTATTTGGTATTCAGCATGTCTGTCTCATGACCCAAAGAGTAGGTGAAACTTTCAAGAGAGATGGGTGGTGTGTTTGTTTTATTTTCTTACTCTTAGCCTCTGCTATTGCAGTTCTTATTTAGCAAAACTGCCGTTTATTTTGTTGGAAGTTGAGCCTGAAATAAGGGCTGCAGTGCTGGCCCCTTAAAAATTGTTGGTGTGGCTATTGCAAATTGTACGCTTGACTTTGTAAACTGTTTTGCAATATGTAATTGTAATGAAGCTGAAAAGATAAAAAATGTACAGCCTTCTTTGCTGAAGTGCTTCTCGTGTAACTTTTCATGGCCACTTTTGCTATTTGTGCTATAGGTACACACTTGAGGCTCTACAGACCTTGTTGACTGAATCATAATTTGAAAGCTGACAATGCATGCTCACTGCTCATCTAAAGGAACTGTTGCAGATCACATTGCCAGCTCATCTTTTCTCTCTTTAAGGACTTCTCTCGCTTTTTCAAAGGCAACTTAAATAATTTTCCTGAAAGAGATGTGTATATAAATGCAACCCATGCCTAGTTATTACAACACATGTAAAATCAGCCATTGTTTGAAAACCTATCATATCTTAGGCATGGCTGTATAAGTTTTGAAATCTGAAACAACTGAATTTTCTGGATTTTGTTAGTTTAAACTAGATCCAGCCCTAACATTATTTTAAAATGGAGTTTTGTGTACTATTAGATTTAAATAGACATTAACTTTTATTATTAGATTAGGCATTTAATGAAACATGTATATAGGAAGGATTTAAGACTAGCATGCTTACACCTCATTTTTCCTTGTCTGTTGATAAAATGGTTTTGCAAAGCAATAGGAAAAGAAAAACAAATGACATACAGGTTTTTTAGCAATAATAGTTAAAACATGCTAATTGGGATATTTAAATGCTTATTTTTCTCACCCAAACACAACTATATGAAAGTAAGATATTGCCTCTTTTTTATTATTTTAAATTTTATTTATTTATTTATTACAACAAAAAGCTTTGTAGGAATTTATGTAAACCCATACATTTAAATTGTGGGTGGGGGAATGAGAAATGTAATCGGTGTTCTTAAATGTTCAGCTACTGTATTGATGGCTTGTTAATCCACCTTGTTTTAGACTGCTGTTCACACACTAACATACCATAAAAAGGGTATGTATAAAGATGCAACTGCTAATTGAGTAGTGTGTTTGAACAAACCACTGTTTCTAGCTTAGTTAATTTTGAATTTATTTTAAATACATGGATATTCACAGTAAACTTTTTTCTAAGTTTGTTGAGGGCAGGATTTTTTTTTTCAGAGAACAAGTTTTTTTCTGTTACATTATTCTAAATTTTTACAGGAATATTTTGAAAAAGTAGTGCTTTTTAGCAAAATATACTACTAAGATAATCTATTCAAAGCAAGAAATCGGCAATATGTGTTTTTTTAATTTGTGCAGTACTAAAAAAATCTTAATGTGCAAATATCTCTAAAATATTCAGACCTTTCTATTAACCCACTAAATTTTAAGAGCTTGCTTTTTACTTCCTGTGAGTGTTCTATGGGGGGGGGTTGTGGGTTTTGTTGGGGTTTTTTTATCACTCAGGCTGAAGATTTTCATTATTTTTTTTCCATCCACTTCTTAGTATGAAGAGAGATTTTTAATTTTTTTTTTATTCCCTCTCTCCTCACAGAAGGAAATAGATTTAAGTATTAGTATGAAAGTTAACATAAACATTTTGAAAGTATTGTAATTATGAACATGATTATGATCTTCTGAACTTTAACTGATGGTGTCCTACTTCAAAATAGATATAGTACAATATAAGTCAATTTTAGATTTAGATGTGACTTCCATTGGATCTGATAAATAAAAACATTTGCTTTAAAACTTCTGTATTCTTCTAGAGCAAAATTTTCTCTTGGTAGAACGGGTAGATACTGTGGTCTTAAGTGTGTTATCACTTTAGTAATTCTGAAAATGCTTTGCTTTCTCCTGTTACAAGCTAGTCCATATTTTAGTCAAGATCAAGAATTAGAAAAGGAGGATGCTCCATCTGTTGTGGAACACTGTAATCGCCTGTAACAGAAAGTCTATCTCTAAAAAAATACATATTCAAAAGTCTATTGCAGAGCAGAGTTCTCTGTTGATACTGTCACACTTCTGTCAGTATCTTGCACAGGCAAAAAATCTCTCCTTATCAAAAAGAATGGTTATGTACTGGTTACCCTGTCCCCACACTCCCCAAAACCAAAAGATTTTTTCCAGGCTCTCAGGAGAGGGCGATGATGCTTTTAATGCCAAGCACAGGCGTTAAACAGGGAGCAGTCAAATGTGTATTTTTCTTCATCTGTTTTATCACCTAACTCTAACTTAAATGTGTTTCAGTTCTCAGGCAGTGACTAATAGTTAGGGATTGTAGTTCTGCATGACCAGAGTTTGTGGGTTGTTTTTTGTTTTTTTTTTTTTTTTAAACAAAGGGTCATATGCTTATCTTTAATGCTATATATGTGGAAATGCACAGCCTGTATGATATATAAGTGTTACTAATATCTTCTCCATAAGAACTAAAGTCCTAAATTCATGGCCTCTCTAATCAGTTCAGGAGTAGATAAAATATGGTTTGAAACAAACTCTCAGGGAAATGCTTGCACTTTTCTTTCTGGAATTACCAGGTTTAAAATCTGGATCTTCATTTGCATGGTGCCTGTTTTTGCATCCAGGTTTCGAGTGTAACTAGGAGACTCTTGAATTAGCAGTGAGAGAATAATTCCTTCCAGGGTATTAGTACTGCTAGACTGTGTTCTGTTTTACACCAACTCTTCAATTTTCATTAAGGTTTTGATCCCAGCTATGTCACTGTAATTACAGTGAATTTGGCTGTGAATACTGTTTGCTTCAGAAATGGATATGTTTGTGAAACTGCATAAGAAAGTAACGGAAATGTAAATAAAAGAATGTTCATAAGTTAGCTCTTAAATGTATTGGCCTTTTTTTTTTCCTTTTTGCTATTTAGATATACAGATTTCTTCTGGCTTTTTCTTTTTTTTGAGTGTAATACTTTATTTGTCAACCTCACAGTCTTCTGACCTGACATGATCATTCAAAACACTGTTAAAATTTTCTTGTTTGTTTTATTTTTAGATTAATATAACTTATGTTGCTGACCCACTTTCCATTATGTAAAAACCTGAACAGAATTTGTCACTGAGGTAGGAATTCATGAAGGCTAACACTAGAGGGCAATTCAAAGCAGCAGTTTACCCCAGAACAGTTATGGGTGCCTGTAGCCCTGTGGTGAAAAAGGGGGAGCCTTTGGAGACTTTCCCAGGGTCTCCCCCAGGCAAAAGCTGGTCTTTGTGATTACCCTCCTAAATCATTTCTTTAACTGGTTTTTCCTATCCTTGAATGCTCCACTGAATGAGGAGGAAGTTAAGCCAGTTCGTATGCTTTGCTGAATTAGAAGTTAAGAAACATCTTCCACAGGGTCTTAACTCACTCAGTCTTGCCACTGTCAAACAGGCGTAGCTTATTCAGTGGTGCCTTTTGTTTGTTTTGAATTTGCTCTCATGTGCTACCTTGAGCCCTTTCTCTGAAAGGTACTGGGGTTTGGGAAGTAAGGTAACACTGTACGGAAACTTAAATGCCTTTTGTTAAATATTGAGGAAAATGGAATATATGGTGAGTAAAAAATATCCTTACAAAATGCTGCAAAGTTATGCAAGTTAATAAGACAGTATAATTAATGCATATCCTTAAAAAAACAACACAAACCAAACCACACCACAGAGTGAGGTATCAAGAGAGGTACTTTGTGTCCATAACTTTATGAAGGAAGATATAACCTATCTAATGTAAAAAAAAAAAAGCCATAGCTGAAGTAAAATGAGCAATCAGGTGCTGTATTTTACATTTAACTGAGGAGGAGAAATCATCTGTGTATATTGTGCACGATTTAAACAATTTATATAACAGTGCATTACATAATAAATTACAGTTTTCATGGTTGTAGTGTTCATTATAGATTTATAGAACATCCTGAATGCTTCTAAATAATAACCTGTAATGCAAATGGTGATGTCATGGTTCTTGAAAAGCACTCAAGAATTCTTATTTTAGCAATGCAAATTCTCTCATTATATTGAAATGTACACACCCAGTCATGTAAATGCTTGTGCCACAGGACAAATTTCAACACAAGGGCATTTTATAAGTGTATGTGTTTATACCTATCTCTTGATCTAATTTTATATACATATATATTATTATATATTTTATATATACTAATTTATAAAAAAGCTAATCAAAGATTAAAATGACATGATCATTCTAACACTCTGTACCAGTTCTTCAAGCAGAATTATCTTTGCATTCTTTTGCACAACTTACTATAAACATCTAAAACTTATTCTTACTTCAACTGCTCTCAAGTGTTTTTTAATAAAAAATACTTGCAATCACTCTGGCAGAGCCACAATTCTATAGAAATACTACAATGCATTGTTACAGTAAATATTTACACCTGTCTTCTGCAGGTCTGATCAGCAACTCCAGCGCAATTTGAAAATATGTAATCTGCTGGCAATGATGCGCCCAACCTTAATCGGTGCTGGAGCCTCTGGAAGAGAGATTGTGTCATCACACAGTCCAACAGTGACCTTGATGAATCTGTGAAAGAAGAAAATAGTTTTCGCACTTCTTCATTTGTAAAATGCACAAAAGGGGAAAAAAAAAATAACCAAATGTGGAATTTAACCCATTGAAGTTGTTAGATTCTCTGGGGTTTAGGTTTTTGGTTTTGTTGGGGCCGGGGGGGGGGGATATTGAGGAATTAGCTGATAATAATGTACAGTGATAAAGAGGTTTTAATTACACACATGAGCTCTTGATTTGAGAATTTGTGAATATTTATATCAAATCTAGCTGAATACTCAGGTGCTTAAGCCAAGCATACATATTAGCTTTTAAGGAACTGAATCCTTAGTCTTTTGCAGGTTAGATACTACCAATTTAAGAATAAGCATTTTCATGCCAACATGGCTCTTATCTCCTTTTTTTTTTTTTTTTTTTTTTTTTTTACCTTTTACCAGCTTGATTTTTGGCCCTAAATCAAAGAGATAAGTTCTGTCGTTAAGTTAACATTAAGGCTGTCTTCAGAATTTTATTTATTTCAATAAAGCAGGAACAAATGTGTAAGTAGCAGCAATGTGCAGACCAATATTGCAATATTGGTCTGTTCTGTGTTTAAGCAGGTGGTTTCATGTGGCAGGCTGGAAGAGAGACTCTTTTTCTTCCCAGCTTTTGACAAAAAGATGACGCATATGACTCAGAATTAGAAGGGGAAATCTGCCAGTTTGCATCAGTTCCTTAACTTGTGGGCTGCTATTCACCACAAGGAAAATCAGTATACTCGCACCAGTGCTTCTTAAGAGATGAGGAGTAATCATTTCCTTCAGAAAGTGTAGGATGATTAGAGTAGGCCTTTCATATGTTACGCTACGCTTTTCCTATAATAAGATATTTTTCAATTGTAATACATTTTTAGGAAGGAAAAAACAAATAATGTTCTTAAATATTACATTTAATGTTTAAAATAGGAATCAGACATATTATAGCTTAATGCAGAGGAAAAGCGAGGGAGGAATCTGCTTCTTTTTGAAAACATAAAACTTATGTTTTGCTGGCTCAGAAACCATTGTAGATCTCCACAGTCGAAAGGTAAGGTGTTTTTTTTTTATTTTTTAACCTAATTCCACATATATGAATCTCCAGTTCTGATTTTAAATAAGTTAGTAGGACTGAAAAAAATTTAAATATAGTAACTTTGAGGGCAGAAGCCATCTGTTTTGAAGGGGAAAATAATTACTTGAAGTAAGGAATATCTGATTTTAAAATGTCATGCTTTAGACCTGCTAAAAAAGATAATGCACAGCTTACTGTTAATTCAAATTCTTTCACATAGGTTTAGGTTATGATGAAGAGAGACTTCTTGCAATACTGATGTTTGCTCAAAGAACGTACTGTCAACTAGCTTTTTATTTAAAAAAAAGTCAAATGCTAATTGTTCAGATAATAATGTCTTCTTTTTGGTTTGTGGGTGTTTACTAGGAGCCGAGAGTACAATTTCGGATTTTTTTTGACTACTAGTGTTCTTTAGGTATTGGATTATAAATCTTTTTCTTAATATATTAGCTTCTAGTTAATTCAGCATGGTTTTACTTTAAGCTTGTTAGTGAAATATTGAAAATCTTGAAAATCTAGCTTAATATAAAGCCATAAGAGGCACCCAGCATCCTTACCTTTTCTTTAATTTCCTTTTTTTTTTTTCCCCCCCGGTGGATAAGATTCCTTTCATTTGGCAAAACTATTGTTGTTGTTCTGAAGAAGCATATCCTAAGTGAAGTTCATTTTCTAGCTGGAAAACTGAATTTCACTGCTTAGCAATCTGTGTCAGCTTTAGAAAGCACCATTTTATTTTGCATTATCTAAGTTCTGTGAGTAGTGGGTCTCGCTGATGGGGAAGTGGAGAACCAACCTAGAAAATGTTTTTGAAAGGGAGTATACACATCTGTGTGTTAGACGGTATCTCTTCTATGAATATTTCACTGGGGGGGAGACTAAAACAGCCTTCTGCGTTGCCTCTCCTGCATATTTCCTCAGCTACCATTGAATAAACAGTAATCTAAGTAAATAGTATGACTAGGAATCTGCACCCCAAACGTGTTAAGGACACTTGAAACTTCTGCTGAAGTGAGTAATTAAACAATAAAGTTGTAGAAATACAGCTAAGGATTAGGAAAAGTTATAGCAATTATAAGGAGGTGTTCCTCTGCTGTTAACTAGTGAATTCCCTTAACAATCGAGTTGATTTCTTCTAACAGCTCAGTCTCACCTTTCGTAAGTCATAGAGTTGTCTGGCATTTTATAGAAGTCATGTAGGGATGATGTCAAGAAAAAGACAAATTTACTGTCTGAGCCAGAAGGCAGGCTTACAAAAAGCAACTTCTTTCAGGACACGAAAAGCGCTTTGTTCTGTGGCCTTGGTCTTTTTGTGCTCTGACCCTTATTTTATAGCATTGTCACTCTGACCCTAAATCTTTGGAGGCAGACATGCAGCAAATTTAGCCCTTTAAAAGTGGGGTTGCATTCTGAGCTGTGGGTCTGGTTTTTGTCTTTAGGCATTATAGTTCCATACAATGCTGAGATGTAACAAAATCAGAATTTAAGATTTGTGGGTTTGTGCTGTGCAAGTAGTACTATTTACATATCAGGCCAAATTTTTTTGTGTATATATTGCCATATTACTATCCTATGATTTATTATTATTTACTAATTTCAGATAAGA
The DNA here is from genome assembly GCA_003697955.1 of Calidris pygmaea. Classification (NCBI taxonomy): domain Eukaryota; kingdom Metazoa; phylum Chordata; class Aves; order Charadriiformes; family Scolopacidae; genus Calidris; species Calidris pygmaea. The sequence goes on along the minus strand of QJSC01020925.1, from coordinate 1,626,343 downwards.
TAGCAACTAGAAAAGCAGTCTGGTTAACACTAATGTATTTTCTACTTTCCCAGCAGTACTTTGGGAACTGATCCTGTGCACAGAACACGAGGGTTCCTGCAAAATGCTACTTGAGTATTAAGTATTCTGTGGAGGACAAGAAATGCTTTGCTGTACATTATAGAGGGAGAAGATTTAAACAGCAATACCTGCATGGTCTGCTTTCATAAAAGACTGGGTGCCAGTTTAGGAGAGCACAAAATTTTACACTAGGCCTGTGATTGTTTCCTGGGCTCAATGAGTACATTTTCTGAGAATTTAACAAAACTACTATTTTTATTTTTTTTTTAATTCTTTAAGAAAGCTAGAAATTGAAAAGGACAGAAAACTAATAGCTAAATGATATGTTTTGATTTTTAATTATTTTTTTTTTTAAAGAATCTAATGTATTTAATTGGAGAAACTGTTTCCCTATCTCAAAAACTTTCCATTACATAGCTGGTTTGTATTGCATGGATATTGTTATTTGGAAAAGGGTTCTTCCATTTTTCTCTTTGTAGAATGATCGTATATACTTCAGGTTTTGTAAACTTGAACTATAATCATAGGATAGTCTTTTTCTGAAGGTAATAGTGTAATAATCTAAGGATATGTTTACTGGAGGACTTGAAAAAAATGTATCTTGATTTTTTGGTTTGTTCGGTTTTTTTTTTTTTAAGATCTTTAAATATGTTGTGAATTTTTAAAAAAATTACTCATAGAAATTGAAGTTGTATTTTAAGACAAGCCTGGCTTTCTTTTTGGTAGATCCACTAGACTGAGTATTAGTATTTTTTTTGTGATAAAATCAGGAGGAAGGGAACATTTTAATGACCCCTGTGATGAAATATAAAACTTTGTAGAAATTAGAAAATAGCTTCTTCATTTTTCTTAATTTTGTATGTGCCCTTTCAAGCAGAAAGAATGCTGGTACAGATTGAAAGTGTTCACACAGTTTTATTCCTGTGTGCATGCCAAAGGTGCAGGGAAGACAGATTTTAAAAAGTTGTGTGTGAGCTATACCAGTGCAATCAAGAGGGATCTGGAAAGCTTTTCTGAAATACAACTTTTACTGAAAAGCTTTTCTGAAATACAGCTTTTACAAACTCTGTTAGAACCCAGAGCTTGTTACACTTTACAAGTTCCTTGTAAAGTATTTCATACAGCAGTCTAGTTAATGCATCAACATCTGACAAAACACTCTTTAGAAGCTGGGAAAAGAGCTGGGAGGAGTTAGTCTTAGTCAGTTTTATTTTTAAGTGAGAGTTGATACTAAAATATACTGATAATGTACTAAAATATACATTGATAGTATTTGTGTGCTATATCAGCTTCCTTTAGTTGTGCTATTTTAGCTAGCAAGCTATAAAAACTATTTGACATCCTGTACTCGTTCAAGTCAGAACTGACTACCTTTAGTTTCTTGCTTTGCACAGGAATCCATTGCATTTTGGTTGCTATTCATTGCTCTGATAGAAGCATCAATATTGCAGGACCAAATAGCTAGTTTCACCCTGATTTGTTTTCATAACTGCAATGTTGGGGGACAGCGAGGTGCACCTCACACAAATGAATATGTCAGTATAAGCAGCAGTTGGGGTGCGGAGACAAAGTTAAAAGGATGTAAAACTGAATTTGATGCTGATAGACTGTAACTGCACTTCCAAATTTCCAGGTATTTTTATACTTCTGGATTTCTTAATGGTTTTACTTCCTGGTTTTTATTTTTAGCTGGCTTTGTTATTTTATGTTTATTTTATGCAGTAGTTCTCCAGCTAGTCTAAATATGTTTGTTTGTGATCCTTGGAGAGATGGCTGGACACATGATATAGATTCTCCAAATTTAGTAACAGTAGATTTCAGTAATTAGCATCTATCTGCTTAACTTTCATTACTAATATTTTACATTGGGGGCACTACAGAAGCTGTTTGCAGTCTTTTGCCATGGTTGTATGGGGAAAATTGTTTATATGATTAGGAAACAGTTAACAGACAATGTCTTTTTTTGTGAACGTTTGTATGTTCCCCCTTACCTATAATTTACAAGCAAACCTCCAGATTGGTGCAAGTTATCTCTGTTCAAAAATTCATCTTTGTGTTCAGAAAATTATCCAAAGCATTAATTGTGACTTTTTAACACAAATTGATAATAGTCTTGGAAATATTCAGCTTCTTGGTAGGAGGTATGGGAATATCTATTATGCATGGGGAATGTATAAGCTCGATCCTGAAGGAGCACTCCTTTTTGAGGTGAAGTGGGGCTAATTTATTGTTGGATTACAGTCATTTAATTAAAAAAAATAAACATAAAAAAAAACCCCAACAATCAAAACCACCAACCCTAGCACAGAATTGCTATGTTAGAGACAGATTTGTTTTTTACAACTTCAGTCTTAAGCAGGAGTTCAAAATCTTAGTTACTTCAGGAGAATAGCAATTAAGGTGTATAGTTTATTCTCTTAATTCTTCTTCCTCTATGACCACAAAGTAGCCTTGGTTGAGTGAATGAGCTGCATATCATAGGTTATACCTGAACCAAACAGTAGCCAAAAGTACACTGATATCTTTAGAGTAATACTTTGAAATATTTCAGTTGAATCTCTTCTCCTTTTTGAAAAATAAATGCATATCACTTTAAAGGCTGCTGACGCCAAGAATTAGGGGGAAAAAGGGTTCCTTAACCAAAGCAACCAGAAGGCAAGGGTAAAAGAATATACTTCTAAATGTAAGCTTTAAGAATGAGCAAGAGTTATAAATTCCAGTGTGTTTGCAGTATAACTGTTACAGTGTTGAGTAAGCATATGACAAAAATAAAGTGAAACTACTATTGTTTCAACTGGTAGGGGCGGGGAGGGGGGGAAGTAAACAGTGCATTATCAAGATACAGCTACATACACTTTTAGATCTTACAGTTTTGAGGTTTGAGAATAGAAGTGTTTAGGTTTCTCAATAGGCAAGTGAGATTATTTCTGTCTTTTGGCCAGATGAATTTAGTAAAAAAAGAAAATTTTCTGTATTTGCAGCAAGAGCTGAGCTGTCAGTTTGTTTATTCATATTGAAGGGTGTATTAGTGGCACTGAACTGTGAGCTCTGAGAGGACAGCCTTGCAAATTCACCAGCAGTTGTCAAAAACGCTATCACTGCAGAATGTCCTGTCTACCATACAAGTAAGTGACTCTCTTTGTGGATACATAGAACAGGACACACTTGTCAAAACTGCCCCATGTCATACTGTGCCCTCTGAGTGCAAAACTCTTTCTCATCTCTAGCTTAAATGAAGCTAAATGGGGAAAAAACTGAGATACGAAGATATATGCTTCCTGATGTTTTTGCTATGGGGGAGAGCAGCACTGGAGGACAAATACTGTGGTGCTTTAGACTGTGGAACACTAAAAGTCTTTCAGTGTCTTTCACCTTCAGATTTCTAATTTTAAACAGAATTAAGGTTGGGAAAGGGTCACAATCAACAGTGAAGCAATACCCTTGCTTTCACAGTGGATCTGTGTTGCTCTGCGTTATAAGTAAGTAACACAAGCAATGGAATATGGTTTTGTGCAGGTGCTGTATGACAGTATCAATGAGAAAGGTGTTTTGGCCAAAAAATATAGAGAGTGCTTTTGTGGTATGAGTAAAAAGCACAAGATGAATGTTTAATCTTATGTCATGTTCTTGGGCATCTGAGACAGTGTATAGTGTTTAATAGAAAGGCTTTGATATGTTTTACTCCACTGAACTGTCAGATTGCTGGCTAGTGGTATCTTTATGAATACAATATGTTACATAGAATTTAAGGAGCTTATTAGTAGTTACAGTAGAATTTAAGGAGCTTATTAATAGTTATAGTAGTCAGAAATTCACTTGTAGCTGGTTTTCATGGGGTCAGAAAGAGACTGAGTTGGTGTCGTCATAAACTCCTAACCATAAGCCAATAAAAACTGAATGTGGTATTTTATATTAGGCGTGGTCTTTGATAAATCAACTAAGAAATACTGAAATCAATAAAAGGCTCCTTCCTTGATTGAGAACACCCCAATCACAAAAACGCACGCCCTTTTATATTTTTTTCTTTTCTTTTTTAAATAGTTTAATTGCTTTTCTAGCAGCATTCTTCTGTGTATGTGTAGAGAGCCTGCTTCTATGGAACTTCAGTTCTGTATCTTTAGGATCCTTCCGTCTTCCTCAGCAGAGCTCTCCCCTTCAAGGGCTTGGGGGGATCTACTAGAGCTGCCTGCATACACGATTCCAAGCTGTTATTGAGGTCTCCTCTGTCTGTCTCTCCCTCGCCCATAGACCCTCATCTAATTAAGACACAAGTATAGAGGTAGGAGAAGCACTCGTGATAGCATGACTATACGCACTTTATGACCAAAAAATAGATGTATGAAGCAGACATTCCTGGATTTCAGTAGATTTCTGGCTTAGCGGTCAGTACACTTTTTGTCTTAGTCTTCCTCCTTTCATCCTTTTCTTATTTTTCAACCCCTTCTCCCACATACAGTCTCTTCACTTTTATGTGAAAACTTGCTTATTCGCTTTACAGATAAAATACATTTTTAATAGCAATGTAGAAAATATACAGTTGTGTTGTGTTTCAGTCTTTTGTTTTGTTTTGGGGCATTTTTGGTAGTAAAGTTTAAAAAAAAAAAATCACCCAAAACCATACCCATACACCCCCCAACCCTGTAATGCATGTGAGGTTTTGTGTTCGTGTTTTGGGTGGGTGGCGGGAATTACCTGCAGGTTCTGTTACTGATGTACTTACTGTAGAAAATAGCATAATAGTTCTGCCAAGTCTTCATTTCATGGTGTGTGTAGTTTAATTTTAGAGGGATTTACTTATGCAACAGAAAAAAACCTCCATGCTTAAGCTAGAAGCTGAAAACAAGTAGGCAATTGAAACAACAGTATCTAGTTAAACACACATAGTTTACAAATGAAGAATTTGGCCTGAATGTACAAATGAGAAATGTACTTCCAAAGGTATTAAATGTTGCAGCTGTCTTATTTAAATAATTTCCTTTCAATCTTTTAAGGTAAATCTACAAGTAAGAAGTGGTATTTTTCTCTTGCTGGAAAACATCCTTCATATTTTTTTCCAAGAAAAGTTAAAGTAAATCGTTTACTGCTGGCTAGCATCTTTGCTTGCATCTTTTTGTCTTTGCCTTCCACGTTATATGTATATATGGTGGTGATTTTTCTTTAACTCTTCCTCTTGGCTTATTCCTAGCCCTGTTTATTCATGGGGGAGACCAACTGTCACAGCAAACTTTTATGGTTTGGTTTATTTTGACTTTGCATTCAGGTTTTACTTCACTAAGATACTGGGTAGATTGTGCCTGTATAATCTAGTTTGCCTATTTTAGCTGTCCAATTTAAAAAGCAAACAAACACAGGTTGTAAGAGGGGAAAAAGTGTAAATAAAGTTGAGTGTATAAAATGTATCGGAAATGGCTCTTTTATACAGTTCCTAAAGTGACATTTGTACATAGTTATATAAAAATCTCAGAGTTGCTGCAGCTAGCTGTAAACTTACACTGGCAAATCTCATTTTAATTGGCACATTTGTAGCAACAAACCTTTCCAGTAGAGATCATCCTACTGAATTATTGTTATTGTAGAAGCAAAAATAGGAAGGGAGAAAAGGAAAACTCACCAAACTTTCCCCTTTTGTGGCCTGCCAAGGTTTTTTGCACTTACAGATAGCCCTGTTAAGTTACAGAAGTTGTTTTATCATGAACTGACTAGAATGCTCATTACAATGGAATGGAGTGCTTGGGTCCATGCTGTGTAAGTAGCTTTTTGTCTTAATTATTTGGTATAAAAACATTAAAGAAAGCATAATTCATGCTATCTAGGGAACCAGTAAAAATACTGTGCATGCTTAAAATGCTGATATACTTTAGAATAAGAAAAGGTTACCTGGCAGGGATGTGAATTTCCACTCTCTTGCCTACCTCTTTGAGTAAAGTAGCATAGTCATTCTAGACTGGGGCCAGATCAACTTCTGCTTCTAATAACAGATGTTACTGTTCTTGCTAACAACCTATTGGGGGGGGTTGTTTTGGTTTGTTTTGGGGTTTTTTACTGTATTTTTGTTGGGTTTGGTTTTTTACTGTTTTTTTTTCCCCTGGAAAGGATTAAGAAGCACCTGTCTGCCCAGAAATCATGGCAAGGGTAACCTGCAGAGGTAACAAATGGCTTGAGGACTGATACAGTACTTGACAGAAGCTTATTTTGAAAATAGGTTATTCTCTTATATATGAAAGTTGGGGGCTTTTTTTCACGTCAGAGGTTTCCAGATGACCAAAAGTTAGATTAGAAAATAACCTAAAGCTTTTTGGTTGGTTTTGAAGTAAACATCTGCATAAGCTTTAGTTCCTCTATCAGCCACACAATTGTCCAGTTCCTGGTCCATGTCTCGCTAAGGTATTATGCACAGTTGACAATAAAGTCTAGAGCTTCACTGTAAATAAACAGCCTGGAAATGGGCAAATGTTTTATAAACATTTTATAGTTTATTAATACAGCTGATGTCAGTACAGGAAAATTAACCTTCAATAAGAAGATTCTGTGTTCAGCTTTCAGTGTGTTTCCAGAAGTATGGTAGACACCTTGGCATAACGTAGCAGCACATAATGGTTTGTGGGTATTGAAAAGGTGCAGGCCATATTGTGCTGCCTCAAAAATACAAGGATTTCATCATCCTGAAGAGAAATATCACTTAGGAGTTAGTCAAACTTGTGATGCTGATGTCTGTCATACTTTAGCAGCACGTAAATATTGGTGTTAAGACTGTAAATATCTCCAGTATTAACTGTGCTGCTGAAGTAAGGCTAGCCACTTCTGCATGTGAGTCATGAAAAAGGACGTTTCATGTATTTCCTGATGCCTTTTTGTTGTTATAATTTAGATATTGATTGCTTGTGAACACTTTGTTTTGTTTGTGTTTTCATCCGTTCAGAAACAGTATTTAGGACTTCATAGTATCTGATGGTAAATATAGAGTAGACATATATATTACTTTAGTTTATATGAAAGCTGAATTGGTTAAAGGAGCCATCTTGAGGTACACCTGTCTAATAGTACTTTGGTAAGTGTGTTTTTATATATATGCATAAAAATGGTGTTACTTCAAATGTCAGTATTTCTTTATCAAAACTCTTAAAACTGTGTGTTTCTTAATGAATGGAACTGTGAAACGTTTTGTCATGTTTTTAGCAAAGTGAGCACATAAAGGAAAAGTGCCTTCCAAAATTTTTAACAAAACTTATTAAACACTTCTTAATATAGACAGGTAACAATTTTGTGGATAGAAGCTTAAACTGTGTATCTAACTGAATTTACTAATTTTTTTCTCATTTTCCACTAAGATATTTCTCTTGCAGGGGAATCTTTCATTGAGATGATTGAAATCGCTGCAGTGAGAATGGAAATTACTTAGGCTCCTTTCCTTTTAAAAGCTGCATGCAAGAACCGTGGTGAGTCAAATGTAGACTAATGGTTATGTAAATGTCACTAATTTTAGATACAGTCAAGATCTGAAAGTGTGTTTCCTTTTAAGATTTTATTTTCTTCACTATCATGACTCAGTATCACTTGCTAATCTCGTTTTATTAGCCTTGTTATATTTTACCATTAAAATACACATGCCTTCTTCAAATAGGTGCTCACAGCTTCAAGTTTATGCATCATATAGATCTTTGAATAGGAAGAAAAAAGGCTTCTCTGCACTGGGGATTTGTTTTGACTTCAGGCTTTGCAGGCCTGCTACTGGTGTGGTCACACAGGTGCAAACATGACATAGATGAATATGAATCAAAGTTGTTATAATTAATAAATCTGCATAATTTTACCATGTAGAATTTCAGCCTGGTGGATGTGCTAGTAGAAATCACAGTTTTCTTATCTGCCTATTATGGATTTAAACTGGTAAAATCACTGATGGCTGTAATTTCCAATATAGTTCAGACCTGAGCAGTTCTCAATAGCAAAGCTGTGCAGTATTAGATCATTTACAGCTTTTCGTAAACACTTCTGTGTGTACATTTACCTGCCACAGGTCTCTTAAAACATGTGGCCAAAAAGAGGTTGACTACTCTGAAAAAATGCTCTCTGCCTCAAAGTTTAATAGCTCTCTCACTGAGGCTTAAGTAGCACTGACTTATATTTATCTGTAACTGCTTAATACTAAGACCTGCACGTACATAGCAGCCATTTGAAAACTTCAGAATGCTTGGAAAGACCAGACTCAGTGGGTTATAAAAGATATTATTCTTCTACTATTCCCCTACCTTTAAAAGTCACTGATTTCTGTTAGCATGCTGCAGACTGTGGTGCTTGCAGAGGGCCACCCATCCTGTTACTCTTGTAGATCCAGTATTTTAATGTATCTAGGCTGTTTCTCCAGGACTTCTATGAGAAAGGAGATCTGAGAGATTCGAGAGCATGCAACAGATAAGTCTACTTGCATGGCTTTGTCAAAGTCCAGTGGCCAACCTGCTTGTTCCGGATTACTTCATTGTGCCAGTGCAGGCCTTTGTGACAATAGTGAAACAGAGTGTTTCCTTCTGGTTCACTGTGCAAACCCCTGTCACTGACACAGGCCAGGGGATGGTAGGGAGTTGGAAGAAGCAGAAGGGCAAAGGTTGGACTGCCTTGTTGCCCTAGCAGCTTATAACAGTTTAGAGATATGCTGTGCCTGATGTCAGAAAGGAAGGCTTGCTGTTTCCAGTTCAGATGCTTATTTCTGCTAGGCTTAGGATCTACATGAGAAAAAGATGCTTAACTCGTGTAAAAGGGAAAGAAAAGATGGGCCTGCTTGAAAATAAACTGAGACTACTAGTTATATAGGAGTGAAGGCAACTAGTGTCATGTTGAAAGTTTAGAACTGTGAACCGATAGAGGAAGGACAGGTCTGATGAACTGGAAAACTGGAAGGATTGGGACAGGTTGGGCAAAGATTTGGGGGTTTTGTTTGTTTCTTGAAACTGGAAGAAGCAGCAGGCTTATGGAAGGGATCTGGCCTGAGGCAAAGAGAGTGGGTCAGGCTTGTGGGAAGGGGTTTGCCCACCTCGGATCATTCTGAATATTGACTAAAGCGCTCTGCACTTTACACCCAGAAGTGAGTGCAGGTTGTTAAGTAGCCTTTGCTGTCATCTGTGAGATCACTGTGTATTTTATCCTCATCATGATATTCTACACAGAAGAGGGCAACCTTATTAGTGCTCTCAGCTACTTCATGAATTTTGGTCCTGAAAAGAGTACCGGTGGATGAAAAGCTGGATGTGAACAGGCGATGTGCACTTGCAGCCCAGAAGGCCAACTGTATACTGGGCTGCATCAGAAGAGAGGTGACCAGCAGGTCAAGAGGAGTAGTTCTCTACTCTGCTCTGGTGAGACCCCACCACCCCACTGGAGTACTGCATCCGGCTCTGGGGCCCTCAGCACAGACAGGACATGGACCTGTTTGGAGTAGCTCCAGAGGAGGACCACAAAAATGATCATAGGGATGGAGCACCTCTCCTATGAGGACAGGCTGAGAGAGTTGGGGTTGTTCAGCCCAGAGAAGAGAAGGCTCCAAGGAGACCTTATTGCAGCCTTTCAGTGCTTAAGGGGGGCCTACAGGAAATACGGGGACTATCTTTTTAGCAGGACCTGTTGCAATAGGAGAAGGGGCAATGGCTTTAAACTGAAAGAGGGAAGATCTAGACTACATATAAGGAAGAAATTTTTTACAATGAGGATGGTGAAGTACTGGCACAGGTTGCCCAGAAAAGTTGTGGATGCCCCATCCCTGGAAATGAAATTCAAGGTCAGGTTGGATGGGGCTCTGAGCAACTTGATCTAGTTGAAGATGTCCCTGCTCATTACAGGAGAGCTTGGACTAGGTGACCTTTAAAGGTCCCTTCCAGCCCAAACTATTCTATGGTTCTTGGAAAAGGAATCCCAAAATAAGAGTAGTTGAGGTTGAAAGGGACCTCTGGAGATCATCTAGTCCAAGCAGGGTCAGGCAGAGCTGGTTTTTTAGGGCTGTGTCCAGTCAGTTTTTAAATATCTTCAAGGATGGAGGCTCTGCAACCTGTCCTGTTTAGACAGAATTTTCTGCATTTCGTTTGACTGGATCACACACACCCAAGCTTTTTCTTCTCCAGGCTGCAGTCCCAGCTCTCTCAGCCTTTCTTCATGTGAAAGATTGTCTTTCTGGAAGTAAATAAAATGTTTCAACTAATATGGGGATTGGAGAGAAGTGCTTTTGGGGGGAAAAGAACAAAGCATAACCTACAACTTCACTGTAAAATATGTAAAAAGAACATGAAGATCACAAAATGAAACATGAAGAAGTTAGATAACTCCAGCCTTAAGATTCTGCAATCTTCATTTGCCCCCTTGTGTTAGTGTGCTATGAAGCAATCTTCATGATCATACAGAATATTTCATCTAATGATAGGGTTGGCCTGACATGTTGCTGAGCCAGGGAAGATGTTTGTGGGCTGTGCAAGCAAGAAGCCTGATGCTGCTATAGGTGCTGCAGAAATTGGTAGAAAATTCTGTAGGCAAAGGAACAAAAGACAAAAGTAGAGGAAAACCACGTCTTTATGATTATGTCAAATATGAATTGGATGTGATGTTTATTTTTCTGCCTTCTTTCTTCTGTGATGCTGAACAAGTCACCAGGCTCTTGTCTGAGGAAACACTGGCTCTTAACATTTGCAGCTGAGCTTCTTAGGAGTTGAGTTTTTGAGTTAAATATACTCAGTTTGAGTTAAATACTATGTAAAGTTACGTCTGTTGATGGTCTCTTACCTTCTTAAACAGGGTACCTTAAACTGTTGCACGCTAATATAGTTTCTACAGCTCCATGTCATATTTAAAATAGGGTAATAAACACCTTGAAGGGATGTTGGGTTTTTGTTTACTTGGGAAGAAAAAAAAAAAACACCAAAAAAGCCCAAACCCAAAACACTCTTGTTTAGAAGCTGCACTACAGTAATGCATTTCCTCCTGGAATTTTTTATGGCATTTATTAGTTCTGATCTCAGAGGAGGAGGTAAGTATTTTAAATCTCTTAAAGACCAGATCTGCAATCAACTTTCCTTGTTACCAGCTCAAGCTGAAAAACCAAGTTTGCACACTGTTGATCCATGGTTTGTTTGTCCAGTCCTGTGAACTTCAAAATGCTCTGATTTGCATCCTGTATTGTCACTGATTCTTTTTCCATATATAGCTATTATTATTAAACATTTGTTTGTCCCATTTTTGGAATGTGGCTTCATGAGTTACCTTCAATATTATGCAAAATCTTTTATACGCTAAAGGTAATGTTCATGTTTGAACATCACCATATTTTAGAATAAATTTACCTGCAAATGTCCGTGTTGCAGAAACAGTTTAATGAGTTTTTATGTACAGTGGTAAACAGTTCATCTTTAAAAATGTTAAATGACTTAGACCTATGTATTTGGGCTCTGCTGGCCATTGTTTGTCAAATTTCAAAAGCAGTTTTCTTGGTACTGCATATGGCTCACTTCACTAAGTGAGAATGGTTCTGTACTTGATATTCAGGTGTAGAGATCTGAAAACGCTCCAGCTTATGATATCTTGTTAAATACTGGGGGAAGTATCTCCTAATCAGGTAGTGATACTAACAGTAATGATTGAAATTGGAAATGTTTAGATTTCCTTTATGTTCTTCATCACCACCTTCTATAATAGAATTCACCAGAAATGATTGATAGAAATATATCCAAGGGGTGAATTACTGTTGTACCACAGTATAACTTGAAGCAAAGCAGCAATTCTTAATTTAAAACAAACAAAAACTTTAAAATGTATTTGAAGGAAAACTTATGTCTGAGATACACGTGAATCTCCTTTCTAAGGTGGCAGGTTGTGTGCAGCACAAAAAAAATAACTACAAACAGAAATAAAAAACAATGGAGAAAATGCAATGGTGTGAGTGACACCATGTTTCTGTGAGGGGGCTAATATCACTGGGGTATTACTTTTTCACTCTAAATTAAACAGTTTATTTCTGTTGGACATTATTTCATGGCTCTCAGGTGCAACAAGTCTATTTTTTTCCAAATTTGATTCACAGATCTGTGTTAGATAAATTTAATTTGATTTATTAATATTGCTTCTGCCTCTTAATGTAAAATTTGAACTCTGTGTTCAGAAGTTGTGAAATTAACATTAATTATAGCCGCATTTATCCAGTTTGAATCTTCAGTCTTAAGTATACAGTGCTGAGTAGCTAGAGGCTGACGTACTTAACTTCTGTTGAGAGATGGGAATAATATCTCCATAATGTTTTCCTCTGCTGTTTATAGCCATAGGAGACATTATAGCCATGGGTAGAAACTTCTGCATTTCCCTATGGTTTTTGCAGGGCAAGCATGTGGCTTTATTACCTATAAAGGAACCTTCTGTCAGCAGCTTTTCCACTTTTAAGTGGTTTTAAAAGTAAAACATTTTGGAATCTCTCATAAAATACTCCAAAAAAGCTTAAGTATTATAAAATTGTAGAATATAAAGTCTCAAATTTATACATTTTTAATATTTTCTTGAAATAAAAGCAAAGGAAAAGCTTCAGGGGTTATATTATTGGACCAGGTGGAATGGTCAATAACAAGGTGGAATGGTCAATAACAATAATACATGTTCTACAGTCCTGTGAGTCTCAAGCCAGACAAGTTTGGGGCTGACAGAATCTTCCTCTTCCCTTCAGTATTATTAGCCTGGCTCTGAGATTTCCATGGTGGTTTTACTGAATGACTTTGTGTTAGTTTTTGGTAAGCTCAGCCAGCTGAGCGTGCACCAAGGAAAAGTTCCCTCCGTTCTCAAGAATGGCAGTCCAGTATTAAAGTTAATTTCCATTGCTTAAACCATCGTAAGGAAAATTGAGGGCTTTATTCTTCCTTTATTCAGGGCTTTACTCTTTCTTTCTTGATCCTCCTATAGACAGACTTTGCCTAGTTATGCTCTAAAGCATTATCAAAAGGGCTAATGACATTTTGGTCTGCCTCTTTGATATCTACAGCTGAAACTAACACAAAAACACTTAAAGAGATGTAGCTTCTTAGCACATGGAAACCACTGTGACAGACCTGTCCTGTCACCAAGGCAATGTGAAAGTCTTCCAATAAGCAATATCTGTTATCTTCAAACATACCAATAACTACATAAACTATATTTTCCATCTATGTATAATGAAACTTCAGACACAAAAATAGGAAATGTCCAGCAATATCAGGCAAAGATGAAAACGAGCTTTACTGGTTTGAAGGTATGAAATCTGTTAAATGACCAGTGCAACAACCAGTTGTAGGAAGCGTGTGTGGATGGTAGGTTGTTCAGTCAGAAAAAGGATTTCGCTGCAGATTCGATAATATCATGTAGCCAGACAGCCCCCTGTTGGTTGTATTGTTGTGGAGGTTCCAGAAATAAATTCTGCTTGAATTCAGTGATTCATTGAGCTCAACAAGCTTTTTTTTTTTTTTTCATTCTCACATCACAAGTAGAGAAATGGGGCAAAAAACCTACATGCATTTGTAAAAATTACCTTTGAATCAAGTTTTGTCCCTCTTGTGTATGAAATAAATGTCTAGGCTTGGTTAAACAGAGTATCTGCACTCCGTTTCTTAATGTCTTTATAGAAGCTTATTTTTAAAGAGCTACAGCGAAAATGCAGAATAGTAGTTTGTCCTTGTGATGGAAACTGCAAACTAAGCATACTTTGATATTACATTTACAGCCCAGCTAATGCAAAGTATTTAGATAAACTGATTTTTAAAACATACAGGTTTGTAAGCTGGCAGTGAACTGGCCACACATGGGCTCCAGTTCTGTTTGATGACTAGGACTCACTTGCAGGCCTGTCTGTGAGAACTTCTGCTGTTTAAAAAGGTACAGTTTTACCAAGAGGCTTGGGTTTGTTTTTTTTTATTCATGTTTGCTTTGCTTTAATCTCTTCCTTTTGCATGTGGCTGGAGTTGCTATCAGTGCAACTACCTGCTTACTTCAGTTTGTGTTTTCCCATCCGTTAAGACAGCAAAAACCTTGTTCTGTGAAAGAAATAGGTGTCTAAAATACTGGAAAATTGAAGGACATTTATTGGGTATTTTGACTTCTTTCTTTCTTTGTAAAGGGAACCTAAAATCTGCCTTGTAATGGTTGCTGTATACCCATGTGGTGACAGAGTGCTGTAGATACTGCATGAATATATGCAACCACTGATTTTTCTGGAATCTGATGATGCGTGTGCTTAAAAGGCACTATTTTTGGTGGCAATGGGTGACCCAAGGAAACTTTCCAGGAAGAACTCTATCTCAGAGGCGCAGGATCTTCTGCTCTAAGATGAACAATGCAGAGGTGATCTCTTTCTGCAGCAGGTATGGCCTAGATTATAAAAGCTCATCTTTGTTTGAAGAATTTGATTCATGGCTAAAAATCCATGTCTGTAGCAGTAGAGAAACTGATGTGAGAATTTGTCTTCTACTGCAACACAGAACAGAAGACTGGCATGATGATGAGAAAGCCAAAGTGCTTAAGAATTCTTTTTCTTTCTCCCCTTCCCCTGTGGTACGCATTAAAAGATTGATTGTAATCAGATATCTTATAACAGTTGGTAAAAAACAGAAGTTAAGAATACATGCTGCAATTGAAGAAGGGGAATGGGAAAGACAGGGACAGACCGAAGAGCTGCTTAAAAATTGTCATGACCTGCTAAAATCCATCAGAAGAGTTTAAGAAACTGGCTGAAGCAATCTCAAGGTGAGGGCACTCTCCAGAGAAACTGAAAACCTGAGTTTCAAGTTCTTCAGAAGCTCGAGGGGATTCAGAAAACCTGGGTTTCAGGTTCTTCTGAAGCTCAACTTCTCATCTCTTGCTTCCGAAGAAGTTGCCCACAGATGTTCCCCATCCTTCTTGTTAAATCAAGGGTATGTGCAAAAAAGAAGTTACAAAATGGTTTTGTTCAGAGGTTGTTGGCAGTGATAACTATTACTGTTAGCAGATGAAAGCAAGCTGCAGGTAGGATTTCAAAGGGTAGTGGAATTTGCTTTTATTGGACTAACTGTGCAGTTCCTTGCAAGTTCCATATTCTTTTCCTAAGATGTTTCCTGAAGTAACAGTAAAATAAGCATACAATAAATATAAGTACCCATTAAAGCTCACTAAAGGAATACCTTATGTTTCCAGTAGATGAACACTGAGATAACTGAGTATTTGTGAATTGCGTCATAGACCTCTATTATGCCAAAGTTCTGGTTTTTACTGCTAAAGAGAGCACCAGTAAAGGTGGCTTTAAACTGTTTATGCTCCTACTTTCTCTAAAGCTGCTGAGGAGGGAGAGCAGGGAGCAACTAGCAGCATTAAAGAATTTCATGGCTGTTCAACAACCAGCAAGGGGATTTACCTCTTCCCTCCTTCACTGTACTATCAATTATTTTTATTTTTTTTTCATGTTTGAAGGGGCTTTTTGCCTTTTTTTGTTTGTTTGTTTGCTTTGGTTTTTTGTTGTTTGTTTGGGTGAGTTGCTTATGACAGGAAGGTTTACAATGTCCTTCCAAAGTTACTGAAATTGATAAGAGCGTGTTCTGGGTGGAAGAAGATTAAAATGATATACTCTGAGCAGAAAAATTACACTTTTCCTCCTCTGAGGAATGGTTACTTACTCCATTTCCCAATTAGGATTAAACTCCAGGACTTCCTCAAGGCTCTCAGAGTATCTGTAATTTTTATTTTGTTCAGGCAATTCTAGTAGCTTAGAACATACTGGTTACTTGCAGAGCTGTGATCTTGTGGTTCCGTTATTTTATGCTTATTCAGACATAAAGTTTTAAGTATGAAAGATGTATAAGAGAGAGGCAATACCTTACACTATGAAAGTATCCTCAGTTACCTCTGAAACTGCGCCTTTTTCTCTTTAGCTGTGAGCGGTTGTCCAGAGCAGTGGATATTTTTAATGGTAATTGACAAATTCTGAAATGTATCTCTATTTTTTCCCATTTATTTCAGAGTACTTGTAAAAATAGCATCTGGTCCTGGTGATTTATAATGTTTAGTTTCTCAGGCTGCCAACAGGCTCTTCCTTTGAGACGTCTAGGCCTGGTGAAACTACTCTGATTCCCCATAAAGCATGTCCTTGGGATAGGAATTTCTCTGTCACCTTCTATATTAAAACCAAATAATTTATACTGAGCTTCTTTTCCTTTGCCAATTTCTTTCATCCTCCTCTTGGTACTACATAGATGAAACTGAAAAAAACCTCCTGGATTCAAGTAACTTTAGGAATACTTGGAATTTTTCTGTGTGTGTGCATTTGTACACAAGCCCCGCACACAGCCATTGGTACCTCTGCGTCTGATATTCTCGTATGGGAGAATGTTGCTCAGCAGCACCTGTGAAAGCCGTAATTGTGTGTCTTTGTGCAAGAGCAGTGTTAACGTATGCCATCCTCTTCTTCTAGCCTGGTGGCTACCAACAGGGCTTTCCATTATCCAATTATATACCAAGTAGTCTTTTATGTTATCTTTAAGACTGAGGGGAGATCTGATCAACACCTATAAATACTTAAGGGGTGGGTGTCAAGAGGATGGGGCCAGGCTTTTTTCAGTGGTGCCCAGTGACAGGACACAAGGTAACGAGCACAAACTTCAACATAGGAAGTTCCATCTGAACATGAGGAGGAACTTCTTTACTTTGAGGGTGGCAGAGCACTGGAGCAGGCTGCCCAGAGAGGTGCTGGAGTCTCCTTCTCTGGAGACGTTCAAAACCCACCTGGACACGTTCCTGTGCAGCCTGTTCTGGGTGGACCTGCTTTGGCAGGTCCCTTCCAACCCCATCTCATTCTGTGATTCTGTGATTATTCACTAGTTTATACTTGTATTAACACTTAAACAGCTGTTAAGTTTAGGTTAGTTTTAGAAATTGTAGCATTTCTGTTATTTTTCTGCTGGAAAAACTGCTTTAGCCTGGGAGGAATTCCGGATGGATGTATATCCCATAAATGAGCACGACCTCCCCAGCGTTCACTTACTGTGTAATGTAGTGGTGTCATTAAAGACTATTAGCATAAGATACATTTTACTTGGCTTGCTGAGCATCACATGAATCTTCTGAGAAGGCTGAGCAAGCAAAACATCTTGCCTCAAGATGTCACAAGAGATACCGGCACCTGGCCTCTGGTTCTGGTTTGCCTGAGCAGAAGCACTGAGAAAGACCAGAGCTACTTCGCTGTTCCCACGTCTTGCCCCAGGCTGTCAGCAAGTCTCCTAACATGGCTAGGCCTTGATTAGAGGGTGACAAGGAGCAGAACATTTGCAAAGCAGATCCTGGTTTTCTCCTGTGTAAATTCTTCTGAAGTTAAGCATAGCTTGAACCTGGGAACACCAGGCTGTCCGATGGTGCAGGGTTGGAATTTCCTTGGGTATCTCATGTGGTCTCAGTTCTTGGATCCCTCAGCAGCCATGATGCTAAAGCAGAAATTACTGGTAACAGCTACACCAGAATTAATTCTGACAAGGTCAAATCACCTTTGGCCCTTCAGCTGAAAGCAGACAGCAACCCAGCACTCCACTCTCAAGTCAGGTTCAGAATCACCCCTTATAAGCCTCCATGGATGAACAGCCCTCGGTATTGATTCAGTCATTCTCTACCCTGCTGGTACTGAGAGAATTTTCTGTAAATTTCCAGCATCCTGTAGTACTAGTTCCATAGAAAATATTGCAGTGCTCAGTCAGAACCAGAAGAGGACTGAGGTTCTTCTGTAAGGTTCTCTTGAGCTGGAGATTCTGTGCTAGGGGGAGAGGTCAGGTGTGGTTCACACTAGGGCAGCATATAGAGATGGGAACTCACATTTTTCAGCATCTCTCTATTCTCATTAACATTTCTTAAACACTGCAGGTCCTCAGGGTGCCATCCAGACCTTCAACCTCAGTCATCAAAGAAAGCCTGTTACTGCTGTGTCACCAGCTGCCAGAGCAGCGTCCATGTCCATGTTTCATTCCCTGTTCCTCACTACAAGGCAGCTCCTGGCTCGTTACCTGCATCCAAGGAGTACAAAGCCTTCAGGGATCCAATTGGCAGGACTGTTTTACCAAATACCAAAACCATTACTAAATGCCATCAGACTAGAACATTGTCTCAGGACAGCCTTGTCTGGAAGGAAAGCTGTCTACAGTAACAGCAAAACTTGACACTTACAGCAAAAAGAAGACAAAGTTTTATCTGTGCTGCAGAAAGAGCTACCTTCCCAAAATGAGGGCTCCAAACTACAAAGCTGTGCAAACTAAATAAGGTATTATTAATTAATATTTGAAAATACTAATTTAAAATGTTTAGAATTGCCTCAGACATCTAGGGAGGAATTTAGATATGGTGCAGTAGAGACCATTTATAGCAATAACAACTTTTCCAGAAGCGGACAGCTTTATAAGGACAACTTCTGTATGGGTTTTCTGAAGTACAAGCAGCTATTCGATGCTTTGCGGGCTGTTTGTATGGACGAGGTTGCGCACCCTCTTCTTACGCCCCCAAGAGAGTAAACACCAGTTCCCAAGCACGGCCGTCACAGAGCAGAGGTGCTCCGCCCATACTGACCTAGATGCCCTCCAGCAAAGCAGCACAAGACTTAAAGAGAAAAAATAATAACTTCTCTGTGTGTAGCGGTTCACCTGCTTCTTTCATCAGTGTGTCAGAGTGTCTGTGCTGTTTGATCTGAAACATTCGGGATGTTCCACCTTTTCCTTTCAACCAGTGAAGTGGTTTTATAACAGGTTAGTGCCTACCAACAGGTTTGTGTATTCTATTTTAGCCACTCATTCACTTTGTTCTGTCCCAGGGCGTTTTAATGAGAGCACATTAGATCATTAGTAACATCACTTCTTTTCCTACGGAAAAGAGGTCCACTTTATGTTTTAAAAAGGGAGGGGGGAAGGTGGTAATGACTCGGTTCCAGTACAGTGTTCTCTTTGGCTGTCCTGGGTCTCAAGAGATGCAATTACATACATCTGAGAGATCAGGTACAGAGTAATGTTTTCAGTTAGTAGTTATTCATCACCAGGTTAAAATGACCTGCTCTGCGTTTTCAAAAGAGTTATTTCCACGTTATTATCCACCCAGCATGAAGAAGCTGTGTGGTGTCTGTAGCAGGAGTCATTGCCTCCAGTGGAAGACCTGGATGTTTGTCACCACTTGTTTCAGAAGAACAGAAATCTGCATCTCCAAATTCTGAACTCTCTGGATGTAAACTCCCAAGAAGTCTCAGTAAGATCCTCCACTCATGGCTATGTCTTGGCACTGGGAGTAGACAAGAAGTCAGTACAGATTCCTCCATGGCAAAAAACCACAGCAGACTGATGTTCCGTTAGCCCTGCACAATTTCTTGTGATGCTCAGCTTTTCAGTCTCAAAGCCTACCTCAGAAGTTCAGTGAGAGCACGTGTCAGGCTTTCCATAGCTAAACACAAGAGGCTGCTACAGAAGAGCTTATGGGTCAAACTGGCCAATGGAGTAGCCACTCAAGTGTCCCTGTGCGTGTAAGTGTGTTTCCCAGCTAAGGTTCTGGAGAGGATCTCTGAAATAATAGATGAGTCCTTTTCCACATGTACCCGTAGAGTTTTTGGGACTGCATATGAACACCAGTGAACCCTGGATTGTACTATCACACTTCAATTGTTGAAGAAAACTCTTCTTGAATAACAGCAGCAAACATTGTCAGCCTAATCAGAGATGGGAGAAGGATCTCGGTTACACCAGGGACCATGCAGTTACAATTTTTCATTTACATGCTTGACATGGCCATATTAATCATTAAGCCATTAAAGTGTTCCAGGCATCCACAGTTTACTGACCCATCTTCAGAAGATCACGTTTTGAACATTCAGAGATACCAAAGGAAAATTACACGGCTTAAGGAACAGCTTGCAAGCAGGGAAAACATAATGTAAACCAGTCTGTTCCAGAAGATACATTTCCAGTTTATGGAAAATTAGGAACTTACTAATAGGGTTACTGCTCACCGTACTGCAACTGGAATTGAAAAAAGGGCTGCCAACAGGATGGATCCAGGATATAACCCTATAACCCCAGCGCTGCCCAAGCAGTACTGGCATTTTGATCTTCAGAGTTTGTCTGTTCGGCCACCAGAAGCTTAGCTTCCATTTGCAGATGTGAGGTATCAACATGATTAACCCATCTGATGTCTGGATCCTGCAATGTTTCACTTCATAGCACAGAAGCAGAACTGTTCTCCTGGAGAGAAATTTTGTTCTTCAGGTATGCAAACTATTGATGTGAGATGTTCTGCAGATCCGCTTAAGGCGTTGGAAAAAAATTAATAGTCCCTGTAGTCTCATGAACGTTTGTGTCTCCCTTCTAAGTCACACTGTGCCTTCTTCACGTTCCTTTAGCAGCTATCACCCACCCATTCATTCACCCCTGTAAGATCATCTGCTTTTCCTTGTCTGGTGGCGTTGAAATTCCTGACAGCTCTGTTAACTGTCCTCCCTTCAATACAATAAGATGCGTCTCTTTGGTCCCACAAAGGCAGCGACTTCCCAGCTGAATTTTATTCCTTAATTCCTTATTCCAAGAAGTGAGTTTTCTCTCTTCTGTGGATCTCCCCTTGCCCTTATCTCGTAGCCTTTTCCTCTATTCCACCAGGGACCTGGCTGAGCAGTGAGCTGAAGACGTAAATAAAAAGACTCAAAGATTAAAGGAGAGAAGGATGATCACGCCTTCTGTTTATTGCTGAACACAACGTTGTAAATAAAACAGTATGTCAGGGATTATTTTATTACTCAGTTTAGTTATCACTTGGGAAGAAAAACAAAAGCCATAGACCAGTCTTTTCAGAAGGCCCTCAACGAAAGCTACAAACTGCTTTTGAAATTCAAAGAAACTTGAGCTCCTGACTCCAAAGTACTAGTAAAACCCCGGACTTGATGTTTCCAATCCATGGCCTTTCTTTGTTTTTTTCCAGTGGAGAATCAGGATGGAACAATGTTGCAACGTTTAATTCTTCAGGGTTTCAGCCAGCACTCAGCTGACTGGCGCAGCAGAAACTTGCTTAGAAAGCAAAGCCCTAAATCCATTCTCTAAAGTGGACTTGTACACATTACTCTTTCCTACCTTTAGGGCTACATTCATCATCTTTCTGACCAGAAAGAAGCCACCAATTATTGAACCATTGCACTAGAATGGAAACAGCGTAGGAATGGAGGAAGGATTCTCGGAAAAATTTACACATCGAATCACACTTCAGGGGGTTATTTCAGCAGAAACTGCACGATAGCCTAGAAAACCGACATCTCCCCTTTATTTTTTTAATAGGAGTCAGATTTATTTGTATTTTATGCGATGACTAGTGATTTACGTCCCACCCACCCATTTGAGAATATTCAGGGCTCCAGGCATATCTCCAGTCGGTTCCAGACTATTCAAATCATTGTTGGTCCGTCCATTTACTCGTCACAACAAGGCCTTCTGTGAGTAATTACGGCCTGACTGCAGCAGGAGAGGCAGCTTCAAAGAATGGGAATCTTCAGACACACTAGCAGTTCCCTTGGTTCCCAAATTCTTTATTTATGTGGATTACATTGAGTTGACAGATTTAACTGGGCTGTTGAAGATATGGTCAAAGAAGCAGAGTCACTCCCTTCCCTTTTATTGTCTTCTGAAGACATAACAGTCCTACGCATCTGTCACTAGAGAGAGGAAGTTCTCCATCACTGGACTTGATTTGGGCTTTTATACGCTGTTTCAGTAGCATCTGGGAATAGATCAATATAATCTTTGGTAGGGAGTTGTATTTCCTCGTGATGCGCTGTAAATCTTTTACTGTAGATACTCCCACTGTTTATTGTTGAAAATCAATAAAAGTAAACCCTGTAAAGTTAAAGCCTGGCGAAGGTTCAGCGCAAATCCGAGGGAAGGAGTAAGAGGCAATGAGTCTCCCTCCCCCTCTTGGGTAGCTCCCAGCTTGTTTCCCAATGAATATTCAATAACACTTTCCAGCAATCTGGGAAACAAGTTTTTTTTAAAACAAATATTCAAAGTTATGAATGTTGCGATCTCAAAACAGGAAGGACTTCTGATCCGCTTCAGCCGCTCTCTGGTATTGATTTCAGCTGTGGATCAAACCGGAGCATCGCCCAGATTGCGCGTTGGATGTACCATAGAATTTTCCCCTCCGGAGACAGACAAAAGCACCTCAGCCTCACTCCGCTTAGATTAAAGGAGTTATTTTTGAGCATTGGAAAACTGGAAAGTAACTAAAATAGGTAAAAAGTGGTAACAGCCCAATGTGGAGAAAAGTTTCTCCGAAGTCAGACCAGAAGTTACTACCCCTGTTTGTGAGCCTGTAGCAGCAGGGCAGGATGCAATTAGTCCAGCATCACTCGTTTGCTCTATGGCTATTAATTTCTCATATCCTGCATCTTAGGAGGGATTCTTCTACTATTTTTGTGAGATTCAACTATGCAGGGAAGTGAAAAATGGTGTGGAATTATTTAGTAAAAGGAAAAACTTACCAGCACTAAGAGATCAGTCTTTTTTAGTCTAAGCATAGTATTGATTGCTAAAACTTCATTTAAACTTCTATTCTTAATCAGTTATACAATGTTATGAGCCCTGACTGTAGAACCTGTAAGAATGCAGTGACTGCACTTCCTAAAAGAACAAAATCCCTCATTAATTGTCATATTGAAATTAATACCCAAAGAACAGGAAGGTGTTTCACGTCAGACTCTGTCCTCCCTGGTATCAGCAGATTCCTGAACAATTCAGGGGGTAAATAAATGACATGACCCCAAAAGGGATTCCCAGCATGTGAAGAAGCAGACAAAAAATTACTTAAATGCACAAAAATGGAACCAATTACTATGAAAGGAAGTCAACGTGGTGCAAGAACAGGGGGATGGAGAAAGGGTGGTGCCTCTGTCCTGTTGGGATGTCCAACAGGCACCATGAGACTGTATTGATAAAGCCCCTGATTGATAGCCTTGAATGTAGAAATACAGAATGAAAATCCAACTACAAAGGAGAGAAAAGTGACTAAAGCAAGAAAGGGGATACAAAACAATAAAGTTGGTGTCTTTCCAAATCATCTGCCTTTTGCAAATCTAGCAGCAAGCTATCAGATGATGGAGCTATTTAAACAATCTTCTGCCACGTAAATGGCAGTCCGTGTGGGACAGGGTGACGGCGTTATCTTTTACCTTTTAGTTTCCTTTTCCTTCTAGTGATTTTACTGTTCTGGGAGTCTGCTTGTGTGTTCGAAAGCAGAAGAGATCTCACTGCTCGCCGTGAGAGAGCGAGAGGGCCGTCCCTCAGCACCGCGGCACTTGGCTTCCACCATCTTCAGGCAGTGGAATTGTTTGCGCATTTTAGCTGAATCCAAGGAAGAATAAAAAGGCAAACAAGGTGGTAACTTCACTGAAATCAGCAGATTTTGCACCTTCCCAGGGAAAAAAAGAATTCTCTTGAGAAAGCTGGCAATGACTGGAAGAAGTGGATGGTGTCAGAGATCACAAATTCCAACTTCACTGGAAAAAAAAGTGTCAAAATGTTTCAAAATCCCATTCCTATTTAATCAAAACCAGAGCTAGATGTGAGGAATCAGAGCTCCTGGTTCTGTCGTATGCAAAACATAGGAAGTTCCACTCAAAGATGAGGAAGAACTTCTTTACGGTGAGGGTGACAGAGCACTGGAACAGGCTGCCCAGGGAGGTTGTGAAGTCCCCTTCTCTGGAGATCTTCAAGACCCCCCTGGATGCAATCCTGAGTAATGTGCTCTAGGTGATCCTGCTTGAGCAGGGGAGTTGGACTAAGTGATCTCTAGAGGTCCCTTCCAACTCTGACAATTCCATGATTCTGTGAAAAGCAGGACCAAGCCACCAACAATATGCCCTAGTCCAGCAGAGATCTTACGGTGAGATACTAGAGTTGACTTGTCTGCCAAGACTTGGGTGAAAAGTTTAACACATAATCTGTTTTGGTTTTTTGACCAGAAGACTTTTAAAATCCCTCAGACTCATAGCTAACACAGGCTCCCATCAGCCAAATTCCAAAATCCTCCAGGATTACTGCCATTTAGTTGTAGCTTGAAGCTCCACCACCTGTAGCTCTACCATTGCTGCTTCCACTTTCTGTCTAAAGAAACCCAGCAAGATGCTTTCCCTTGAAGAACCAGCTAAATACCAAATTACCTTCAGTTAAAACTCATGGGCATCCTACTAGTCTCAGCCAGATACTTTCACCAAATTTCTATCGGGTTACTGACACACACACACACTCTCTCAAACTTAATTAAGCAACTATCAGTTTAAAAAAACCCAAACAAAACCATTGTATAAGAGCCTAGTCATGTTCCTTGCGGGTGCACAAGTGTCAGAAGGCGACACTTCTCCGTTCAGTGCTAAGTAAGAAGAACTTTGGGAATCCAAACTCTCTGAAATTCATGTGCTTCACAGAATCACAGAATGAGATGGGGTTGGAAGGGACCTCTGGAGATCATCTAGTCCAATCCTCTTGCCAAAGCAGGTCCACCTAGAGCAGGTTGCACAGGAATGTGTCCAGGTAGACTTTGAATGTCTCCAGAGATGGAGCCTCCACCACCTCTCTGGGCAGCCTGTTCCAGTGCTCTGCCACCCTCAAAGTAAAGAATTTCCTCCTCATGTTTGGATGGAGCTTCTTATGTTTGCTTTGAAAAGAGGCATAGTCTCCCAGTATGCTGTTCCATGAGGTCAAGGTAAAGCGTGTACGGTTCTTTACAGGACAAGAACTTGCACTGCTGTATTTTTCAGAGCCAAAATATTACATTCATGAAATGATGTTTGTGCTGAATAAAAATTAACCCACGAGGGGAACCAGAAAGTGTTCAGCACTTGCCCATCACACATTACCAAAATGGTTGTACCAAATGTTCATTTTGCCAAAGCCATGGAGCATGACTGATGGCATAGGTTAAAACTCCAGGCTTTTTAAAAATGGAAATATTTCATATTTTCTTTCACTTTATTAAAAATAAAAAAGAAAGTCATCCAAGTTTCCATTTTCAAAGTGGCTGCTACAGCAAGGAAAATAAACTCAACTATACTGTGGTAGGTGAAAGAGCCTAATTTTGTTACTACAAAGGGTTCTGAATCTAGTCTCAGTTTACACCACTGCTATCAGCGATCAGAGAATCGTAGAATTGTCCAGGCTGGGAGGGAGCTTTTAAATCATCTATTCCAACCATCCACCTAACTGACAAAAACTATCACGATCTTTGAAGGCGTGATGTTTAGATACAGCCTCAAGTCCGTTATTTTTTTCCTTTCCCTGTAAAAAGTTGACACTTTTGTCTTATGTTTCTTGCTATTATTGGTAAGTCTCTTCACCAACAATATTCACAGTCACTGACTCACTCAATACTCCTCATTATTGGTTTCAGTTTTACCTCAATTTGAGGAATGGGAACTTTTCTGGAAAGTAAGTACAGGGACCTCAAAATGAATTTAGGAAACAAGCAACATTGTCTTTGTTGTACAGCAACTAGTCATGATGTCCATCCCACACAGCTTGTCTGCTGTGTCACCAGAATGCTGCCATCAACAGTCTGACCTCAAAGTCCACCGTTATACGCTGACCTTCACAGAAGGTCTTCACAGAATCATGGAACAGCCCAGGCTGGAAGGGACCTCAAAAAGACCATCTGGTCTAACCCATCATGGGAAAGGGAGACCAGGTGAAATGATCTAGCACACTGTCTGGTCGTGTCTTGAAAACCTCCACGATGGGGACTCCACCACCTCCCCAGGGAGGTTATTCCAGTGAAAGATGGTTCTTACTGTATAAATTATATCAATATGAACATATTGACCCTACTGAGAAAAAAAACAACTCGTTTGAACTGAAAGCATCCACTCTTATGTTCTTCAACATTTACTACACTATATAACCTGTAAGCAGCTTAGGAGATGTAGTCCCATAATCACGTTATTCTCAACCCAGCAAGCTCTAGAAGCAGCAAAAAGAACCTCTTCTTGCCACTGAACTTCTGAATTTGTGTCAAGCTAAAATGTACTACAGTGGTAGCAAAAGAAAAGAGATGTCCGATAGTGGCACCACCAACCTGGGAAGATCCATTTCATGGGAACTCCTAAGGGCAAAAAACAGATGGGTGATTCCCACCATCCACCCACCCATTATTAAGTGCTGCAAATAAAGTTATAAATTCACATTTTAAAGCTAACAAAAAGCCAGATCTAATTAGTTGGACAAGAAAGCCCAAACGAGCTCTACTTGGCTGCTTGTAACTTTGGAAAGATGGTGTTTTATCAACAGAAAAAATCAGATTCAAATACTGAATCCTTGAAGTTAATGCTATCTTATTCCCCTGCCTTGAAGGGAGGACAAAAGATTCTTAATTTATAAGGCCTCATTAACTTACCTCTCCTGGTACCTGAGCTAATTTTGGCATTATTAAAAAGCATTGTACAGGGCTAACATTCCCAAGGCTTTTAAAGCCACTTCTGCCAAGCCTTCCTCCTAAATATGTTTTGCACTTAACAAGGATTAAGAAATCCTTTGTACTACTTTGTTTAAAATTGTACCAACTCTTCCATCTGAAGGACTGTTTATCACATTTTCATTCTTTTTATAGTGAAAGCTCTAAAAATTAACTGACCCTTTGTTCACAAAGACCTTCATCATTTAATTCTCAGCACCGAGAAGCAGCCTTTGGAGCGGGAGGAGAAGAGGAGTGTTCTCCAAGAGACAGTAACACCTTATTTCATGGACACTGGTGGTGGCTTCACAAAGCCAGTTTCTCACATCTGGAGCCACACACAGTGACAAAACGTGGGATGTTTCCCTTTTTCCGCTAACTGCAAGAGAGTCAGTGAACATGTATCTTTTGAAAGTAGAAGCGATATTAGAATCATAGAATGGTTTGAGTTGGAAGGGACCTTAAAGATCATTGAGTTCCAACCCCCCTGCCATGGGCAGGGACACCTCCCACCAGACCAGGTTGCTCAAAACCCCATCCAGCCTGGCCTTGAACACTTCCAGGGATGGGGCATCCACAACTTCTCTGGTTGAGAAGTCTCTTGTTGAGGTTTGCATTCCTCCTCTGGCTACTTCTCCAGACTGTTGGGATGGGAGTTGTGTCGAGCTGTTATTTCTTCAGGTATTACCATGTATTTAAAAATCTACTTACAGATTAGCACAGAACATGAGAATGATTTTCTAGAAGGAATGGCTGAGTTTTTGCGAGTCCCAATATAAATTTTAGCCACAAAATAAAACAAAAACAAGCCTTGAAAATGCTGGAATCTGGTCCACAAAACCAGTATTGAGTCTGTGGCTCCTTTATTTAGAGTTGAAGAGGGTGGAGTGGTAAAAGACAGGAAAGCATGTTTTTTCCCAATGCTTGGAAAAAAAAAATTTTGTTTGTTTGTTACTTCCCTCAATAGTTGCAAACAGAGCCAACAGAAAAAGGCCACTAGTGGTGACACACCCCTCTTCCACCTTCAAAAGATGAAAGGAAAGGGCTTTATTTCCCTTTCTGCACTTGGCTTCTCTTTGCCTGTGCGGCCCCGGAGCTGCCTGGGCTTTGGCTCAGCGTGACAGCAAGGCCTGGTGGCCTCCTCAGCCTCTCAAAACTGTAGCATTCGACTTTTTCTTCACTGGAGACTGTCCTGGTGCTTAGGAGGCGAAATCCATCCTTGAGCAAAGTGTCAAGCAGCAGGCCTAGCACATTAGTACCGTTAATCAGCTTTCTATTATCAGGCTTTATGGAAACATACCTAAAATAAGAAAAAAAGCAGTTACAACACACTTTAGTTACTTCTTGAAGGATGGAACCAATTGGTTTTTTTTAAAACAAACCAGGTCCTCAGGCGGTGCAGGTCAGCACAGCTGCACGGGTTTACAGCAACCAAGGTTCTGGATTATTTTTTTCCTTCCTTTGAGGACAATTTAACTCTTCCCCTCGTTATAAGAACAGTAATACTCAATTTGTCCAGTTACGTGTCGGGGAAGAAGCACCTCTCTTTCACCCCCACCCCAGAACTTCCTTTCTTAAGATACAGCTGTGATGATAACCTCCATCTCATTTCATTTAACGGAGGTGAGGTGAATGGTGTGCTCTATATAGAGCTGCAACAGTCTCCCAGGTGAGAGCAAATGCTGGAAAGGACAGTGAAGTCACATTCCCCCCAGCAACGTCACTTGTCACTACACGGGATCTCTCTCTACAAACAGTGACATTTATTGCAAAGTTACCTTGTACAGCGGGTCTTGTGGTAACAAGTACGAAAATCGTTTTCACGTTGCCTCAAATGATTTTGCGTGATACAAAGTACAGTATAAGAATCTATCCCGACGTTTCGAGGAACAGAAATCAGGTAAAAATACTATTACAAAATACATCAGCTGACGGGGGTGAAACTGTTCCACAGTTCACAGGAGAGAACAACAAACATTCATGAAGAGCACAAAAAAGGTGAAAAGAGTCCGTGTCACCACAAAGACCAAGTCGATAGAAATTCAGCAGGCAGCATAACCAAACTCAACTTCTTTCATTACTCAAGATAAATTTTTCTATTGATCCGCAGAAGAAAATTTTTACCAAGTCCGAAGAAATAAAGGAAAGAATCAGAAATATTTTCCCCACTACTTAAGTTGCCATAACCTACTCAGCCCATTGTTACTCCATTAAAATTAGTAGTGTGTTATAAAGTTAAGGTTTGGCACATAAATATACGTTGCTTCACAAATACAAAGTAGTTTTTCTTCTACCTGCTTAGCTAAAGAAAGCTAGAAGAAAGATAAAACTTTATTAATTATTTTTTTTTAATAATCAAAAGACTGCTGCATTGATTCATATATTCAGAGAGAATAACCCTTTTGGAAATATTTCAATGAAATTTCCATAAAATTCCAGATGTTCTAACAGCCACAGAGGACAAATTAGGTCATGTTTTCTTATACAGTAAGAACGTGTCTCCATACAATAGAAAAGTCCAGCAAAAAGCTTGTTTAAAAAATGTAAGTTGTCATTAGAATACGATACTAAGATCACCGATATAGAGTAATCTTAATAAAAACAGAACCTGGCTCTGAATTCAAAGTAAACCCACTGTGAAGCATATAGTTAATAATCTACCCCTTCGCCCCCCTCCCCAAGAAAAGGCTCTACAAAAGCTTTCCAGTCCCTGAATTGCTATCTTGGTTCCACTGGTGTTTTTAACCCTGTTTAGCCATTCCCTTTTTCCACTTTTCCATATGAAAGTCTTTTGGACCATGAGCTACTGGAGATTTTAGGCTTCTCCAGTATTTTACTCACTCCTTATTTATTTTGTTTCCTTTGCTTCCTTTTACTCCGTGTTTTTCAAGTCCTCTAGAAGGTCACTGATGCCATGAAATTCTAAAGCCTGAGAGGGCGAGTAAGGAGGAAAGGGCAGAGAGAAAGACCCAACAGAACTCAAACCCAAGCATGGAGAACAGTATTTGAGAAAGCTGAAGAACAGGCAAAACAGTGTAACAGAAAATTAACTGGGTATTTCAGAACTAGAAAAAGGTAACATTGAACTAGCAGAAATAAGGAAACATATTTCTTTTCTCTCAGATAGCTGTCTCTGATAGTTTCTTTAAAACGAGCTTCGCTAGCACGTAGCGTGTACTTCATGATCTAGAAGTCACAAAGACACTTCCATAATGAGAAGTCACCCTAGGGAGAGTACCTGGCCACAAACCGGTCGCCAGCAGAGTAGTCGGTGCCACACTGAAAAACTATGTCGTGATGAGAAGGTCTTTCCAAAGGAAGTGGAACGAGTGGTTTCTGAGAAGGAAAAGGGCTGTTCCAGCTCTGTCCCGACTGCTGCCCTGTGAACAGAGTGATCTGTTCAGCCAGCGTCTCAACACTGGCACTGCAGGAACCAAAGACCCGGAAAAAGGCCTGCATCTCTTGGAGAGAAAAACGCACTTCCAAGATCTCCAGCCTCGGCTTCAGCAAGTGTTCCTGGCTCAGCAGGTCGGCCAGGGGGTAGAGCCCATAGAATTCTGCTTCTCTCTGCAGCCTCTGATAGTCCGAGAAATCAGTAGGTAGGGAGACCTGGAGGGTCCTCAAGAAGTCCATGATGTAACTAAACAAAGTTCCATCTCTGTCCACAAAAAACTCTCCATTCACCAGTTTAAATTCCTGGTCATCATCATTCAACATCCGCGCTAGCCTGGACTCGGGGAACCGCTGCAAGGTAGAGGCCCGGGTTACAAATCTCACACCTCCCACGCTCAGAATGACCACCTCTCGGTTACTCATCGCTCTCAGCCACTCAAGAACTGTAACCCTCTGATCTACATGTTTGTGACTTGATCTTTCCTAAACTGCAAGGCATCTGCAGCTCCAAGAACCGCTCGGTGCTTTCAGCAAGTGTTTGGAGTGAGGTGTGGAGCAGCAACAGGACTCCCAGGCAACAAAGACGTAAATACCATGTACAGTCGTTTTGTTTGCAGGGTTTGGTTGCTCGGAAACTTTGATTCTTGGCATTTAATGTTCAATTTTTGAAATTAACAGCTTGCAAGGACTGACAGTGAAGGAAGACAGTGAATTGACCGTCACAACTTTTTAAACCTTGGGAGAGGCCAACGAATATCCCCGCAGTATGACACGCATTACATTCGTTTCCTGGAAATGTCAACTAGATGTTTTCATTCTTTATACTGCTGTTCATAGGATCACTGCAAAAAAGAGGTTAGGTGTGTTTCAAGCAATATATTTCAGTATCGTATGCTCTTGAAGAAGGGCACTTCAGAGAACTCAAGCTGACGGTTCACTTTAAATCACTGTTATCCTGCAGCCAAGTCAATACACTCAGAAAATGTAATTAATTCCTGAAACAAGGTACACGAAAATACAGTAACAGCAGAAGAGCCAAGATACATTCCAGTGCTAGAGCACTTCCAAACACCAACAACATCCAACACTCCTGTCACGTTACGCACTCCCTTCCAAGGAATCATCACACCTTTTTCCCCAGCTCTCGGAATTACAATCTGAAGAGACAGAGAGGGACAGGAGAGAAACTTCTCTACCCGCCACCTTTGCAAGGCCAGAGCGCAAGCTGCACTGAACTGCTTACACCAAGGCCACCTTTTAAGAAAGTGTGGCTTCAGAGAAACATGGATCTCACGAGCCAGTTCAGGCACCCCAACAATTTGATGCTGGAAAAGTAAACTGCAAAGTATGTACTATCTTCCGGCTTGTTCTTCTCTTACCAACCTCAACTGATTTCTCTCACCCCTAGAATTTATGCTTGCCCTGAAGACACATTTTTGTGTAGAATATGTAAACAATAACCATTATCTACAGTAATCTGGATGCACAGGGTAATTACAACATTTGGTTGTACAAAAAAATATGTGTATCTATTTCAGTGAGAAGTAACATCCTCAAACAGAAAGTGGTTCCCGAACGTGACACACCCTGTATTTTGCAGTGGAAGGGTGGTCCTCAACAAGCCTCTCAGTGCAGCTCTTCTCAATCACAGCTGGTCTTCTTCTTTCCAAACCACCTCCCAGTTAGCAATTTGATTTTTTTTTAATGTTTTAGAAACTGACACTTTTTATCTTATCCTACAATTACATTAACATTGAACTAAGTACACAGTTTGGCCCTACATTTCGGTAATAACAATGATTTACAGTGAATAATATTCCTATAATAACCACTGGAAGAAGAATCCAGAAACAATGTGTTTTTCAAAGCTTCATTTCATCTTCCAGTTTATCAGTGCTCAAAATACGTGAGCAGTATGAATGTTTTGGAAACATTTTGAATTTTTGAATTTTTTCACTGGAATTCTTTAAAAAACCAATTAATGTTAAGAGGTTCTATGTTTTCTTCACCAGATCTCTCTTAGTTCTCATATTTCAGCAGGGACTTCACAACAGTTTATATTTGCACACAAACTGTGCAACATTATCCAGTACAACCAATGTATAGTTTTTACACTTTTCCCTTAGAAGTGAAGCTCCATCTGTCATCTGTTCCCAGTAAAAGACTGCATGATCTGCTATCTCCACTGTATCTGCCAGATAGGACAAGCTAATTGTAAAGAACTGAGATTTCCAGCACTGGAGATTGTCAACGACTGACTCCACAAAGGACATTCTGGTGACAGCAAGGATAAGCAAGCAAATAAGAGAGGTCACTATAAATCTGCGTGAAAAGACTGAGGGAATCTTGAATTTAAGAGTGTTGTTCTCCTGAGGCAAGGAAAGTTTGTCCACATCAACCAGTTTTATTCCATTCCACTGGCTGGTATCAAAGCTCTTCATTGTAGGGCTGATGTCCACACTGGAACAAGGTAAAGGGGTTTCTTTGAGCACCTTGATTTTTTCCCTGAACTCCTGCATCTGTTGCAGAAATATAATGGGTTCAGACACATCTTTGAAGGCCTCTGCGATGTTAAAAGCCATCCGTTGCTCTTGCAGAATTGTGTTCAGTTTATTGATTTCCGGATCGTAGGCCTGCATCACTGCAAGCTTCATGGTCTCAAAGTCAGAGAGAATCTCATTTCGTTTCTGCTCCAGCGTGTGCTGCAGCTTCTCGAAGAACTCCTTCACTTTGTCAGAATCTTTGGTCAGCATCTGCAGAGCTTTCCTCTTACTGGTTTCTAAGGTATCCAGCCTCGAGAGGGCATCTCCGCAACGCCAAGTTTCAAAGCCCTGGAACAGGGTTTCAAAAGCCCGCTTCTCCTGGGAATAAGCTTCTTCAATAGAACAGAAAACATGCTTTGTGTGGTCACCACGGGTGGCACAAACCCCACAGATCAGCTGCATGTCCGTCCGGCAAAAAATGTTAAGGGGTTGCCCACTGTGCACTTTGCACACGGGCATTTTCGGAGTTACTTTGATTTTGTTGTACTTCTCCACGATACCTTTCAGGGAGTAGTTGACTTGCAAGCTGTTGACTCCAGTAACAGGAGTTTCCTTCCTGCACGTGGGGCACTTGAAAGGGGAGGGCCTCCAAAGCACATTCCGCACGTTTCCCTCAAGAATTCCTTCCAAACACTTTCTGCAGAAATTGTGTGAACAGGGCAGGACGCGAGGATCATCAAACAGGCTACAGCAAATGGGACAGGTGAGATCTTCCTCTAGGAGCTCCATCATATCCTAGAAAAGAGAAGAAAGAATGTAACAAAACTTATAAAATTTATTTCTCCCTCAGGGGAACCATGCAAAAACCAATCTCCATCCGAGACACAGCTCAGTGACAAAAGGATCTACTTTTTTGTCCAGTATCCTTAAGACAGAGCCTCAGCTGGGTTTCTGCAGCCAGTCCAGTTAGCTGTGGTATCTGGCCACCAGATGGCAGGCACAAGAACCACTCAGTGTCCAGGCAGAACCACGTTTGGATTCTCAGCTAGAAATGCAGGAAAAGAAGGCTTGCCAAACCCACCAAGGACTTTGAAAATCACTGATGTACTCACAATAACAGTTCAAGACTAACATCTTTCCTCACTGATGGAATACCCAGGAACCAGATTTTCACAAAAAATACCCAGGCGATACACCCTGCTAAGATTTGATTACCCTCTGCTTGCTCAACTCATCCAAACCCCAGGCACCGCTCCTCGTAAGAAGGCGACATTGAAGGTGACTGAAAAAGCCCAGCTTCAGAATTTCCTCAGCTACAGAATATGTGATGTGGCTCTTTGCTCTACCTGCAAAGCCAGGTAAAGGTAGGTCACCCCTCACTTAAAAAGTTAAGCTTTTCTCTTGCTCCTGCAATATTTGTAAATAAACAACTGATCGTTGAGCTATTGGGCACAAAGTTAAAATACTTCAAAGAACAGCTGCCCATAATTCTTCATAATTCATCATGAAACAAAACCATCAACCGTTTTCACTCATCTGCAATCTCTGCTTCCAATTCCATTCTCCCAGCATTCATGCCTTGGCAATTTCTTTCTGCGGACAGGACCTACGGGAAGAGGACTTACCATGTAATCCTTTCTACTGGAAAGCCTCAGTGAGGGGACCCAGCACACCACCCTTCCAGTGCCTCTAACTAAAGCCAAATTCTCAGACACAGACACCTTACAACCTATAGCACGCTCTAAGAAAACAAATTGCTAATAAAGACCAAAATGGGTGACAGTTTGTATTTGCCAAACCTCTTAAACACACTTAGTTTTGAGCTGTAATTAGAAAGATGCTTCCCTTGAATAAATTCCTTCCACATTATACAATATGTATTCGTATATATATGTAATAAAATTACTTTTGTAAATTAAAAGTTGTATCACAGAGAATAGCATCAAAGTGCTGCTGTGCCAGCAAGGCATACGAATGAGCTCTTTTAATTAGTTTTGATGTTATTACTAAGGTTTCTGTCCCCTCAAAGAACTATGAAGTGGAAAACGTGGGAGCAAGAGGAGAGCTGCAAGGGAAGATCCGTGCTGCACAGGACGAGAAGAGCAATAAAATCAATGCCACTGATCCAAGGAAAGCAAAGATCACTACAGGGAAGAGAGGCGAGGTCAATTCTGAGCTTCTTTCACAAGAGGACGACTACAGTCCCAGCGAGACATCACAGGAAAAGCCATTCTTGAGGGGTGTAAGCAAACCTCCCACACTTTTCCAGTAACGAGGAGGAGGAGTATTCTCTGTGCTTGTTTGAATAAGGAGGGTTGAAAAAGTTGCCAGCTTTTCTACTCAGTCTCAGGACAAAGGTCATCAGGCAGAAAAAGCCACTGTTACACCTAGGGACAGAGCCCCTGAGAAAAGGTCTAACAACTCCATTTACCACCTAAGGTTTCCTATAAGGCCACAGACACCATTCAGAAACTTCATTTTCTGTGAGAAGAAAGTCATTTTGAAGTTAGAACAAGCAACATTTCTCTTCTGTCCTTTTCCTACTGCTAAAAAGAATGGGATGGCGGGAAGACAATGATTTTGCCCCTATACTCTTCCTCTTCATGAATAGCTCTTTCCAACTTGTCCTCACAGCTGTTAGCCACAGTAGTGCAAAGATCAGTTTTGCTCCTAAGAGGATAATAACTACAAAACTAAAATGACAGTTCTTCATCTTTCAGTAAATGGAAATTCCCAGCGCAGAAAATACTTGCTCTGGGCTGTCTCCTTTACCAGGGAGCATTTTACTTCTTAGTTTGGGAGCTGGAAAAGCAGCTTTGCACGCCTGACAGTGAGCACTGCAAACCACTACAGAAAATGCTTACTACAACACGTTCCATCAAAATTGCAGGACAAACATTGAAGACTTTTCACGCTACTGAAAATACGAAATACATACACAAAAACGTTTCATGATCCAAATAAAACTGTCCTGTTGCATTCCAACCCCACCTCTCCAATTAAATAATTACGCTTTATAAATACAACAGCATTTCAAAATCATTACATGACATCATTAAAAACCTCAGATTTAAAAAAAAAAAAAAGAAATGGGCAAGCCTACAAGCTTTTTTTCCAGTAGTAACACCAAACCAAAAATGCCGAAAACTTGTATGACTGGTTGTATGACAGAAGCTGAACTTCTGTCTTCTTTAGGACATCAATTTCAAAGAGTAAGTTGCCTGTGGATTGAAACATCCCTTTGTATTAGCAACTTGGTATTTGTGTGAGGAACTACAGCACCATTTCAGCTTCTCCATTGGGAATTTCTCTGTGTTACTTCTGATCTGGGTTTGGATGGCCCACTTTTCTTCCTTCACCTGAGCTACATAAACTCTCTGGGTACAAACCCAGCAGATGTCACCCATCAGAAAGAGCAACTTGCACCGTTCTATCACTAGGAAGATGAATGGCAAAAACAAATCAAACCATAAACACAAAACCAACCGCAATAGCTTTTTCCCACACTCCAGAGAGAAAAGCATGTAACATGCTCCTCTGCACACAAGTTGGGTTTATCAGCCAGCAGCAGGCTGAAAGCAAAACCAAAATTTCACCAAGCTCCAAACAAAACAAAAAGGCAGCTCTTGAATTACAAGTTTCCTACAATGGCTTGTAAGCTAAATAAAACTTGACCGAGTCAGGCTGCATTTCCACAGGCAGTTGAGCTAGTCAGGAGAGGTCTCATCTCCCTTCCTTGTCAGGACCTCCTATGAGCAATTTTACCAGCCCTTTGTCAGAGTGGTGTGTTGAATCGGACCAAAAAAGGGTCACATGCAGGTAAGGCAGGAGGAAGGGAGATGGGAGCTCCTCCTTTCAGCAGCGATGATCTTTGCTCACCCCATGCAGAGGCATCGCAACCTAATGGAGGGTCAAAGCAGACACTGCAACACAGAACGATTGACCTCCAGGTGCAGTAGGCATCCCGGTGGCCAAAAAGCCTTTTAGCAGCCTTCCAGTATCTGAAGGGAGCCTACAGGAGAGCTGGAGAGGGACTCTTTGTCAGGAAGTGCAGTGACAGGACAAGGGGTAACGGTTTTAAATTGGAAGAGGGGAGATTTAGATTAGATACCAGAAAGAAATTCTTTACAGTGAGGGTGGTGAGGCACTGGAAGAGGTTGCCCAGAGAAGCTGTGGATGCCCCATCCCTGGAAGTGTTTAAGGCCAGGCTGGATGGGGCTTTGAGCGACCTGCTCTAGTGGGAGGTGTCCCTGCCCATGGCAGGGGGGTTGGAACTCGACGAGCTTTAAGGTCCCTTCCAACTCTAACCATTCTATGATCCTATGAAAGTGGCTGTGCTTTAAACCTCTTATTTCATGGCCAGAGTTTTTTTCCAGGAGTGTCCAGTAGATCCAGAAAGGCCTAGAGAAACAAGCAATCTCGGTTCAGCGCAGTTACGCCCCACGAATACCACGTTTCATCGACCGGGTCTGACGCTCGGCTGAGCGCCGGGCCCAGGGGCAGTGCCATCGCCTCCCTGTCCCCCTGCCCCGGCAGGGGTTCCCTCGCAGCTTCTGGCTGCAGCCCCTCTCCTCCCGGGGCGGGGGGGGGGGGAAACCCTGACACCCGCCTAAACGATGCCGTTCCCGCCGGGCTCTCCCCAGCCGCCGGCCGCGGCCCCCCCCGGCGGTCGGGGGTGAGGGGGCGGCCCCCGCAGTCAGCCTCGGCCGCGCACAGAACAAGGCGGCGGCGGGGTTTATGCCGGGAACGGGGCTGTCGAGCGGAGCCGCGGCCCGCCGCCTCACAACGCCGCGGCCTGCGCTCGCCCAGCCGGGCCTGCCCCTCCTGCCGCCGCCGCCGCCGCCTCCCCCGGTACTCACCATCCCGGGCCGGGGCTGGCGGAGAGGCCGGGGGGAGCGGGCCGCCTCGGCCGCCCACACCGGCCCCAGCGGGCCCGAGGCCGCCGCTCCCGCTTCCCCCCCCGACCCCGCGCCGCTGGGCCCGGCCCGGCCCGGCGCCCCCCCCTCTCACCTCGGCCAGCCGCGGCGGCGCGGTCAGCGGCAGCGGGCGATGCTGAGGGCCGCCATCCGCCGGCCGCGCCGCCGCACGCCCCTCCTCGCCGCGCCCCGCCGTCGCTGCCGCCGCTCGGCCCAGGAGGGGTGGGCAGGCCCCGGCCCCGGCGCCGGCCCGCAGCGGCGATCGGCCGGCAGCTGCTGCCCGCCGGTCCGGACGGGGTGCGCCCACCCACCTTGGCCGGCGGCCGCCGATCCGGCCCCGGGGCAGGAGCTGCCGCTGCGGCTCTTCCTCCTCCGCTCGCCCGTGAGCGGCGGGGGAAGCCCCCGGGGCTGGCAGGGGAGAGGAGCGGGCGGCCCGGCTGCCGGGCGGTGTGCGCGGTCCGCAGCCCAAAGCAGGCCGCCTGCTGCCCCCGCCGAGGGATTTACGGGTTTCTGTTGTTTATTAACTCTGCCAAATTAAGACTTCAGCCCGCCGCTCCCGGGCGCGCCTGGCGCAGCCTGGCGGGGAGCGCGGCGGGGTGGCAGTCCCACCGAGCATCTTCCACCTGTTAAAAAAAAAAAAACAAACCCCCCAAAAAAATCCCAACATCGTTTTAGCCAGATGTCCTCATGTGCTTCGATAAAGGATGGAGACGTATTTCTGTTTGCTTTAATGCACCGGCTGTACCCTTTCCGACTGGTGAGTCTGTTGGAGAGTAACGTGGCCTTGTCCGACCTGCAGGTCTCCGGCGGTGACACTGACTTGTCCCAGGGAGATGGAGCGGGAGGGATCCTGCACCCGCCTGGGAGGACCCTCCAGTCACAGGGCTGTGAAACTGGGGCTGGAAGCGCTCAGACCGCGCTGACCTGCTGCGATTCTTACCCTTTTTGCGGTCCCCCAGACAGTTCGCAGTCAACGGAACAGGGCTCACATCGAAGCCAAACTGAGCTTCCTTTCGAGTCAGACTTTGTGAAACCCTACATCAAAAGCTGTTCCAAAACGCACGTGCTCTGCCTCCTGCATCCCTGTCACTGCCTGCTCTTCACTCGCCCGCTGCAGGCACGGCACCCATCGGCACAGGGAAGACAATTCACATTCAGGACTACCCACACAAGCAACGTCACAGGCTCGACCCTATTTGCCCAGAGAAGCTGTGGATGCTCCATCCCTGGAAGTGTTCAAGGCCAGGCTGGATGGGGCTTTGAGCAACCTGCTCTAGTGGGAGGTGTCCCTGCCCATGGCAGGGGGGTTGGAACTCGATGATCTCTAAGGTCCCTTCCAACCCAAAGCATTCTATGATTCTATCATTTCTATCAAGTGAAGCTCCCTCACACAGCTGACATCTTTCTTCCAGTCATTTAGGAATCTGGATTTCCAAAAACACTCAATAACACACCAAGGCTGTGGTTCCCCAATTTACTGCAGCCAGCAGAGGAAGAACACTCCTCTTCCTCACCTTCCTGCCTTCTGCCTCTATCCGAGCTGGCCTGCCTTCTCAGCTGGACTTGATGGGAACAGTTTGGCCAAAGAGAAGTATTTTCAAAAATCCCCTTTGGATTGTTCACACACTTCAGCATTTCATCCACTGTCTACAAGAGAAAGGTCCCAGGAGGTAGAGCTGCTGCTGAAAAGCAACCAAAACCTTTAGGTGCACTTCAATGTCCTGCTTGTTTCTTCTTAATTGTCTGTCACCTTCTTTGCTGTTTATTAAAAATAAGTAATTCCAGGTAGTGATGGATTAATCCATTCCTCAGCTACCCAAATTGCATTCAAGTGACATCCCAAATGCTTGCGCATTTATGTTTTCCAAGGACCCCTTGTCTATGCTTTCCTAACAGCCATATTGATATCAAGAATTTCCTGATTCTACTAATCTTCTCTTTAATTTTATGGTTAAAGATATTAACAGCAACATGGTGTTTTAGATTTCTCACTCGTTATAAGTTCATACATAGATTCGTACATACTCATATAACTTTTTTTCCTGATATATTTTTAGAGTACACTTTATTCTCCATTAATTCTTTGGTCTGTCTCCTCATAAATGAAGAAGGAGCTGTACGGGCATAAGAGTGGACGCCTGCCCACCTGGGATATCTCCTTTTCATTAGGACCATCTGAAAATGTTCTTGCCCCTCCTTGACCTGGGCTTTCTTCTGCCAAAGATGAGAGCTTCAACTTCATAGAATCATAGAATCATAGACTTGCCCAGGCCGGAAGGGAGCTCCAAAGGTCATCTAGTCCGACCCCCCCGCAGTCAGCAGGGACACCCCCAACTAGACCAGGTTGCCCAGGGCCTCGTTGAGCCTCACCTTGAATATCTCCAGGGAAGGGGCCTCAACCACCTCCCTGGGCAACCTGTTCCAGTGCTCCACCACCCTCACAGTGAAGAACCCTCTCCTAATCTCCAGTCTAAATCTGTTCCCCTCCAGCTTGAAGCCATTGCCCCTCGTNGAGCCTCCTCTTCTTCAGGCTGAACAACCCCAGCTCCCTCAGCCTGTCCTCGTAGCAGAGGTGCTCCATCCCCCTGATCATCCTTGTGGCCCTCCTCTGGACCCTCTCCATCAGGTCCATGTCCTTCTTATATTGAGGGCTCCAGACCTGCACACAATACTCCAGGTGAGGTCTCACCAGAGCAGAGTAAAGTGGAAGAGGCACTTCTTGGCAAGAGGCAACTTCTTGGAAGAGGCAACTTCTGTGGCAACTTCCAGCTTTACAAGACAAACACCATGCTTGTAAGACAAAGGGATCGCACCTATTGTCATCTTTAAACTACAGAGAGAAGCCAGATTGTGGCTCTTCTACTAAGACAGGAGATTTCTGAGACTGAAGCTGCTTGCTGCGGTTCATCAGCGACCTCAGAGCTGACTGTTCTGCCCGCCTCGCCTGTGCCAGCTCTGCCAGCCTCGGCAGATGCTTTACCGAGCTGACTCAACCCACTAAGCCAGCAGAACGCTATTCCCTTTTCTTTGCCTGGGTTAGTTTTCTGCTGACTCAAAGAGCTAAATCAGTTCAGTGCAAAATTAGACAATCATCAGGTCTAACATCTGAGGAGTGAGGAAAAGAGGAACAGGATTTTTTCCCTTCCTGTGGAAGCGAGCCATTAGAGTGAATCAAGCTGTAACAAGTAATTTTACCCTGAGAGGCAGATTCACAGGGGGTTAAACCAAGACGAGACTGTGCTACCAGCAAAAAAGATAATTCCATCCTTTCCCCTTCCCTTAGTCATGCTTTCCTGATGCCTCCTCTCCGCTGGCTCCGACAGTCATGCAGCCACATGTTAGGCTAGATCCACTTGCCAACAAGAGCTGAAAGCTAATCCAGGTTGTCAGGTTTGTTTTTTTTTTAAAAAAAAAAAGTTTTCAGCAGGATCAATTTTGGCAGCCAGCTGACCCGGTGGCTGAACAAACACCAATGCCAGGATGAGACAGCGAGTGGACCCGTGTCGGTGGCAGCCGGCACACACGTCAGCATAAACCAGAAGTGCTCCCCCCACCCCCTCCCAGCCATAATTTCACAAATGCTTCCAGCCAGCCATTGCCGGCCCTGCTGCCAAAAGTAACACAGCCTTGCCCTTCGGCCACACCAGCTGCTCGTTCCAGGCCCCAGGCACCCCCTGTGCTGTGCTGGAGAAGATGTTTAACACAAAACTGATCAATAAATGTAGCTGGAGTTAAACGCAGATTTTTTTGTGTTTTGTTTTTTTTCCACCCAGCTTTGTATTCTCCATCAGTAAGGGTTGTCTGAGGCCGTGCTAGCAGAGATTGTAATTTTTTCCTAGGGTGAAAGACCAAAGAAAAGAGGTGAGTTGAGGGCATTTTCCAGTCTTATCCTTGGCTGCAAGCCTGCCTCCTACTTCCCACTGAAGGAGGTTAAGGCTTCACGTCGGGAAGGAGGTGTTGCGGAGGTGTCAGAGCACACACGGAGTACACTCCGGCACCGGGAGAGTGACTTCTGGAAGCACGCTGCTTTATTCGGCTGTGCTGGTGTGAGCATACCCTCAAATGGAGAGAGACAACCTGAGACGCACGATGCATGTAGTTGCTGCGGGGACCTAAATACAGAAATAAATCTGCAAGAGCTTTGATGCCGATAGATTGGTAAGAAGATACTGTAAGATAACACGAATAAAGGAACTATTCAAAACAGCTCCGTGTATCAAACACCTTCCTCGTGTATAAACGCTTCACAGCTACATCATATCTGACTACATTTCTTCTCAACAGATACATCTGGACTATATTAAAGACTCCAAACGAGGGATCAGAGAAAGCAGTTTCTTGTTATTGTTCCATAAAAGCTACTTTTAATACGCACTGTAGAAATACCAGGCATTAAAAATCCATGAAAGATCATCAGTGACTGAAACGATCAACTGCTATTTTGAGGTCTGAATTTCAGAGACTGCAGGGTCTCCGATGGCTGGTTTAGCAGTACTGAAAAGCTCCGTAGTTTTACACACAGAACTCTGACCCGTTAGCTAATATTTAACACTTTTCCAGGTTCTCCTGCGGAGGTGGGGGGGGGGGGGGGAATCGATGATGAATTCAGTTATCTCCTTAGTGTAATCCTATTTATTTACAAGAAATGTACAGCCACGTCCCATTTCCTTGCACGCAGAGGAAGCAAATGGGAGGGAGCGCTGTGCGGCAGTCCAAGTTTGCTGCTCTAGCCAGGATGCCTGCCCAGAAGAAGCTGTCCCTTGGCTTTTTCTCAGGGCCATGCACCACTGCTTCTCCCACTGTCTGCTGGCTCTGGCGTGGTGTTTCCGGTCCCGGACATGCACACAGGCAAACACAGCTGCAACCAATCTGTGCTCTTGCTGCCGCGTTCGCAAGCAGTCCCTCGAGAAATCTCTCTGACTTTCCCCAAATTAGTGCTTGCTCATACAAGTTAGCTCATCTTAGCGCTGGGCCATCCAGCCCTGTGCCGTGGGCAGCGGTTTCTCGTTTTTAGCTATCTTACGCCATAAAAGAACTTAATTGCTTCTTCCTGAACAAAGCACGAGCAGCATGCTTGTCGGTTTTAATGAGGTCTGTGATTGCCTATAGATCAAAGCTCTGCTCTGGTGGGTTTTTGCTTATATTGCATAAAGAGGAAAGGAGAAGTGACCTCCAAAGTAAATAGAACAATGAGAAGCAAAATTAATTTTCATACACAATTTCTTCTATGACTTGGCAAGCGTCAGATTAGCTGTATAAAACAGAAGACTTCCTACAGAATGTTAATCCTCACAAGAACACATTATAATGAAGATTTCAAAAGTACAAGCACAACCTGTTTTTCATCTGAGACCTTGTCTGTATCATCTTCCAAACCACAGGCCTGACCCTGGGAGTGGAAGGACTGCTTTCAATAAACAAACCTTGATTTTCCAGTCCTGCACCATCATTTACTTCTGTGCAAGTTGCATGGAGACGTTACTAAATCCATTCCAGCATATTTAATAGCTATTTTTTTTCATTGGTTTTCACAGGTGTAAATGCCTCCACAAAGCTCGTGGCAGCGGAGAAGCAAGTCCCAGCGGTTTTTACTAGGAAGGCGAAGAGGAATTATTTTTCTGAGAACTGATTAGTCGGGTTGTGTTACACGCTGTAACAACGGGAGACAGTTCCCTTCTCTCCCGCGAATTTGGCGATATCAGGCAACCTTTCTGAAACAAACTTGTCCGCAGCCAATAGACCTACTTTGCAGGGCTAATGAGAGACAGTTCTATTTTGTGAATGAAGCTCTGAGCCGTTGTTTTCTTTGAGCGGGACCTCCAAATACACCTGCATTTATGGAATGGATGGGACTGGTCTTTCTCCCGTTCTTCTAACGTGATTCCCAGACAAAATGTCTCTGCAGCTACTGTTCAAGGAAATAAAGTTAAAACCCTGTGAGCAACAGACATGTTTAGGCATGCTAAGCATAATTTTGCTTCAAGTGTGGGAGGGTCCTAAATACTTGGCCTCCCCAGTGAAAGAAATGCACATTCAAGAACGGGAGAAGCTGAATTAACCCTTTATTACCAAGCACAATTACACTTCTAAATAT
This sequence comes from Calidris pygmaea, assembly GCA_003697955.1. NCBI lineage: Eukaryota > Metazoa > Chordata > Aves > Charadriiformes > Scolopacidae > Calidris > Calidris pygmaea. The sequence goes on along the minus strand of QJSC01020925.1, from coordinate 1,582,949 downwards.
TGGAGCCTAGTTCTTTGTTTCCTTGGGGCAGTTCTTTGCGCACTGTAAAAAATGTGATGTTCAAATATGCTCTAGACAGGCTGATTATGCACATTTACGAACATGGTACTATCCTGCTGGAATTGCTCACCTCGTCCTCCAAGAAAGCCATGCGAATAAGCCATGCTTCTTACCAGAAGACCAGCTGACTTCTGCCTAACTTCCACCGGACCAAGGCTGTTACCTGCTTGATTTTGTCTGGCGCCGGAGCCTTCACTCAGGACACATCTTTGCCGCTGCTTCTGCACGACCCATTGTGACACTGAGCTGTCACCAGCCGCTGTCAGGGTGCTCAGCCGCTGGACTCTGCATCTGGAGGGCGACAGGATGGGTGCAGGGGTGAGAGCTGCACTGACCTTGGTCCCCCGAGGCTTCTTTGCCCACTGAGAACATGGAGTCAACGTGCTCCGAAACACCACCAGCAACTTTTCCACCTCGTGAGTGCTGCGGTCTGCTGGCCTGTAGAACCAGCCTCTCAAGTTAAGAAAGAAGTGGAGCAGGAAACTGGCAGCGAGGCACAGCCAGACACCGCTCCCCAAAGCCCCATCCCCTTGAGCCCAACTGATTTGGCAATGCTGACTTCATGTGGCGAGATGTATTTGCTTTCTCAGTAAGAAAGGACTTACTGGAGCACAGAGAAAAAAAAACGGGATGGGGAGTCACTCGGAGACTGAGCCTCTCTCAAGTTGTTTTTTTTTCTTTCCTATTTTTAAATATATCAACATTTGTCATTTAGCATTTACTGTAACAAACCCGCAGTGTGTGACAGACAATAAAAATCCCGCAGTGACTTAAATGGGACTAATTATGGGAACAACGAGCTACCAATGAAAATCATGATGCCCTCCATACGAAATAAATAAACATCAGTTTCCACCTAATATTTACTTCTTAGAAGTTCAACACTAATCCCATTTGGCATATTTTAAGGAAGTGAGCTCTTGACCCCAAATGTTTATGGGCTGTAACAGTGAGTCCAATAAAAGAAAGGAAGCATATTTTAAAGCTGCTCTTAAAATCAGATTGGTTTTAGCCACAATTTTGAGAAAGACTGCGTTTCACCTCATGTTTTAAGTAAAGGGGTAAGTGTGACTGATACAGCCCATTCAGATCAGTAAGATATTTCTTGCTATGAAGATTTCTTTTAACAAGGGTTTTTGAATGTCCGCTAAATACACACCCCCGCTCCCCGGACAGATAACATTGTACCACATGGGTTACATTAGTTGCATCATATTATATACTGTAATAAAATGCTTAGGGAGCTTTCTAGGTGAAATACGGCAAAATAAGACAACAGCTGAAAATCATGAGAAACACCAACTTAATCCCAAATTGGTTTGGAGATAAATAAGCCTTTAAATATATGTATTTAAAGGATCTACTCTCTGCAAAACATTCTAGGTCAGCATTCTATGGCACAACATTTATTGGATATTTTTCTGTAGATAAATAAAAATGTGAGGTAGGTACAGGTGGGCTTCTATAGCCATGTTATCACTATTTACTGTATTTGTTGGAGTCCAGTTTGTGGCCCCTGTTCTGGATGCTCTGTGCTGTAGGGACAACTCTAGGTCTTTTGCTAAAGAAACACTTCTGTAACCCAAAGGCCACAAGTGAAGCTACAGCTTTTTAAATTACATGGCATTCTCCCTCTATGAATGGGACACAAAGCTGGTGCCAAAGTGTGCTTTCCAAAAAAAAAAAAAAGATCAGCGCAATGACAGCATGCTGGCTTTTCACTGTAGCAGTCTTTACGGTGGAGTTTGACTGGTTGTGCTGGTTTGAGGCAAAACAGAACCAATTTTCTCTTCAGCAATTTTACTTTTCATTTAAGCCTCTTCTGACTAACTGAACTCTCTGAAATTAACAGAAGCTGTCTGCTTCCAGAGTGATAAAACCTGATTGCTTCTAATTTATGCCAAGGCATGGTACGCAGAGAGGCTCTTGCTTGTACTTACTGCGGTAACAACCAAGGTCAGCTCACTTTGTTATTTGCCCCGTTGGAGGGTCGGAAGCAGACGAGCGTAGAGGGGTCCCACCTGCAGGGAGGAGCGGACAGGAGAGGTGACCCACAACTGATTGACAGGGTATTCCATCCCACCTGCATCACGCTCAGTATAAAACTGAGGGATCAAAGGGTCAGCACTTTCTTTCTTCAATGGCCGGCATCCGAGGAGGACTCTGTCTGTTTGTCTGCCTTGATCCATGTGTTCCCAAATACAGTTCTGGAATCCGGTTCCTGTCTGTCACTCAGTCCAGTCTGGGACTGTCCCAGTGCAAGCCTGTGAGGTGATCATCGTTTTGTATATATTGTATCTGTTTCATTATTTTATTTTTATGATGTTTTTAATGTTTTCATTAAAGCAATTTAGTTTCTTTTACACCCATCAGTCTCTTCCTCTCTCTTCCTCCTCTCCCTGAAGGGAGATGCTCTCAAAAAGAGCCTCTCTCATTCGTTTCAGTGGCCGGTCCGGTCCTGAGTAAATAAGGCAAAATGCTCTACCGAACCTTTTGAACAGATGGGAAAGTCCTCCAGAAGCAAACAGGACCCCAAAAAGTTCAGAGTTAAGACTTACTAGCCGGGCAGGTCTGGAAGATGAGGAGAAAGGGCAACCTCCAGGGAGTGAATGCCATGGAGGCAGGCGGAGAGACCCTGGCTGGGAGAGGCGGCTGGGCCTGGGCCTTTCGCTTCACAGAGCCCTGTCTCTTTTTCACTTTTCCAAGAAAGAATTACAAAAATAGAAGGGGAGGATTGAAGGGGAAAAAAAAAAAAAAAAAAGAAAGAAAGAAGATAAATGTGGTTCTTGTTACTTGGAGCCAGCAATAACCGACCAGTAAATTTCCATGAAGGAGTCCCTTCCCAGACGGCCCAGCACTGCGAAGTTTGTTGATGTGATACCTACCAGCTGCCCATCATGATTACTCTCCTCTTTTATATATATCTATATAAATTGTCCTTTATTTTTAGATATAAATTGTCCTTTGGGTGGCCGTGTGCTGGGGCTGCAGCCGGCCCAGCGCTGAGCCACCTCAGGCCACCGCCACATTCAGACACAGCTCCTCCTCAGAGGAGGAGGAGGAGGAGGAGGAGGAGGAAGAAGAGTGGCTTTCCTGCTGCACCCGTTTTAATTTAAAATTTCCTGAGGAAAGACAGAGGGTTTTTAATGTGATTTTTTTTTTTTTTTTTTTTGTGGTCAGACCGTGCTCGATTTCACGATACCCCCGGGGGTTCCGTCGCCCCCGGGAGGGCGCTGCCCGCCATCTCCCGCCGCCTCCCGCCATGTCGGGGAAGGGAAGGAAGGCGGGAGGCCCCGCCAGCCCCCACCGAGACCTCCCGCCCGCCAGGGGGCGCTGCGCCCCCCCGTCCCGCCGCCCTTGCGTCTGGGCGGGGCGACGGGGTCCGGCCGGTCATGGCCGCCTCCGTGTTTTGCTGCTGCTCCTGGTGGAGGGATGGCGGCGCCGGCCACATCCCGCTGAAGGAGATGCCGGCGGTGCATCTCGACACGCAGCGCATGGGTAAGCGGGGCGGGGGGCCCGGGTGTCCCCTCACTCAGCCGTGGCTGGGCCGGAGCTGCGGGGTCCGAGGAGCCCTGCGGCAGCGCAGGCCCGGCGCCCGGGGGGCGGCAAGGGGGAAGCCGTGAGGGAGGGAGGGCTGGCGAGCGACTGGGGCTGCCAGTCCCCGGGGAGCTTGGGGTGGTGGGGTGTCAGGGCATTCTAATACGGTGTCATTCCGAAGGGGAAACTTTAAGATGGCCCCTTAAAGTTTATCCTCTCACCTCTCAGTGAAGCACCCTGGGGAAAAGGCTTTCAGGGCTACTTTATCAGAAGGATTTGGTAGTTTCCAGGAAAAAAAAAAAAAAAAACAACCACACCTAATTTTGGTTTAAATTCAGTTGAAGCTTATCAGCAGAATGAGTAGGTGGGAGAGCGCCTCAGTGCCAGAGGGGATGTGTGAGGGGGACGGCTGCCTGCTGGGGCTGAAGGTCTTGGTCAGGTTAGGCCAGGGGTGGTGGTTCAGAGCAGAAGGGGAGAGCTACGGCAATGGAGGCACAGAAGGAGCCAGGTCTTGTTTATTCTGCTCTTTGAACGTCATCCTTAGGATGAGCTGTCCACAAAACCATGCCTGGGGCTTTAACTGAGGGTGGAAGCGACCAGGGCCAGCTGCAGCAAAGCTGGTGAAGGAGCTGGGAGGAAAGTGGTGTGGTCGATCCAGGGTCTAGTGCTCAAGCATTATGTAGCCTGCTTTTATTCAGTTGTATCAGTGGATCTTGGCTATATCCCATGCTCTTGACCATGACAACAGTATTTAAAGATGAAGTCTTTCACTTCCAGTGCTCAAGCGTAATTATTAGCCTGCTTTTATACAGTTGTATCAGTGGATCTTGCCTCTCTCCTGTGTTCTTGACCATGACAACAGTATTTAAAGATGAAGTCTTCCACTGGAGAAGGAAAACTTAGCAGAGGATTTTTTTTCTCTCTGCAGGCATGTTTCTAATGAAAGGATTATTTTTTTTCAGAGAATAATTAAACACTTTGCAATTCCATCAAGCGTTTTTACCGGATGTGCTATTCCTTCTCTTTGCAGAATTTTTTTCTCCAGTGTATAGAGACAGGGTACAGGGCTTTGTTCTCACAGTGGCCCTTTCTGACTAAATTGTAAGTTATGCTTCTGATGTGGTTGAGCAAAGGTTGTAATCAGCATGGTGCTGTAAAACCCAAGAGGCGAAATTAGAGCAGTGTATAGATTTTAAGTAAATAAACCCTACTTGAAAGATGAACTAGCCTGTAAAGAGCTTTCCTTTTTCTTACTTCAAAGCATGGCCCATCATCATAATTCTCATGGGCTAATGAAGCTCTTATTTGGGGCAGAAAGAACAAAAACGGTTCGTAACGTTTAGGGCTTTTAAGGGCTGCTTCCAGACTTCTAAAAAAGTTTTCAAATTTTGCTTTTTGTTTTGTTTTGTTTCGTTTTCTTCTTGCAGGAACAGACGTTGTCATTGTTAAAAATGGCAGAAGAATATGTGGCACGGGAGGCTGCTTAGCCAATGCACCTTTGCATCAGAACAAGAGCTATTTTGAGTTTAAAATCCAGTCCACAGGTTAGTCAGCAAAAATGTACAACTTTAAACTTGGAAGGTATGTCAGATTGCCTACTGGTGGTCATATCTCCAGTACCCAGCACATGCATCTTTCTAATTGCGTCCTTGAACTTGTGAACATTGGAGAGTTTGATAAGTTGTCATTGTATAAAAGGAAAATATTTTTTTTCTTTTTTTCTTTTAAATTGTGATTCGGAAATATTAAAAAGAATGGTAAGTGTATTACTAAAGGAGTGCAAATACTAAAACACCATTTTGTTTTGTATGCTGTTACATGCATGTTTTTCAGTTAGGATTTTTTAGAAATGTGGTTTTGGTAAATAAATGCTTATCACCGCATAAATCACTTAGCTGTGAAGTTTGTTTTTTTTAATAGTGCAGTTTATCCAGCAGTATTTGTAGCTATTTGTCTACCTTCATTTGCTTTCAGCATGCACTGTGTTTGTACAAGCAACAGTAACACTCCTTGTGCTACACTTTGCTCTTCAAATCAAATGCGCAGCACTTATTCTGACACTGCCTTATCAAGAGGAGCCTTTCAACACCCTGTTTATTTGTTTCGTACAGATCTAATGCAAGGCAGCTGAAAGTGAACGAAATTTGGAAGCATTATGCTTTTACTAATACAGTCAGTTGCACTAGTACAGAGTGCAATAGTACACTAAAATCAGCCTGTATTTTTAAAAGCAACAGACACTGTGAAAATGAAACTGTTCTTTCCTTAAGTGTGTAGGGAGAGGGAAGAAGAAGAAAAGTGTTAGTCCTGAGACAGGCCTTATGATACCAGTTGGAGCTTGAACGTGGCACTTTTTGGGTAAGGGTTGTTTGCATTCAGTTTGATTGGAGTGCAGGCAGCGTGAACACAAATCTGTGCAAAACACCTTGCAATCAAAACAGTTGTTTAGTTTTAAACTACATATAAACCCAAGCTCAGTCTTAACTTGGCAATTTTCTTACCCTTTCTGTTGGGGGAAGAATCCACTGCAGCTGTTGTTCATAAATGGTCATTGTTCACTCTGATACAGTGTCCATGTTCTTATACTTAATTTGATAAACACAGACAATAAAATTCTAGTCCTTGTGAGCAGTGTCTCGTGTATTCCTGTGCTCCAAGGCAGGAAAATTGTAGATCACTTAGCTTAAAACTTTAATTCCCAGAAGTATTCCTGCACACTCTCTTAGGGGTCATCTGTGGGGTCACCCTGATTATTGGAAAGTTTTCTGAAGTCAGTTCTGAATCTTGTTCACACTCTTGTCCTTTTCATTCTGGGCATTTAAGTATTAGAATAAATTGTTCTGCAGTTTTGTCTTTTGAAACTGATTTTCTTACATTTTTGCCTCATGTTAGTCTTCTGTAGATTAAACAGTCCCAGGTTTTCTTCGTTGTCTCCTTATAGGTGATGTTTTTACACTTCTGTTTGGTTTTGTGGTTTCTTCTAGAATATCCCTAATTTACCTAATTTGTCTTGAGGTAAGATGCTTAAGATGGATGCTCTGTTCGAGCTGCAGTAGACATCCTTCGTCTGCTTTATACATGCCATACATCCAGAAGCTTTTCACAACAGGAGGACGCAGACCACACTCAGCACATGGTCTGTGATAACCCCCAAATTGTATTCTATGAACTGGCTGCCAAGCCCGTATTGTATTTGTGCCACGTACTGTTCCTACTTACCTGCTGCTCTTTGTAATTCAGAAAAAGCAAATGCATTCCCCTTATTTCAGACCTCTTAACCAGTTTGTCAGGATCATTTAAAACTTGAGGGGCCTCTGAAGAGCTTGCAGTCCTGTCAGGTTGGTATTTGCAGCACATTTAATAAGCCCATCGTCACGTTACCCAAGTCATTGGTGTGAATACGTCACAGTGTCTGACCTTGGGCATTCAATACAAAACCTCAAACCCCACTTGAGTCATCTTTTTTTGATTTGACACGGTACTACTGATGAGTAGTCCTGGAATACAGTTTTCTAACCAGCTGTGCATTCCTATTGCTCTGTCTAGACCATGTTTTTGTAATTTGACTATTTCAGTGTTGTATGAGGTTCAAAAACATTACCAAATTAAGATCTGTCGTACTTACGAATTCTCCTTTTTCCCTAAGACTAGTCTAACCAGCTGAAAAAGAAAATTGTTTCGTTCACAAATCCGTGCTAGTTGGATGTATTTTTTACCTCCTCCTACAGCCTCAGAGTTTATTTTCAGTATTTTTCTGGGAATAAAAGTTAAACTAAGTGGTTACAATTCTCTGGACCCTTCTTTTTCAGGATAGATGCTGTTTATCTTCACTCTCTTCTGACTGCTTGTACTTGGTCTGGCCAGGATGGAGTTAATTTCCTTCAGATCAGCTCCTGTGGTGCTGTGTTTTAGATTTGTGACCAAAACAATAATGATATCACACTAATGTTTTAGCTATTGCTGAGCAGCGTTTGCACAGCATCAAGGCCGCCTTTGTTTCTCGTTCAGTGCCCTCAGTGAAGAAGACTGGGGGTGCACAAGAGGTTGGGAGGGGACACAACCAGGTGGATGACCTAAACTAACCAAAGAGATGTTCCATGCCACACGATGTCGTGCTCAGCAGCAAAAGGGAGAGGAGGGGATTTAGGGAGGCTAGCAATCTCTTGCTTGGGAATTGGCTGGACGTCAGTCTGCCTGTGGGAGGTAGTGAGTCATTGCCTTCGCATCTTTTTTTTTTTTCTGTTGCTTGTTTTCTTTTTTTTCCTTCCACTTCTCCTTTGCTTATTAAACATTTTTTATCTTTATGCGCAAGTTTTTTCCTTCCTTTCCTCTTCCTCTGTCCCACTGGGGGCTGTGGAGGGAAGTGAGTGAGTGGCTGGGTGGTATGTAGCTGCCTACCAGGGCTAACCCACAATAGTCCTGGTGCTTCCAAGAGATATTTACTGGTAGTACTGCCATGGCAACAGTTAGAAACACATTCTTTATGCTGTCCTGCTTCAGTCAGATAGTCTTCAAAATCATGGCTTTTTTTCTTACCATGTTCATGTCACGTTTTAGGGATTTGGGGTATTGGAGTTGCAACCCAGAAAGCAAACTTGAATCAAATTCCACTTGGTCGAGATGTCCATAGCCTGGTGATGAGGAATGATGGAGCTCTCTACTATAACAATGAGGAGAAAAATAGACTACCAGCAAACAGCCTTCCTCAGGAGGGCGATGTGGTGGTGAGTTTCTTAAGGTTTCTTTCTTTTCCTCAGCTCTTCCGAGATTCCTCTTATTTACAGCTGGGTGGTCAGACTGACTGTTTCAGTCACATTGTTCGGCTTGCATCTCCCTGTTTGGAAAGAACCGATTAAAAATTCCTATTACATTTGAATGGATCAGCAGCCTGGACACTTGTGAACTTCATTCTCAGCATTTATATGTTTCTGAATGAGGGACAGACTTTACCAGTGTTTGACAAGTAGCGTCTAATGCTGTGTTGCAGTCTGGTTGCAGTATCTACCTGACAGGTAACTCCCATCTCAAGGATCCTACGTTGTTTGGGGTGGGACCTTCCTGAACAAATGATGTACATAGCTACACGCCATGCCTGGCTGAACTCAAGATCCAGTAGTGAACTGGGTAATGATTGGAAGAATGGAGCTGAGCAGAGATAGGTCCTAGGTGATGGATGAATTGTATTTTTAGCTAAACTTTTGTAGGGAAGGAGAGATATTAAGTGGGGAGGGCGCAATGCTTACGGGGAAAACGATGAAGAATGAGGGCAAATGGAGAACCCTAAGATTTTTTTGTTTCTTACTTTTACAGGTTTCTCAAAACGTCCTTAAATTACTTTGTTTAAAGGGTTTTGTGTTATTGCTGTCGTTTTCCTCAATGTCCTGTTAGAGATTTATTTTCAAAAATATATGGGAGCAATGCAATGAAATTTACACCATTTATCACCACTACGTTTTCTTGCTTGGTAATTTTACCTCTATATAGCAATGGTTGGAAATTTAATCTTTAGAAGCCCTAAATAGCTAAGGTTGACTCCTCTCCCTTTTACCCTCAGATACTCTATTGTTCTTTTAATCCCCTTCTGAAACTGTTTTTGTGAAGGGTTGCAGACACAAAAATACTGTCTGAACAACTTCAGCTAATAGCAAAAAAGTAGCTGATGCGTTATTGCTAATTCCTCAGTTTTCATAAATTTCAATTTATTTTGTCCTGTCACAAAAATAAATTTCCGAAGTAGTGTATGACAACACAAATTGTCACACTCAGCTGTACCAAAACCATCAGAAAAACCATTTAGCCACCAAATAAGTAATTTATTATCTTGTTAGTGTTTGCTTTCTGCTCTGTAGTCAGCGTATTTATAGCATTGTGTATGAAACCACGGTCTTTTGATGCTGGCAGGGAAAATGAGCTGAGGGAGGTTTCAATATGGAAGTATGGACAGATAAATTTAATTCATAGCATCGCTATTTATTAAAGTTATTTCCACGAGGAGATACAAACAAGAAGATTGCAATCTGCTTAATATTTAAAATAATTGAAAATATTGTGTTTCTTTAATGTGGTGAAGAATAGTCTGAAAACTTGTTTTGTAAACTTGTCTTTAGTAAGATGCAGTGTGCAGTACTGTGCTGCATGCAAATCAAATGAGCGTTAAGGAATCCTGAGTATTTGAAAATACAAATGTTACTGGTCATTTATTAACTTCTAGTCCTTTGCAGGAATATTTCACGTGAGGTTTTCTAGGATGCTGTGGTTTGCATAATGGTGTTAAAATTTGCCGGTAGCTAAGAAAGCTAAATTAAATAGCAATCTATGTGTATTAACTTGTTGATGCTTTCTTTTTTTTTTTTTTGGTTAATTTTCTGTACTTTATAGGGCATTACATATGACCATGTAGAATTAAATGTATATTTAAATGGGAAGAACATGCATTGTCCAGCTTCAGGAATCCGAGGGACTGTCTATCCAGTGGTCTATGGTATGTCAGCGATTTTCAAACTGTTACACAGTATGGACAATATTTTTGTACAAAGTCTGTCTTCTGGGCCGTGTATTCTTTTCTCACTTAGGTGGAACACACATCAATCATTTATTTTTGGCAACTACAATAAATTGCATGAAAATACAAAACTAGGAAAATACAAAAGTGTATTTTTCACCTCATTTTTCATGCTGCTTAATAGCTAGAAAACAAAGCTCCATTTACTGATGGCTTGCAGTGTCCACATCCAACAAGCTGGGGTGTTACTGCACTCAGTCTAAAAATTGCCAGGTAAAAAACCTGTGAAGCAGATGAAAAAAAGGAAAAATCAACAAATTTGAAATAATGTGGATTTGTGGTCTAATGTGATTTATCTTTGAAGCTTGGTGTTTATGTCTGTTAATTTCACATACTTCATCAATGCATTCAGTATTAAATACCAACAGATACTGAATTGCTGTTTATGTTTTCTTAGGGAAGTGATAACTCTACTGTAGTACTAGTACAGCTGCTTGCTGTGTAGTGATACAGCTCTTTGCTGTTATACCAAATTGATGCCCAGTTTTGAAATCCATCAATTGGCAAGTGAATTGTGGTAGCTGTTGTGCCAGCGACTATCAATACAACGCAGCAGTTTTGAACAAGAAACCTATACCGTATCCAATTAATCCCTGCATAGGCAGTTTAAGAAAGGATTTATGAATTATGGAAGCTGGAATTTGGCCAAGACATGTGTTAACAATTTACTCTTCCAGAACTTGGCGGCGGTTTTGTACTTCCCAAGTAGTCAGAATTCTGTTTAACATCTCGTCTGAGTGGCAGCACTTCCCCGAGCTCAGTGCATAATCGACACTACGCTCTGGGTTGGCTTGTACCTTACAGCAAACGATAACTGCTCATCAGATTCCCTGTATTGCACCTACAGCCATCTCCAGTTTATTCCTGTGTGAGCTTCGTCTAAATAGTAGCCTCATCTAAAATGATTTTGCTCTTGAGATACTGTTAGCTTATATGCTGTGGATAATTTTTTCATTTCTTGGTTGGCTCCTAGTGAACTGTTGGCACGTTTCCAATTGTATCTAGACACATTTGTAATATTGAATTTTATGAACAGGAAGAAGGTACTCTCGATGTGTTGTAGAGCTTTTGAAGTCTGTAAATGTAGCTGACAAACTCTATCTTTCCAAACTACTACATTGTAGGACACATTTTGTGATGTGTCCTTAAGCCACATGATGGCGCTGCTAAAATGCTGTGGCAGAGAGGAGCTGCCCTGCAGCACTGCGGGATCTCCTTGTGCAAAAACCCTTGAGCGCAGCGAGAAGAGAGTTGCTGGGGGATAATTGATTATTGCATCTTCCCTATATTTTGGAAACGGTTTTACATAGTATGGAGAACACATAGTATGGAGGTCGCTTCCAGAAGACATCGGGTGGCCTGTTAGCCTACTGTAAATACCCTTTTCTCTGACTAAAGAAGTTCTGTGTCTGGGGAAAGCAGTGACCTTTTATTGCCAGGCTCTTACTATCATCTTCCACAAGTGAGCGTAATTTCATCGTAATTATCATGTCTCCTATATAGAGCTATAACAATTGCAGCCTGCAAATTGCTTTTGCATGGTACTTATTTGGTATAATCTTGAACTATAGATGTCCTTAATTCAATGTGGACTTCTGGTCGTGTGAAGGGACTTGACCATAGAGAAGAGAGTCTCTTAAGCATTTACCCTATCCATAATTCAGGCTAGAACTATAGATATCTTTTTAAAAAGAAACGTGATAGAGCAGGCAAACATGGTGTCAACTCTGGGAATGTAAAACGGAAAAGTGGACTTAAAGATTGTTCCCTACAGCAGCTGTACCTCAGGCCCTTTTGCAGAAGTGAGATGTAAACACTACATAAGCTCTACAGAACTGTACAAATATATTAATAGGAGTTTTAACTGAGCCTAGAAGGGAAAAATTCCTATCTTGGCTCCAAGATATCTAAATTCCAACCCAAAATATGGAGATAAAGCTTTTGTGTTTTGATCTAGTGTTGCTAGTGTACCAGCTTCATCTTGCAAGAAGTTGTCTGTGAAAGAGATCTTGATTTCCTGACTGGTTGGGTATTTCAGTTTGCTAACGCAATACATGAAAACTTTGCTCTGAAAATCCCCAGCAATTTTTTTTTTTTATATTCTACATTGAAGGTAGAAACTCTTGTGTCTCAGATTATGCAGGGGGTCCAAAACTGGGGGAGGTATTATGTAAAACCATTAACTTCCAACTGAAAGAAGCAGTCAAGAAGCTCTCTCTGGATCACATGCTAAAACAGATGGTCTGATGCCAACAATTGCAGACATCTGAAACCTTGTAAACCTCCAGAAAAACCATTGCAGACAGGTGATGCTCCAGCAGAATTAGGAAGTGGACAGAAAAATATGCAGCTGAGGAGGTGACAGCCCTGCAACGTGTAGTTGTGGTAGTAGCCCTAGTAGTGCCCTTAATGTATAGATTTCTGGAGAAATAGAATAGAAAAAGTTGAGGAAATTGCCTGAAGCCCTGCTAATGCTCCTGGTGAAATCAGAGGTAGTGTTCACATTCATTTCACCAAGGACCAGTAACAACTTAAACAGCAGAAGAGAGATGATTTGCTCTCCTTGTATGTAGGGCTTTAGCAAATTTGTTGAATATATTTCTTGTAGCTGTATATATGTAGTGGATGTATTGGAGAATATTTTTCATGATTTGAGCCTAATATATAATTAGTAAAATGGTATAATCAAGGATCAAACTGTAAGTGTTCCTTCTCTGATTTCCTCTCTTTGGTTCTTTTCTGCAGTTGATGACAGTGCCATTCTGGATTGTCAGTTCAGTGAATTTTATCATACACCTCCACCAGGGTTTGAAAAGATCCTCTTTGAGCAGCAAATCTTCTGAATGTCTTCATACCGAAAATTTGCACCCTGCACTGTTACAAAAGCTTTGTCATCCTAAATAAAGCTTCACATTACTTTTAGGAAACATATCTGTATTTTCAGTAAGTACTTGTGACTGTTGTCTGCAGAATTAATATGTGAACTGCAACACCAGTTAACTGTGTTGCAAATACAAGATTTCTGACAATGTTTTGTGGTTGAAAATGAGTGGTTTGGGACAGGGTTTTTCTCTGATTTGTACTTGATGCATAAGGAGACTAAGGGATATTATTGACATCAGTATTACAGTCAATATTTTGAATAAACTGGCACTCTGTAAAGCCAATAGTTCTTATGCATATGATAGCTATGGAGACGGATAGTTCTCAAGCTGTTTTCCCAACTTTTTTCCACGCAGGAGTTATGTATTTTGTGTAAAGGAAGCACTGTGTTTCTAGTCTGTGATTTGGAGTTGCGGTGTCCCAGTTGTGCACAGTGACTAATAATACGATGGCATAACTAGCAGCTAGATAATTATTTTTTTTTTCCAAGGTGTAATTTAATCCATTCCGTCAATCTTAGACTTAACAAATATAACTTACCTATTTCTCCTAGCTTTCCGTTTGCTTTTATTGTGACAAATAATAGGACACTTTCTAGTAATACTTTTTTGTTGATCCTTAAAAACTAAAGGTGAACACTGCCTGTGTGTTCGAGGACCACCATGCTCTGTTACTCTGGTAGGAGAGCAAGTACAGACCACTCAACTGGGGTATGCAAATTGCCAGGTGAAGGGTGTGAGATGTTATGCTGAAGCCTTACGTCTAAACTGTACATGAAATTATTCTTTTATGGAATATGGTATTTAATTTCTTTGTGAATCATTTATAAATGATTAATGGCTAAGACATTGTTCTAAAATGTGATGCCCTTGAATATAAATTATGAGATGCTTTTTTTTCCCCCTGTCGTATTTAGTGTACTTCCTAGAAGAACTTTTATTGTAAAGATAATCTTCATACTGATGGTTTTTTTGTTTGTTTGTTTTGGCTCTTCCTGGGTTAATGCATTTGCATAAATGGATGATTTTATTTAAATATTTTTAGAAATTATCTGATTCTGAAATTTTCAAATACAAACAGCTTTCTCAAAGCCTTTCACCCTATGATTTTCTGCATCTGCCTTTTCATTCTGAGTGGCCCGTGTTTTCCTTCCTTTTAGCCTTGCTCTCACATGACAGTGTTGGGTAGAACTTTTCAACCTGAAAGGAACAATGCCCTTGTCAGCTTTGTGGTATAAGGCTTGGGAGATTAGAGTGCAGCTTTATCGTCTCCTCTTGAAATCTGTTCCGCTTTGCTGCGATCAGGTACATAATCTTAAGTTACACAAAACATTGATACGTTTCGTTTCAGTTTCCCCAGTAGATGTGGGAGCAGCTGTCCCTGTTAGGGCAGAGGCTTCTCTGGTGGGTTGACCTTGGCTGGACTCCACGTGCCCACCAGAAGCCAGTCTGTCACTCCCCCTCAGCTGGACAGGGGAGAGAAAATACAATGAAAGGCTCTTGGGTCGAGACAAGGACAGGGAGAGATCAGTCAACAATTACTGTCACGGGCAAAACAGACTCAACTTGGGAAAATTAATTTCATTTATTGCTAATCAAATAAGAGTAGGATAATGAGCCAATAAAAACTAAACTTTAAAAACACCTTCCCCTCACCCCTCCCTTCTTCCCCGCCTCCGCATCACTCCCGATTTCTCTGCCTCCTCTCCCTGAGCAGCGCAGGGGGACAGGGAATGGGGGTTCCAGGCAGTTCACCACACATTATCTCTGCTGCTCCTTCCTCCTCAGGGGGAGGACTCCTCACACTCTTCCCCTGCTCCAGCCTGGGGTCCCTTTCATGGGAGACAGTTCTTCATGAACTGCTCCAGCATGTGTCCCTTCCACAGGGTACAGTCCTCCAGGAACAGACTGCTCCACCATGGGTTCCCCACTGGGTCACAAGTGCTGCCAGCAAACCTGCTCCAGCGTGGACTGTGCTGCCAAATGGAGGAAGTGAGCAGGCTGCACCATATCAGAGAACAGAAAGGAAGATAGACAGGATCTTCTCTGAGACTTACAGCTTGAAGAGCCTCAGACCTCATCTGCAGCAAGGAAGCAGACATTGTCTACCTCCCGCTACCAAGGTAAGCAAAACCTCTGGAGAAAGGGAAAGACGGAAACTGGTGACTTCTAGCACCAAGAGAAAGGTTCCTGCCCCTCTTAAAGGCTTAAAACTGCAAAATAGGTTCACTGACCTCAAAGTTGAAGAGAGGCTAGATGTGCCTTAAAGAACCTGGTTCACTTAACCCTAAGACATGCAAGACTTACCAGGTGAATGGTGAGTCACTGTAATAGGTGACTCCTTGCTGCAGGGGACAGAGCACCATCTGTCAACCCAACCAATCGTCTAGAGAGGTTTGCTGCCTTCTAGGGACCAGGATCTGGGATCTTGTGGAAGAACTTCTGAAGCTCATCTAGCCCTCTTGACTACAACACCCTGCTTTTACTCCATGTGGGAGCAAATGATACTGCCAGGGGAAACCTGGACAGTATCAGAAGTGACTGCAGCGCTCTGGGGGTGGTAGTTACAGGCATGGGGGCCCAGGTGGTGATCTCAATCCTGCTGGTGAGGGAAAAGGGAGGGAGGAGAAGGGCACTAATAGGAAAAGTCAGTAGTTGGCTGCAGAATTGGTCTTGGCAACGGGGTTTTGGATGGGACCCTGTTTGCAGACCAGTGTCTGCTTGGGAGAGGTGGGATCCACCTCATTAAGTGGGGCAAAGCTATTTTTGCCAATAGGGTGGCTGACCTTATGAGGAGAGCTTTAAGCCAAGAATGACAGAGGAGGGAGAGCGTGAGAGAGTGATGGACAGGTTCACTGAGGAAAGGGCATGGGCTGGTGTGACAGGAAGGGATCACAAAATCAACAAAATGGGACTTAGGCAGGGTCAACTTCAGCACTTGCGTGTAAGCAAGGAAGTGCCTACAAGGCACCATCGTGGAGAAATCCCCAAACCCTTTCTAGGAAGTCTACGTGAGGGTGTTCCCCTCAGAAGTGTCTGTACATGAACACACTCAGAATGGAGAATAAACATGATGAGTTAGAGATCCGTGTGCAGCTGCAGGGCTACCATCTTACTGGGATCATGGAGATGTGGTGGGATGGCTTCTGTGACTGAAGTGCTGCAAAGGAGGGATACAGGGGTCTTTAGGAAGGACAGACAGGAAGATGAGGAGGGGGAGTGTCTCTTTACATGACAGAGCAGCTGGAGTGCATGGACCTCTGCCTGAGGATGGATGAGGAGCCAACTGAGATCAATTTAGGGATTAGGATTAAAGGCAGGAGAGGGAATGATGCCATTATAGTGGGTGGCTGCTGTAGGCCACCTGACCAGGAAGAAAAGTGGATCAGGCCCTCTGTAGACAGATAGGAGCAGCCTCAAGTTTGCAGGCCATGGTCCTTGTGGTGCACTTCAACCTCCCTGATATCTGATAGAGGGATAACACAGCAGGACAGCAGCAATCCAGGAGGTTTCTGAAGAGTATTGATGATAACTTCCTCCTCCAAGTGATAGAGGAGCCAATGAGGAAAGGTATTCTGCTGAACCTCGTTCACCGACAAGGAAGGGCTTTTTGGGGATGTGATGGTCAAAGGCAGCCATGACTGCAGCGACCATGAAATGGTGAAGTTCAGGATCCTGACAGCAGGGAAGAGGGTGAAAAGCGAGCTCACAACCCTGGGCTTCAGAAGAGCAGACTTGGGACACTTCAAAGATTTGCTTGGAAGAGTCCCATGGGATAAGGCCCTGGAAGGACGGGTGGCCCAAGAAAGCTGGTTAATATTCAAAGATCACCTCCTCCAAGCTCAAGAGAGTTCCATCCCAAAGAAAAATTGGACAAAAATGCCAGGAGGTCTGCATGGATGAACGGAAGAGCTTCCAGCCAAACTCAAACACAAAAAGGAAGCATACAGAGGCTAGGAGCAAAGACAGGTAACCTGGGAGGAATACAGAAACAGTGTCTGAGCATCCAGGGATGAAGTTAGGAAAGTTAAAGCCCAAATGGAACTGAATCTGGCTAGGGATGTCAAATGCTACATGATGTAGACTTGCTTTATAATATGGAACAGGCTGTCTTCTTCAAAGTTGGTATTTGAAATAGAAAGCATTTTGGTAAATATCAAATATTCAAAATAGCTGCTAAATTCACAAAAAAATATGAAAAGAACCTGCTTTTATAGCTCAAAGTTGCCAATTTCTCATTTTAAACAGAGTATGGTGCATTTGTAATACCACACAATACAACTGTAACTCTTGTGATAAAAATCAGAAAACTTCTGTAACTGGTGGCACAGGGAAATTGACACAGGAGTGAATAAAAGATTATTAGCATCCATTTATCAAAATAGAAAGGGAGCACAGTTTTCATGTGAAAATAAGTTTTGTGGTGATAGTTGGTAAGAGAAGCAAGAGTACGGTTAACTCCATTGCACAGATGGGCCACGGAAATAGCATGTGAATTAACCTGTGTCTCAGCATGTCATTTCAGCATCTGGTAATAAACCCAGATGTTTTTCCAGATGTGTTCCCAGTCCAAACTTTGCCCAGAGAAATGAGATGCCGTACCTGTTTCTAAAAGTTGCGCTAGAAAGTAATTTTCAGTCAAGATTTAGCAATATATTTACTAGTAGCAAATTAGTTTTAATAAGAATGAATCATGCTTCCCAGTGAAATGGTTGAGGTATTTCCACTAATTGTTTGTACCCAAATGTTTTCTTAAACTTTGACTGTTACAATTTGGACACCCTATCTCTGTGAGTGCAAAACTTTGTATTGACTAATCCTGGATGTTTTCTGAGTCCTTGTGAGATTATACTGTGGCAGCAAGATACGAAGCCTGAACGAGACTTCATTTGTGCATCCACAAATCAATGGAACTGACAGGGCACATAATACAGGTTGCATATAGATCAGTCAGGTTATTATTTTTATAGTACTGGAACCGTTTATGGTGCTTTGGGGACAAATGAAGTCAGGTATTCCAAGGAGCTTAAAATTTTAATTACATACTTTTAAGCTAGAAATACCTGTCAAGAATTGCCTAAAAACGTCTTCTTCCACAAAAGAATCATGCCAGGATACGGTAACGTAGATGCTCTGCAAAGAGAAACTTTGTGATGTGCATTGTGTCCCTTAAATCCCATTGAGAGCAGTTCTACTCCCAGGCCTACAAAGGGCGATCAGAGATGGCAGGACACGCTATTCAGGTGCAAATGTTCATGAGAATACACACTTGTATGAGTCTTCATGCTGGTTTTCCTTTCTGCAGGTTTTCTTGGGAAAAACACTGCTGTGCAAAGAGCTGTGTGCGAAAAACCATAGAAGGAACAGGGTCCTAGTAAGTCATGTGAATTTCTTGACCTTATCTGAGTGAGTTCTTAGATTATTTTTGCAGTACTTACTCATCTTTGTTACCCGTTTGTGTTGATGTTGCATTGTATACTGACAACCCATCAAGCTCATGGCTGAGATAAGGTTTCACAAAGGTCCATGAGCGAACCAGCAAAACATAAATTTTTACGTGTCTCTGAATGCCGGTTGTAAGGCCCAAGGATCCAGCTCCCCCAGCATCCCTTAAGTGTTAAAAGCCAATGTTGCTTTTTGAAATGGGGTGAACTATTACCTCTCGCTGTAGTGGGAGAACCTTGTTGCATAAATATGCAACTATGCTGCTACAGTCTTTGTGGGAAGCCTGCAACAGAAGATTTGGAACAAACCTAAGTGCCAAATGATTCTCTTCACTGTTCCTTCCCTTACCTAGCTCCATAATACAGAACTTTCCGGGTTATTGACATCCTGCATATGGATTTCTAGACAAGGGCTCAGGGGCTTAGGGAGAGCTCTCAGATGAGCAGTGGCAGACCTTTTCTTGATGCTTCATGTAAGCTTCCTTTTGGGGCAAATCTTGGTGGCTGAAATACTGAATATTTGCAGGTTGAATATTTGCAAGAACAAACAGTTGGTAGGACCGATTCTTTCCTGGCTTGTTCAAGAGCCTTTTATTTTCTATAATTTTTCCCCCCATCTAGACGTTGTTGGTTTTAGCTCTTCCTAGCCCCTTTTCTAGCCCTGTGTTGGACCTAAGGAAGCCCACCTGATCTGGCTGCCAAGATGAGTCAGCACAAGAGCTCTTTATCTCCCCACGTGGTCCAAACGTCTGACACTTCCAGGGAAGAGGAATAGTTGCTTAGACACTAGAATTTCCTTTGCTGCAGTCAAGAGAGGTGGGTTGGGATTAAATGAGATTGAAAGAACATTCTCGTAGGGAGTCATCTGCTAAAATGCCAGAAATTCAGTGTGAAGAGAAGTGCCTAAATAAAACTAGTGTCACTTTTCTCTAATTCCACATGTCAAGAAAAAAATTGATATCTTTGTGTATATGTATTTTGGTTACATTGCGCCTGCAATCTAATTCAAGATAATACAGGGAGAGCAAAAATATAAGCCAAGTCACATCCATGGAAAACTCTGGCACGTTTAGCAGACAAGACAGTTCCCAGCTTCAAGAAACATGAAGATTTGAGTCATATTTCTTGGATGCGCTCATTATATTGGCAAGCAGTACACGTTAAAATCCCCATTGTTGAGAAATCTAAATTCCCTTTGGCCTTAAAATATCTGTACTCGGTATAAGATGGCTTATGACCTTTTAATAAGTGAAAAAGTATTACACTCAATAATGATTTTGGTAGTTCGGTGAGGATTTTGAGTGGAAAAAGGGCAGCTCTTGGCCAAAGTAAACTCTGGCAAAATCGAGATAAGCTGGTGGAAGTGGCTTGTTTCATGTAAGTTGGTAGCGGGCTCCAGACAAAGTCATCTTTTCCTGTATGTAGGATGGAAACAGTGCTTCCTGCTCCGGGGAGGGGGGGATGTCAGGAGAACACATCTAGGGAGCCTGAGGCAGCGGGGGCCATGTTCAGACTGCTTGTACCCCAGCGCCTGTCACAACTCCACCGCTCCATTGTCTGTGGAATCAAGTCTGAGTGGTCTGAATCACTCATGACTAATCTGAATGTAGTAGTTATAGCTCCTAAATTAAGCTCCCCGAGTAGGGGGTGTGAACGCACCTTCAGACGTTACAGTAAAGGGAGGGCCGTCTAATTATCTTAAGAATCTGTATTTTGGCAGAGGTTTCTTTAGGAGAAGATGGGGCTGCTTATATCCCGTTTCCTTGCTTCTCATCTAATTCATCATCTTTTCTTCATGTGCTCCAAGGGCCCACCTTCCCACTAGTACTAAAACAAGCGAAACACCAGCCATTCATTTGTCACAGGCTGACAAGTCCCAAATTCTGGGAAACTTTGTCCCTGCTTAAAAAGCGATGGTCAAGGTAAATTGTCAGCTAAACCCCCTGCGGGAGACGCGTGTCACGCAGGAAAAGAGCTCCGCTGATGCTGCTTGGATCATTTCCTCAGACGGAGTGAGCAGTAGTGACAGATGGCCTTTTTTTTTTTTTTCCAGTGTAGCTCCACGTATTGCTGAAGCTTTTTCTTACTGATTGGGATGAGGAAGCAAAGCGAGCTGCCTGGAGGCTTCTCAGCAGCATCGGCGCACTGAAACGTTGGGGCTCCAGGGAGGGGAGCCAGAGCTGGACCAAACGGCGAGGGCAGACCCGAAATCCTCTGCGTGTGCCACGTTCGCTGCTGCTGTCCCGGTGAGGTGGGAAGGGAAGAGTCAGTGGCTGTAGCTGGTGGGAAAGCCCACTTCTCCCACTCCAGCAGGGGTCTGGCAGAGCTCTACCCCAATTGTTTCATCCCAGGTCATGCAGAAAGTCTGAATCAGGTGAACCCAAGGTGTCGGGGAGAAGGGGGAAGGGCCGATATCCCCTGCTAACACGACCGCGCAAGCGGGAAGCAGCTTCTGGGCTAGTGAGTGTTAAACTGTCAAAAAACGCTGCTTGTAGCTGCATCGCTGCTCACTGCATTCGGGAGGGTGTTACCCTGCTAAAAAAAAAAAATATTCCAGTTTCACTGAAATAGCTCTGTCCTCGCCAGACGTGCTTTGCAGGATAGCGCGCTGCTATTCCAGCCCTGATAAAGCCGTCCTGTTGTGCAGATAGCCTTGACGCTGCCGCTATTCGTTCCCCTCTGTAGAACGGGAATCATAATGTTTCTGTTCCCTCACCCTTTTCTCTTCATCCTCAGGGCCAGCGATGTCAGATCTCTCCTGGGGAAACGGCCAGATCCCCCAGGTTCGGCTGTCAATTCGGCTCTGCATCCCTCTCTCCACAATGAGCCTCCCACTGGGGGCGGTTGAGGGGGAAGGTAGGCTGTGACCTTGTGCAGCAACGAACTGCTCTGCCGTTCCTTTATTGTTTAGTACCTTATTGTTGCTTTCAGGATTGCTCTGCAAGAAAGTAAGTTCCCTTTTAGGGCCATCTCTGTTTCTGCCCTTTGTTTCCCTTCCTTCCTTCTTTTCCTGACTCTGAATGTAGCGACGCGCGTGATTTATACCAGCGCAAACCCTGTGGCATTGACGTAGAAGGATCTGCAGCTGCTGGTGTTAGTTAGCCAGACTGGTGAATTGCTGGATGGTGTGGACTCCTCCCAGAGCCTGGAGTCATTTTGTGCTTAGGGTATGTCACGCTGCAGCGGTGGCTGCACAGTTCCTCCCTCAGTCTGCATGATCTTACCTTCATGTGGAGTTGTGCCGGCCTCCAGTCAGGCTCCACTTCTTTCTGTCCGTGTGCTCCAGAAAATATATCCCACACATTCTCCCAGTTAGCTCGATGCCCTCCCTAGTCACAGTGCTTTCACCTGGTCCCAGTTCCCTTGTCCTCTGAGGAGAGGAATAAGCACAAGTCCTGATTTCTCAGCAAATCCATGTGCAAAGATGCTACTATTACAATGACTGAGCAGAGATACAAGCAGGATGGCACCTAGAGAAGAACAAGGAGGAGGAGTCAAAGTTGACCTGTAAGAAGGCTGAGGACAAAACCCCGATCCAGGCACAGCTGGCCTCCCAGCCACTTAGCCTCTCACCAAGCGCAGGCTTCCTTTCCCTGTGCCGTACACGTTCCCACTCACATCAGGTTAAAACGAGGACAGCTTGCTCTAGAAACATGGTTACACCGATCCAGGCACACCACCAGCTGCGTTACGAGGCAAGTGATGTATTCCAATCCCATGAAGAGTGCATTTAGACAACAGCATAAATCGGTAATCAATAAAAATTCCAGAGAGTGTTTCTGTTCAGTATGTCTCATCGAGGCCTTTTGTTGCTGTTTTAACCAGGAGAACTTTAGCAAGGCTTTTTATTTTCAGTCTGTATGAGTTTAAACAGGGTACCTTTTACCAGCAACCTTTGTCTGTGCTCTCTCCCAATCCCTTACCGCAACCCATATTGCAGCAATACACAAAGTCCTGCCAGCGGTGCCCTGCACAGCACAATGCCCGCGTGCTAAAAATTAACCCGAACATCACCCAAAACGCCTTGCAAACCAGCAGTAATTGCACAACAAACCTGGATGGTGCCGTGAGGTAATGGCTGGTTGATGCCCAGCTAGAATCAGCAGCAAACAACTCACAGCGAGACTGCCTTTCCCCCTTTCCCAAGCTGGAAAACTTGGGAAAGGCACCCAGAGTGTTTGGGGGGTTTGCTCCCCTACCTAGGGCTAACACGGATTTGTTGAGTCGCTCTTAGCCTGCAGTGTTAAAATGCCTGCAAAATTTAAAACACACTCATTGGTTTGTTTACATCGATGGCAGCATGTAAATTGTGCAAAGCCCTCCGACCAGGCCACCAGTGGGGCAGGATTCGGCACGCACTTGTCCACTCGTTATACCTCTCACCCAGAGCATCAGTGGTTCTCGCTTAGCACGTGATGCCTGAAGGTGGCTCAGGGCACCCTGAATTGCTCCGATTCTCCTTTTAACTACCCATTCTTTTAAAATGCTGTGAAGAAGACTTTTTTTTTTTTTTTACAATAAAATGTCTATATGGGGTCAAGCTGAGCATGCCGCCTCTAACACACTGTCCAACGGGAGCCATAAACACAGTGGCCAAAAGTGGATTTGTAGGGAAGGCCACAGCAGCTGGCAGGTGTATGATGATGCTTTCCTGAATACCCTGTAATTATCCAGCACTTGTGTCGTGAAATCATGAAACAAGTCTCTGCACGAGAGCTGAGATGTGAAGTGACTCCCCTGCCCAGAGAAGGAGCCTTGTCGTTAGTGGATTGTCCTGGAGGTAGGTGGTTTGGAACTCTGCAAGCTGAGGAAGGACCTGGTTACCTGTGTCCTGGCCAAAAACTGCAAGTGCAGAGCCAAAGTATAAATAAATAAATAGTGGAGGCAACGTAGAAGAGGCCTCACCACAGCATTTCCACCCCAAAGCAGTAGCGGTCAGCTGTGACCCATGCTACTTTCCAGAAAGCATCACTCAGTCTGCAGCCCACTTCCAAGGGATTCTTTGGAAAAAGGTATTTGGTAGTGGCAAAGGGAATAAATGTTTCAATCCCCATTCCTGGAAAACAGCCAACACTTGTGGAGTAATTTCAGGGCCTTTGGAAAGACTCAAGAAATAGTCGCATAATTGACTTAAAAGTCCACATTGGCACCAAGAAGGGTGTCCATGCTCAACCTCTTCCTTGTGTGAGCACTAGGCTTCATAAAGTCCCATGAGCCATCCAGACAAAGAACACATCCAGGTGCGAAACCCCAGGGAAAAAGTGTGACCGGCAGTTATGTTTGCTCTGAGGGGAATGAGGAAAGAAAAAAAATGTCCTTTTTTTTCTGATGGAAGCCTAAAGCATGGTCTGTACACCGCTTTTCTATTGTTCAAAAAAAAAGACTACAGGATTTGGGAGAAGGGTGGAGTTTTCCTCTGAAACACTTACAGAGGTATAATTCAGGGTGGCATGCACAGGTATTTGGCATAATAATGTATTTCCCCCTTTTTTGGTGTACGTTAAGTTACACTGCTAGTACTTTTTTTGGCTGGAATATCTGCTTCCATGCTGGGGGAGGAGAGAAAAAGGCGTGGGGATTATACAGTACCAGAAGAATGAAAGTGAAACAACTTTTTTGTTTGGATGGGGCCTGAGTGTCTGTCAGGAGCAGTGGTACAATCTGGGAACGGTTTTGCAGAGCCACACGTTTCAGACTAATTCTAGACTGTCAATCTGTGGCAGAGATAGCTTTTGTCATTTTTTGGTAATTCCTTTTCTAATGCGTTTTGATGGAGCAAGGTCCTACAATTGAAGGCATTTTGCTTTTCAGTCTATTGAGAAAGTAAAACGCTCCTAATTCCAGTTCCAAGAAGCCAGCTCCTCTGCGGCCACATCTTTCATCTCAGAAAGGAGCAGGGGCAAGCTGCCCGCCTTGCTGATTTGCAGAGTGACTATAGTAGGACACGTAATGCATCCATCTGTCTTTGAGCCACATAAAACCATCTCTCCTTCAGTGACAAGTACCTTTTTTTTGTCAATGCATAAGTGAAAACAAACCAAAAACCATGCAAAAAAGAGGGACATAGATGCGGGCGCAATTACATCCTTTCAAAGACATTCATTAGTTGTAGCTCAAAAGCTTGTAAAACCTGGAACCAAAACTGGTTATATTTTTTTTCAGTACAATTTTAACACTGGGGCTGTGCAGGATAGTTTGAGTTGGAAGGGACCTTAAAGATCATCGAGCTCCAACCCCCCTGCCATGGGCAGGGACACCTCCCACCAGAGCAGGTTGCTCAAAGCCCAATCTGACCTGGCCTTAACAGCTTCCAGGGATGGGGCATCCACAACTTCTCTGGGCAACCTGTTCCAGTGTCTCACCACCCTCACAATAAAGAATTTCTTCCTAATATCTAATTTAAATCTACACTCTTTAGGTTTAAAGCAATTGCCCTCATCCTATTGCTACATTCCCTGATAAAGAGTGCCTCCCCAGCTCTCCTGCAGGCCCCTTTTAGGTACTGGAAGGCCATTATAAGGTCTCCCTGGAGCCTTCTCTTCTCCAGGCTGAACAACCCTGGCTCTCTCAGCTTGTCCTCATAGGGGAGGTGCTCCAGCCCTCTGATCATCTTCGTGGCCCGACCCATTCCAACAGGTCCGCGTCCTTCCTACGCTGAAATCGCATAAAGCCCCAGCTCCATCTCTCATCTCTCCCCCGAGCACAGCTCCTCCTGCACGCACCTCCCTCCGCTGCAGCTCCTTGTGGGGCCACAGCAACATGCCTGAAGGCATTATTCTAAGTAATATTTAGTAGTCATAAATAGTATTGTTTATAGATCCGTGGTGCCATTTGAATACGTAGCTGTTGAAATCTGATTTCTAATGCCATTAATGACGTTAGTGAAGAAGAAAAACTTTTTTTTTTTTTTTTTTTAAATTGCAGGAAGCAAATAGCAATCCTGTCTGCTTTCCGATAGGCTGTAAGACCTAGGAAAATAGCTGCTAACAACATGATTTGCATTTGCAAGAAGCATTCCTGTTTTTTTCCAGTATATTCTAATGAATTTTTTTAACGATGGTAACCCCTGCGTAAATATCCCAGAGTGTGGTAGCGGCAGTTTAATCAGCAGGCTTTGGTGGAAAGTGAAATATCCAAATTAACTGATAAGCCTGAGTATCAAGTGTTCCGGGGAATATGCTGTTTTGGGACAGGGTGACCTTCACAACCACTTTTTGAGATGAGCCCCGTAAAAACCTTTTTTAAAACCCCTGCAAATGAAATGAGCTAATGCAGCAATCTGCAGGAGAGGACAGACTCACAGAAGGGAATGAAGGCCACGTGAAGAAATACAAGTGAGCAGATGCTAATTCACACCTATAAACCTACAAAGTGTGCAAAAGCAGCTGGGATTGAATTCCCCATTCCTTTTCAACTTAAAAAAAAAATAAATTGCAGCAATATTGGCTTAATCACCTTTAGAGAGAGGCTCTTGGGGGGAACTGAACAGGAGCAAGGAGACAAGAGGAGACTGGGGACAAAGTCTCTCAGGGAGACCTTATCACTCTCTACTACTACCTGAAAGGCAGCTGCAGAGGCGGGGGTAGTTCTCCCAAATTACGGGTGATAGGACAAGAGGAAATGGCCTCAAGTTGTGCCAGGGGAGGTTCAGGTTGGATATTAGGAAAAATTTTTACACTGAAAGGGTTATTAAGCATTGGAATGGGCTGCCCAGGGGAGTGGTGGAGGCACCATCCCTGGGGGTATTCAAAAGACAGGTTGACATAGTGCTTAGTGATGGTTTTTTTATCAGTTAGGTTGATGGTTGGACTAGATGGTCATGAAGGTCCCTTCCAACGTAGACAATTCTGTGATTCTATGATTCTAAGTCTAGGAGCAGCAGCAGCAGCAGCACTGGCTGCAGATTCCCAGAAAGGTGCTACTGCCTGTGCTGCTGCTCCCAGGGATGTTATGGTAGTGCAGCTGTGTGACACAGCACACTTCTGCTTCAGCAACAAAATGGCACGTAATCAGTGGAGAATCTTGCTAAAATCTCAGTATTATTATTATTATTATTATTATTATTATGGTTGCTCTCCAATAAACCTGTTTTAAGCATGCCAACCTCTCCAGCCTGCACACGTAGAGAATGCACTCAGTGTTAATCTGAAGTGATAACATTCCTGGGTGTGCCTCAAGTCTTCACACCGGTTTTTTCCTTGAAAAGGAGCGGGACACTTGAGAGGGTTGAGCTGCAGCCTGCCCCAACCCTTCACGAAGTTCAGAGGAGTTGCAGTGCCTGGGTTCTTACATCTGACATATAGATTGGCTCACCAGCTCCTCTTCTCCCCTGAAATCTGGCTCATCTTGGGCAGCAATCAGTCCTTTCCATTCTTCCTCCGTAACGGCTTCAGAGCTTGGATGCAAACACTTTTGTTCGAAATGCAAAACGACAGCAGCAGATGCCTCCATAGACAGCAAAAGGCTTGAAGAAGGGCAGAGTAAATAAACAGCAAAAATTAAATATATAATATTGCCACACAGAGAGGAGCTTTCTCCTCAAAATGAAGCAATTAACATGTACGGACTCATTCTGCCGGGCTGGGAGGAAGCAGGAGGCACGTTATTTAAACGAATTGCCATGTAGCCCGTGATTATCATTAGGATTCATTCAAACCCAGGCATTCAGTAAAGCTTCTGCTCTGCGGCTGGCTCCGGGCTGCCTCTCTATCAGTACCTATTGTTTCATAATCTCGCCATACTCGACGCTTTTTTTATCCCAACCAAGTCTGCCTTGTTTATTACCCTCCCCAGTGCCTAAGCCGAAGCGCGTTAACAATGCACGGGTCTCATTCGACTCTTTTTTCTCCTGTTAGCTGAAAGAGAGATGTCTTCTCCCCTAATTGCAGAGGATCTCTTCAGCTTTGCAATTTCTGTATTGAAAGCTTGTTTAGGGGAAGGCGCGGGGATATACATAAATCTGAGAACTCACTGACGGGGGAGATAATGGTTCTTTCCCTACAAGCGTGGCAGAGGCCTCCTAAACACAGGCAAGTTTCTGCAAGATGGATGGGAACCTCGCACGTGGATCAGCAGCCATAGGCCCTCTTCCTCCAACCTGGCCAGATGGTTCCCCTCTGCTGACAGCAGCCCAGCTCAGGTGGGCCCTCTCCAGGGCCAGACCTGGCCGTTCCTGGCCACTCTCTGTCCAAGCAGCTCCCAGGTGGGGTCAGCAGTTGATGGATGCACTGCCAAGAGCAGAGCTTGCCCTTTGCACAGGCACCACCACCGCATGATTCCCGCAGGGAAGGAATCAGTTGGGGGTGGTTCCCCCTCTCCCTTGCAAGTATCAGGAACGGTGTGGCCAGCAGAACCACTGGGAAGTGGTTGTCCCCCCGTACTCAGCACTGGTGAGGCCCCACCTCGAATACTGTGTCCAATTCTGGGTCCCTTGCTACAGGAAAGACCTTGAGGTGCTGGAGCAGGTCCAGAGAAGGGCAATGAAGCTGGTGAGGGGTCTGAAGAGTAAGTCTTATAAGGGGTGTCTGAGGGAGCTGGGGTTATTCAGCCTGGAGAAGAGGAGGCTGAGGGGAGACCTTATTGCTCTCTACAGCTACCTGAAAGGAGGCTGTAGAGAGGTGGGGGTCTCTT
The DNA here is from genome assembly GCA_003697955.1 of Calidris pygmaea. Lineage (NCBI taxonomy): Eukaryota > Metazoa > Chordata > Aves > Charadriiformes > Scolopacidae > Calidris > Calidris pygmaea. Next base: position 1,554,834 of record QJSC01020925.1, on the reverse strand, counting down.
CTCCCAAGTCACAGGTGACAGGACAAGAGGAAATGGCCTCAAGTTGCACCAGGGGAGGTTCAGATTGGATATTAGGAAAAATTTATTCACAGAAAAGTATGTCAAATATTGGAACAGGCTGCCCAGGGAAGTGATTGAGTCACCATCCCTGGAGGTATTTAAAAGACAGGTAGACGTGGTGCTTAGGGACATGGTTTAGTGGTGGTTTTGGCAGCATTAGGTTGATGGTTGGGCTCGATGATCATAAAGGTGCCTTCTAACTTAGACAATTCTATGATTATAAGATGGGGCTTGTCTCAAATATTTACAGGTTCTTAATTTTTTTCTACCTCTGTTACGATTTGGAACAAAACCAACATCTTTTTGTTGGTTTGGGAGCATTGGCCTGACTGAGGAGGCATCTACCTTCCCAAATGTCAGGGGAAGCAACCTGGTCATCTCCAAGCAGCCCCAAAACCTTGTGTGGCCATCTTCCCTGTGGCACCTTTCGTAATGCCCCCTGTGCTTGCAGTGTCCTGTGGCAGTGGCTTGCAGCACCAGGAATCCCACCCCTGCCCAAGCCCTAGCATGCTTAAGTCTCCCTTGGTGTCTTCCCCCACCCTTTCTTCTCTGCCACAAATGTCTGTGCCTCCCAGCACCTGGGCCACCCCACCGCATGGTCACACAGACTCTCCATCACCCATCTCTCTTCTTCTGCCAGGAACACACTGCAAAACCACTCATGCCTCCTGCAGAAAGCTGGTGCCATCATCCTCCACAAAACCTCTGCATCTCTCCTATGGAAACCTCAAAATTACGTTTTTAGGAGGAATTTGGAGCATCCCTCGGGGCAGATTAAAGCAACTGGAGCTGGGTTGCGTTTTGCCTCTCTGCACGCTGTGCTTCAAAGATGCTTCTCCACCCGTGATGCAAGAAAAGCGCAGCACTAGGTATGTAAAATGCAAAATGTAACATAAACAAATACATATTTCATATATGTGCCTATATAAAAAATTACATAGATGATGCAAATCTATATGCACACATGTATTTATATATGAAACATATATTGATACTGTATAATAAAACCCACAAATCTATACTTCTATACTATGTTCATATATTTACATTTATAGAGATATATTAGGGCTGTGCAATGTACTTGAGTCACTGTTTTTAGCTCAGGTAAGAAGTTTTCCACACTAACCTTTTCTTACACGTCCAAGAAGAGAAGCCTGTGCCCAGAAGTGGGTGCCTGTGGTTCATATACCACAGATGGGGATGGAGAGGGGGTCCTGGAGGAGCTTTGACATGATGAGCGGGGAGACCTTTAGCAAGCACAGACCCAGGGCTTTGCTTTAGATCATGTCCCTTATGTGAGGAGAGAAGGTGCTTCCTCAGCTTGCCCCGTTGAAGCTGTTCCTCTGCAGATCAGGGCAACCTTGTTGTAGCCCAGATGAGACCAAGACAGGAGGAGGACCATGTCCAGTGGGACAAGGAGCTGCGCTCAGCATGATGAACTGTCATCCAAAGCAGGTCTCTGTGCTCCAGGCCCTCCAGGGTGGGCTTGCCTGGGCTGCGGGTTGGTGGCTCTTTCTGATACTGCTTTCTAAGCCTGAGGTGCATCAATGCTGTGTCCCCAAGTCTGAACCCTCTCCAAGCTTTGGCAGCAGCTCAGGCAGGATTTTGAAGTTCACAACTCTGGATTTAGGCTCGGAAGCTGTGGGCTGATCTAACCACAGCCACTAAATCCTCCTCTGGAGCAGGACCTTGGTGTGGTACACCCCAAAATGTACCTTCCACTGCAAAGCAACCACTGGCTGCTATGAGACCCTGGAGGGACATGGGATCGTGTGCAGCATGGCAGCTGGCCAGATGTGCTCACCTGTGTTAAATCAGAAAAAATGCTGAGTTGCGAGAACCAAAAATAAACTCAGGTTTCTAAGAAGGGTTTTTACCTTCAGTTTGAGCCTTAAGAGTGCAGCCAGCTGTGCTAACCCAGCTTTCCTGCCCTAAGGCTGCCAGAGTTAATACAGGCAGATGAAACCCCTAAATAGACAGTGAGAGAGGAAAATGTAAGAACCAAAATAGCAGCATTTTGCAATTTCTGTTTTCTGAAGCATGCAGACATACTAACAAGGATGTCTTAAATCTGTACTCCCTCCAGAAGAGGAAAGCCACAAAAAAAAAATACTAACGGAAGTGCCTTATCTTCACTGAATGTTAATTTGCCCGTTTTCTCATCCTTATCCCTTGCAATTTTCTAAGTTCACGTTCATATTTTCTGACATTTCTGTGCCTCATTTGTGACTGAATTTCATAGCAATTAATTCTCCAGAATGTATCAATTGTGGAAGAGAAGCCCAAGAAGGAAACTTAGGGCATGCCTGAAGATGGACGTCGTACACCTAATGACTAATCATAATATACATAATAAAAAGAATGGTGATGGTTATGTAAAGAGTAACATATGGGAAATGATAGCGTAAATATTCTTCACACAGCCTTTTTTGCTTTCTGTCTTGATACTCATTTTGTTTCTTGGAATGTCAATATTGAGAAAGAATTAACTAACAGACTAAATTGCAAATCCATCAGCACAAAAGTATTGTGTTCTTGCAATTACGATGTAAAAAAGATACAAATAACTTCCTAGCTAGTTATTTTAAAATGCTTAAAGTGAAATAGCAAATAGGCATTAAATCAAACACTCGAGTGCTGATTGATTGCTGTTAGCTTATCCAGGCCTGAAGAGATTATTTTTTTTTCCTCGGATGAAAGGAGCACTGCGATATAGCGCTGCCGAAGCAGGGGCTGACTATGGTCTCTTTGTCACCCCAGTTCAGCTTTCAGCTTCCCAAATTACTTGCAGAATCCCAGTTCCTGTAAGGGATTAACCTGCTGCTCCATGTCCGTGTCTCTCTCTGCTGGAGCGGGTCCAGAGAAGGGCAACGAAGCTGGTGAGGGGTCTGGAGAGTAAGTCTTATGAGGAGAGGCTGAGGGAGCTGGGGTTGTTCAGCCTGAAGAAAAGGAGGCTGAGGGGAGACCTTCTCGCTCTCTACAACTACCTGAAAGGAGGGTGTAGAGAGGTGGGGGTCGGTTTCTTCTCCCAAGTCACAGGCGACAGGACAAGAGGAAATGGCCTCAAGTTGCGCCAGGGGAGGTTCAAATTGGGTATTAGGAATTTTTTTTACACTGCAAGGGTTATCAAACATTGGTATCAAGCATTATCAAGCCCAGGGAAGTGGTTGAGGCACGATCCCTGGAGGTGTTCAAAAGATGAGTTGACATGGTGCTGGGGGACATGGTTTAGCGATGGCTTTTTTTTGTCAGAGTTGGGTTGATGGTTGGACTAGATGATCTTGAAGGTCCCTTACAACCTAGATGATTCTATGAATCTATGATTCCAGGCTAGGTTGCTCTTGGCATGAAATCCACAGCCCCACTCACTGTGGCAATGCTTCTGGTACCTGCACAAACCCGTTGGAGCTCACCCGACCCATTGTGACCTGGCATAACCCAGCACATCAGTTTTCCCGTAAGACTGGAGCTCTCCCTGTCAACTCCCTGTCACCATCTCCCTTTGCAGTGGGCCACAGCAGCACCCTTTGGGGACTGGCGCATGGCACCTCACAGCCAACATGACACATCCCAGGCCACCATGTTGGCCCAAACCTGGCTGCCCCAGAGGGTCAGCCCTCACCCCGGCTCACTGGAGAGGACAGACAGCACCGTAAATCCTTGGGGTGGAGATGCCCAGTTCTAGGCTCTGGCGTGCAATGCTCTATTACATACAAAGAACTGAATGGGAAGGGATGGGGGTACCCAGGCACAGGAACAAGTGGGGCAGCGTGGGGCAGTAGCTGGCACCCCACCAAGCACCAGGTGACCCCTGTAAACATCAGCTGGGCAGGAGCTAATCCAGGCTCCCTGAGAAGGCAGAGGCTCCAGAGAATCCCAGAATGACATGGGGTTGGAAGGAACCTCTGGAGACCACCTAATCCAACCCCCCTGCCAAAGCAGGTCCACCTAGAGCAGGTTGCACAGGAACATATCCAGGCGGATCTTGAATGTCTCCAGAGATGGAGACTCCACCACCTCTCTGGGCAGCCTGTTCCAGTGCTCTGCCACCCTCAAAGTAAAGAAGTTCCTCCTCATGTTTAGGTGGAACTTCTTATGTTCAATTTTGTGCCCATTTCCTCTTGTCCTGTCCCCGGGCACCACAGAAAAAAGACCAGCCCCATCCTCTTGACACCCACCCTTTAAGTATTTATAAGCATTCATTAGATCCCCCCTCAGCCTTCTGTTCTCCAGACTAAAAAGACCCAAATCCCTCAGCCTCTCCTCGTAAGAGAGATGCTCCAGGCCCCTAATCGTCTTTGGGGGAGAGACCCTCCTCCAGCTTAAACCAGACTTGCCTTCTTCAGCACAAGCCTAGACCAGGGATGGAAGCAGTTAAATCCCTGTGACTTTCTCAGACAGAGTGTGATTTCACACAGCCCTGCCCTCTCCTCCTCCTTTCTACCCCACAGCCTTAAGATCTTAGAGTTTTCTTTCATTTCAGCTTGGGTTTATTCAAAAGCAAAACAATTGCTCTCTGGCCAGTTTAAACAATTGTCTAATAACCTGCCGTGACCAGGCAGAGAGGAAAAAATGTTGGGGGGGAAAAAATTCCCTGCCTTCCCTTGCCAAGTCGCTTTCCAAAGCAATATCTGCTCCTCCAGCCGATTACAGGTGTCAGGTTGCCTCAGGATCCCTTGGTGATTTTATAGGATGATCCATCAAGGAAACACGTTACACAACTCTGAGCTCATAGGTTTATCCGGGCGGCTGCCAGATACGTGCACGCAGAGATACAGCCCGGGCCATGGCCCCCCCCCTTCCCACGGAAAGGTCACTTTGATGGAAACCTGGGGTGGGGGCTTTGTGGTCCATGTCCTGCCTGCCTGGGCAGAGGTCCCATCCCTCACGGAGAGAAAACTTCAGAGGAGGAAGTGATGCTTTTTAGGGCAGCCTCTGAGGAAAAATGTTAATCCACAGCAGCGTGGTAACCTGGAGAAGCTCCTTTTCTCTTGGGTAAACTGCAAGTTCTCAGCTTTAGAGATAGCATATAGTTATTAGATTTTGAGGGGGTTTTTTTGGAGGGAGGGGATAAAACTCAAAATATGGTCAAACTGCATACTTTTGTATAACTTCGGGTTTTTTTGTCACCCAGAAGAGGCACAAAAATTCAGTAGCTCTTCCCCACTTTCTTTCCCAGACACACCGATGTTTGCTGTGCATCAGAAACAGCCCTTGTGCTTCAGTGTCTCCCTTGTAAGCTCACCTAAAATCCAACATCGTCAGCAGTTTGCCGTGTCCATCACCAGGAGACACTCGGTACACTGAAACAGTCACGCTGTTGCGAAACTGCTTTGGCATATATACTCAACAAGTGTTCCTGCTCATTTAACCTTTTCATCCTGCCTTGCTGCTAGAGCTGTGAATGATTTTTGAGAGGGTGAATCGCATCCCTCAGCAATTTCCAAAGACAATATCTTCTCTTTAATATAATGAATATGTGATTCATGGCCAGCAATTTCATTGTTTATATGTACTTCTCTGCTGGGTCGAGGATATTTTATAAGTCTTTGGCCCCAGGCTACACACGTCTGTGTTAAGAGGCTGAAGGTGATGGGTACAGCCCGTACCAACCACGCTCGTTGCTCAGACAGACTGATACGCAGTGGCTAGAGGAGACAATTTAAGCTTTAATCTTTCTACTTTCTCCCCAGTTTAAATCAATACCAAAAGCAGAGGGGATGTTCTTGTAATTTGGCTTAAATCTGATTCTGATTTAGGTCAACTGAGTCAAGATCAGGCATTTTTATGCCATAGCATGTGGTTTCTTGCATATCATAGAATAATGGAATTCATAGAATCATAGAATTGTCTTGGTTGGAAGGGACCTGTAAGATCATCGAGTCCACCCATCAACCTAACTCTGATAAAAACCATCACTAAACCATGTCACTAAGCACTATGTCAGCCTGTCTTTTGAATACCCCCAGGATGGTGCCTCAACCACTTCCCTGGGCAGCCCATTCCAATGCTTAATGACCCTTTCAGTGTAAAAAAATTTCCTAATATCCAACCTGAACCTCCCCTGGCACAACTTGAGGCCATTTCCTCTTGTCCTATCGCTTGTGACTTGGGAGAAGAGACCGATCCCCGCCTCACTACAGCCTCCTTTCAGGTAGTTGTAGAGAGCAATAAGGTCTCCCATCACTCTGTGTGTGTGTGTATATATATATATATATCCCCTCAGTATATATATACACACACATGTGTATGTATATATATAAAACCCCCTCATTTCAAGGACAGGTTGGAGAAAGGAAGGGAAGGCAAAGTGAAAGCAGCAGCCCTGCATTGACAAAGCCATTACTGTGTTTCCTGGGGAAACCTGCGACAGAAGCCCATCAGAGTGGTCCAAGAAAAAGTACGCCAGCCAAATTTGCTGTGAAGAAACCCAAGTGCAGCAAAACTGGTGCTCTTTACAGGACCTTGCTAAAATCTAAAGATGAAAGATGATGCTTGGAAAACAAATTACTCAAGCCTTAATTGGGTTCTTTGCTCTCCCTGTGTTGGCTCCCTGCTGCTCAAGAAGAGATTTGTAGGACCAGGGCAGGTGCTCTGCTGAATGCTGCAAGCAAAATACTGTAGATGAGAATGGTGAGTGCATGGGGACTGCCAAGGTGACAAAGACAGGTCCCTGTTGCCACTGGGTGCAGGGCAGATCATGGAGCAGAGCAGACGCTGTGCCTTCAGAGCCAAACTGTAGTTAAAATTCATGGGGAGCATTTGGAAATGGACTGACACGACATTACCCATTATTTTGAAGGGTATGTAGGAAAAGAAAGGTGGCAGCCACTCTAGGTCTGAATCAATCCAACCTGTGGCCCCTGCTTTGTTAGCAGCAGGCATCTGCTCTGGGTCCTTTCCTTGGTTTTTGGCTTCTTGCGGGTGGGATAAAAAGCCAATTCCTTGAGCTGTGGACAGGGCTGACACCCTGGGAAGTCACTGCTGTAATAGACTGGTTTGGACCTGCAGTTATTCAGGTTGCTGCTGGTGTTTCACATGCCCATCGCCATGTGAATGGCAATGGCATCTTTCATCACCGTGACTGGCCTTTGCAGAGGTCTCCTGCTGATCTGCCAGAAACGCAACCAGGGCAGCAATTAAGGAGAGCTGATGAAAGGCATCTGCCCTCTAATTCATTGTTTCACTTCTTGGCATCCTTTTGAGGAATGAACTGAAATGTACATGCTAAATAATACTCACTATGAGGGATTTATTGCTTTTTTAATGGTGTAAGAAACTTCCAAAAATTACAGCTCCAAATAACATGTGTATATTGGTCAAATATATCTAAGACGTGAAGTTTTAATAGCTGCATTCGTCTTCCTGAATTGCATTTCTACTAGATTTACAAAATGTAATCGTATTTCACTCTCTCCCTACCAATATGGGTTTCTAATGATCTGCACAGAAATCTTATAATTTCCGCTTTAAGTGTTAAACATAAAAGTTAAATGTAAAGGGAAGGTGAAGAGTGAGTGGCCTTCTTCCCTCCTCATAATCTGCAAGGATTTCCCCTCCAGTTTCCAGACCCCAATGTATATTCCCAGTGTTCGATACCACTCGAAAATGTAACTGTAATAATTATCAAACCCCCACCAGCACCCAGCGAGAGTCTGAACAAAACCCCAAACGTATGAGCTATAGCACCAGGTCTCACTGCATCTCGGTCTTTTGAGCCTCTGTAGTAAGCAGAGATGTTTATTCTGGCACTTTCCCCATAGCAACCTACGGGGTTTCAGATATAGCAGCCATCAGTCAATGCAGGCTGAGCATATTTGGAGCAGAGAGGCCCCCTGCACTGCTGTCACAGCTGTAAGCTTAAATTAAAAAGCACAGTTATCTTTTGTAGCCTGGAGCACCGTTATCTCTTCAAATACAAGGAAGCCCTATTCCTTTTACATTGATGGAGCAATGCCAGGGATTCACCAAGTACACTCTATAAAACATTTGTGAAAAAAAAAAAAAGAAAAAATTAAAAATCTGAGGCGCTAACATAATTATCTGAACTCTCACTTATTCCCTGGAAGGACAGAAATCTGGCGGGAATTTTGGCAGAGCCGGCGGAGATTTTCTGCCAGGGAAAGAGGAATTCCCCACAGCCAGGAGGGCGGCTTTCGGTTTCTCTTCCACTTGGCCTCCCTCTTGTTTGAATACCGGCTTGCTGAGTGCTGACAAGGGACGTGGCGATGTGCAGAGCGGAGGGGGACCGCAGCCCAGCACTTCATCAAACCAGCAGCACTCCCACCGAGGGGCAAGAGGGAGGGCATGGGTCTGCTTGAGGGGCTCCCTGAAGGGAACCCACCCAGGAGTCCCCTCCAAATGGAGGCCCCACGTCGCTATCGTTTTTCAAAGTGGATGAAGAAATCTTGCAGGGTTTTGGGGTTTACCGCTGTTGGTTTTCCTCCCTGCTTGTATTTACCTTGGCAATAGGGGGAAATACCAAGGCGTGTTGCTGCAGGTTTGCTGGAGGGTTCCTGGGAGGTCCCGGTGGTCTCTTGCTTAGTAGTTGGCCAAGGGCGGGAACAACAGCCTGGGAAAAGGAAAAAAAAAACCACCCTCTCTCCCTTTTTCATTTCCCCCTGGATCAGTTCTCTGACTTGGCTCACCTCCCGCCTGCCAACCACCCACAGGGAGCAGAACCAGCCTTCAAGGCTGGCAGGGGGGGATGCCACTCCAAAAGGCAACACCCCTCTCCCCACCTAAATAAATTGATATAAAATACCAATTTCAGCTAAATTTTAGTAGCCACACCGGGCTGGCTGACACCCAGTTCAACTCAGCCATATTTTACATCAACTGTGTTGAATCATCATAAAACTATCCGCAAACAAATGCTTACAAAAAGCTCCCTCCCCTCTCAATTGCTCCACACTCACATTTTTTACTCGTGTTACGTTGTCATCATCATGCTTCGGCTTAGACAGCTCATTGCCAACACTCATGCTGTTTGAGGTTGCACTTTAAATCCACTGCAGCTTGAGACAAGCAGTGAAGTAGGAACTACAGCAGTCTTTATTAGTTTTCCTTTTGTCCCTTTTCCCCTTCCTTCCTTCCTTCCTTCCTTCCTTCCATCCTTTCCCCTCTCCTCTCCTCTCCTCTCCTCTCCTCTCCTCTCCTCTCCTCTCCTCTCCTCTCCTCTCCTCTCCTC